>OY755186.1:10961969-11561969 GCA_963576735.1 Bedellia somnulentella | reverse complement strand
TTATAATAGGCTATTTGACTAAGTTTTGAAAACTATCTTACGGAGTTAATTTATTTATAAGGAGCCCTAAAAAAAATTTTCTGTCTTCATTTTAGCTATTTTATTAAAAAATCGAAAAAGAAAATGCAATACTCAAATGTGCCGCGAAAACGCGACTTTAAGTAATATGGCGGCTGTAGCACAAATGACGTCAATTCCGCAATAAACACCAATGAGCGAAGCGATACACAGTCAGTTTATGCACGATCTACGTCATTATAGAAATAGCCAATCACGGTCGTTTTTAGTCACGTGACAGTTGCATCAAAAATACTTATTTTAGAAGACGGATTTTAGTGAAATAATGCAATATTTTTATCTCGCATTATTACATATTGCTCCAAAAAAGAAATATTAAGACTAATGACATAAAAGAAATGTATATGTTTATTACAGTCAAATAGCCTATTTCCTCCACATCAAGGCTTTGCGTGGCCTTGGTATACTACCGATCAGTAGTTAAGGTAAAGGGTATGAATTTTGTTTTCAAGTGTTAAAAGATTGTATGTTGCTGTCGCATACATAACTTCTAAATGCATATTTTCATAGTAAACCTTTTCCCACCTAATAGCAGAGTGACAAGTGAACTACATTGCACAGGTGGCCGGAGCCAACGAGAGCTACTATGTCACCTGAGAATTGATTTGAACCGTCCGATTTTGTATGAATCTATAATTTTTTCACTTCTCACGTGAAATAGTAATTCTCACACGCATTATGTTGCTGGGGCTGGTTATTGTATCAGGATAATCCACAAATAAAATTTCATACATTTTTATACTCGAAGTGTTATTATAATGAATTCATTTCGGTATTTAAATTATGACTAGTTTTTTCAATGTGACTTCATATGGGCCCAACGGTGGTAGTTAAATCAAAACAACTTTGTGTCTCCATGTAAAGAGACTTACATTACTACAATATCTTAGAAATATTGCATTTCTTTATTATTTTAGACACACTTAACAATCAACACAAAAATAGTATAAGTAACAAAACAAAAATTGCTGGGTAATGTCGGTTAAGAATAGCACTACCCCATTTCTCCTGTGGGTGCTTGTAAGAGACGGCTAAAGGTATTAGAACTTTTTAAGTGATTTTTGGGCGATGCGGTTGAGGACCTATCACCACAAACCTTTGTTTATAATCTTATATCCCCACACAACTTCCAAAAGTGGCTGAGGAATTTCTTATTCCAAAGCTCTGGCTACCCCTTTTAGGGATTTATAGCCGTGAGTCTAGGTAGGTGAAACCAAAAAAATATGGAATATACAGAACATTAAAAAGTGTTAAGTGTTACTTAAAATTCACATACTCGTACATATTCCTGCGTAGCAATGAAGTGGTGACTCAGCATTATTGTATTATTGTTGTGAGTGAAACCTCACGGCTAGGCACGGTAGTGTCGGCTTAGAATAGCACTACCCGATTTCTTCCGGTGGGTGTACGTAAAAGGCGACTAAAGGGATTATTGGGCGATGCGGTTCGAGACCCATCACCAACAACCTTTATTCTACCATCTTTTCCCCACTCAACTTTCCAAAGGTGGCCGAGGAATTTCTCATTCCTTAGCTCTGGCTACCCCATCTAGAGATTTATAGCCGTGAGTATATGTATGTATGTATTTCTAATATGCACAGTATCAAATAAATTTAAATGCTTATTAATCATTTATAAGATAAGTTTCAAAATGCGCTAGTTAGAATAAGCATTGATATATATATATATATAAACGCCTGTCATCATCATATTTAAAAATAAACAAAAATCCCTTTTTTTAAAACTTAAGGTTGTTAGATTTTATAAAGTTAGGTATATGTATATATTTGTATTTATATTTATTATATTATATAAGTATGTATATACATGTATATTTATTAAGATATTGTATAGTATATTTAATATTATAGTTTTTATACATATAATTAATAAACAGGTTGTAAATAAGTTGTGTTTAGTTAAGTTCTGTTTAATTTGCATATATACTTGACCATAATGTTTTAAAGAGTTGTCTATTTGTTCTTCACCATAAAGGTTGTTTGGAAGAAATCGCGTCAAGGGGATAAGTCCGCCTTTGTGTACGTATACTGTTGTACCTATTCTGTAATATACTGTTTGTGTGTTGTTTTGTATTCAATAAAGTGTTTAAATAAAATAAATAAATAGTCTCGGCCTATCCCAATAGGAACCAGAGTTGTGAGTATATGTATGTATGTATTAATATACATGCATGAACATATATGTATGTATGAAATGGATAGGAAGTATTGTGTACATGTACTGTTGTACCTATTCTGTAATATACTGTTTTTGTATTGTTTTGTATGCAATAAAGTGTTTAAATAAATAAATAAATAAATATATATTTTAGAATTAATGAGAGAAACAGATTAAATAACGAAAACAAAAAATAACAGCGATCCATATTTCTCTCTATACCAATTACCTGTGCTATCCTAAATTTGTGCTGTACATCCTATTTATATCAAGTATATTAATACCGTCATCGTAGTTCTTACAGCCATAACCTATCCTTAAATGTCGCGATCAAAACCAAATATCCCACAACCCCGATGAATCATTGATAGAAAAGTAGTAACATAAGTCGACGAATAACCATATACCCACGCTTATCCACACCTTAAATGATTATTCAATAGAATGTCAACGAATGATATATGCTCCGGGGTCGAAAGCAAAGGCCGATCTCGACCACAAAGTCCGAAACCATTCATACGTTTCCTACAATAGTTTTTGCCACCTCCATTTACGAGCTTAGCGTTAATATCTTGTTTAACTTTGATTTATGTGGTAAAATACCTTCGCTACCTCTCCATGCCTTTGTGATTCCCTAGAGGATGTCGTGAAACTAGTGCGAACATAAATGTTACGAATGGAATTTCACGGCTCTGTCAATAAATGTTTGTAAATGGATTGTGGGCACTTATGGGCTATTTTGTAAATGGTGATTAATTACTTTTTCTAACAACTCTAAATGTGATATCAATAAAAGTTTTTGTAGTATTTAGTTTCGAATAAGTACAGGATACTTACGTATAGACTGTTACTTGAGAGCAAATATATTATCATTGTGATATGTTATATATACATACACTCACAGCCATAAACCGCAAAAACCTAGAAACTCCTCAGCCTCATTTGGTAGTTGATAGGGGACAAACTAGATGGAAGAAATAAAGAATCGTTGTTGATGGGTCCCCAATTGCATCGCCTAAAAACCTCTTAATAAAGCCCAATACCCTTAGTTACCTCTTATGAAACCCATGGGCAGAAAGGGGTAGTCACATTCTAAGCTGGCACTACACGGCCAGACATGTGATATGTTGTTAAATATAAATGTAGTCATGGCTATAATTACAAAACATAATAGCCAGAGCATAACATAAACGTTCACGCCGAATATCTCCGAAGGGGTTGGCAGAGGTACTAATGCTTCTGAAAATCATGTGACTTTGTCACCCGGTGTTCAGAGTACCCACGTTTTGCATGGACAGTGTACTCACGTGATAGGGGGCAGGCCTATCGCCGTTTTGTACGAATACACTGTCACATGACTAAGTACAACTCAGCCATGTGGGTTTCCTCACGATGTTTTCCCTCACCGTTAACAACCATGATAAATTAACCACACATATGTCTTTAGAAAAGACAAATTGGTGTAGGCCCGACCCGGAATTTGAACACTAGTCGCTTACACGTTAACCGGTAAAACTTCTACCCATTGAGCTATCTCGTCTTATCCAGAGCATAATGTGCTAAATAGACAGACTATATGTATAACATACCTAGTGATATAAGGGTCATTCAATTAATTATAAGCTTCAGATGCGGGAGTCATTAAATGTTACCAGAATGAATCATACTGAATGACTGGTACTCAAAATGATCACAGAAATATAAATTAACATACATATCCTCACGGCTATAAATCCCAAAAAACGGGCGGCTAGAGCTTCAACATTATAAATTCTTCTGCCACATTCGGAAGTTGAGTGGGGAACTTACTTACTTATACTCACTCGCCATTATTCCCATTGGGGTAGGCAGAGACTATCGATCGCCACTTAGTACGATCTTGACAAACCTCTCTTGCTTCCCTTATATTCATTATTCTTCTCATACATGCTCTTTTATTCTTCTCACTTCGGACCCCTGCCTTTATAAGAACGTTTTCTATCTGGTCAAGAAACGTTTTACGAGGCCGTCTTCTACTAACAATCCCATCCACATTGGCTCTATATATCTCTTTCGCTACTTTATTTTCATCCATCCTCTCCAAAAAGAAAAGATCGCAAAAACATAGGTGGTTAGTGACAGATGACCTACCGCATCACCAAATAATCCAATAAAGCAACCCAAAGTAATTCCTTACAATACAAAAATACAAAGCAAAAACTAATTTATTCAAAAACATAAGAGATATTTCAATCATACCAAAACAAATTCCCACCAAAAGCGTTGCCAATAAGTCGATCCAATGTCTATAGAGGGAATATCAATTTCCTACTTTAGCCAATAAAGGGGAAACCCCGATCCGTTAAGTAAACAGAAAAAAGAAGGCTTCAGCCTGCGACGTAACAAGTAAATCACCGGGTAAGCCTCCATACTGCGACCTTTGAACCGACTAAGCCTCAACGCCAAGTCAAATCCAGGGGTTGCTCCGAGCACAACCTCTTATTTTATTGAGGGTTATGGTCTCTTTTTTTTGTACATTATGAAGCAAATAAGCGTTTATACTTTTGTTTGAAGTCAATGACGTTACAGTAATATGTTTATATTAAAAATTGTTAAGAAGATTAGTTTAATGCCGTATTTGCTATTTATATACTATGTAAATAAATATTTGCTGTGTAGTGTCGGCTTAGAATAGCACTACCCCATTTCTTCCGGTGGGTGTACGTAAGAGGCGACTAACGGTATTGGGGCTTTTAAGGGATTTTTGGGCGATGCGGTTGGAGACCCATCACCAACAACCTTTACTTTACCATTCTTTCCCCACTCAACCTTCCAAAAGTGGCTGAGGAATTTCAAATTCCTTAGCTTCCTGGCTACCCCTTCTATGGATTTATGGCTGTGAGTATATGTATGTATGTATACTATGTAAATGTACTCACATATACTCATGGCTACAAAACACAAAAACGGATAGCCACAGCTTCGGTATTAGAATTTGCTCAGCCGCTTTTGGAAGTTGACAACCCCGAGTTACCGTCAATGAAATCGGAAAGAAAAAGGTTACTGCTATTATAAGCCGACACTACACATTTCGTATTTAGTCAACCTTATACAAATTATCGTATTAAAAAAAACCATTCGAGTGACATAACTTTACCTGCAAAATGTCAACGTGCAAATTTTTCTGAAATTTATACACAGACAAATAAATTCAATGACATCGTTAGGACACATCCCTTTGAATTCGTGTTGGAATTTGTATAAAACTAAATTGGCAGTATGTTTCATGTTTGATGTATTGTGAAACTATGAGAATCTAAGTATAAGTTTGTTAAAATAATATTATTTAAAAAGGTAAGCCAGGACATTTCTCTAAGTCTTAATGATAAAGAGGTCTCGACATTAAATGTGAAAAGACAATTATAGTAAAGTAGGTCTGTTTACTATCAGAGTTAGTTGATGGAGGAAAGTCCGAGGTTGATAAGTAAAGTAGCAGAAGTGTCGATCGGTTGACCTCCCAACTCCGCAGGGAAAAGTAGTTTCTGCGTAACACCCTTTACACAAATTGATTTTAAATGGCGATTTATTTCCGCCTCATATCGCGGGCCCGATCTCCTATGAGCTTTACGGCCGGCTTTATGTTGGGTTAAGGAAGTTAAGTTATAAAACAGTTTATTTCTTTCTCAGTGCGGTTGTTAGCCTCCCCTAATAACCAACGGTTAAATAAAACGGTTACCTATCGCTTAAAACTCAGACCCAAACAAATTAACTTCTAATGAACAACAGAGTTATGCAATCCAAAAAGGACACTAAACAAATTATAAAGCTGGAAAAAACTCGCAGATTTTTTTGCACATTCTATACGTAACGGGTATTTCAAATAAAACTTTGGTCTATGACAGAATTTTTACCCTTTTGCGAATTTGTGCAAATTACTTTATGAGCGCGCGTTGAAACACCAGTTTTTTACAATGTCGTTTACAATTGCAGTGCGGATTGCGCGGCCATTGCAATTGCAACTTTATGGCCTGCAGTTGAGATTCAATTTCATCAAGTGCTGGTAAGTGTCGAACGGTGAATGCTCGGCTAATACAGAGACCAACCCTTCAGTGGCGGCGCGTTTACCGAAAGGTTTATTTTTATTGCGAGAGACTTTCTTTCATTGTTATACCTTTTCATAATTGCTAGGGTTGCAAAATTGCCTTTCTAATCCAATGCGAATTGACAGATTTTATGGTGCAAATAAAAATGGTAAAAAAGAAAAGACATTGCGTAAAGCCATTACACTAATGCAACGAAGAGCCAAAAAAAAAACATCATTTCTTATCAGCAAGAGAGTGGCTTCGTTTGGCTTAATAAATTGATCAGCTCAGCATGTGTCGAGGTGACCGGCGATACCAAAAGCGAGTGATAGAGTATTTCTTTGAATTTTTTGCTTTGTTGATTGAGACATTTTGCGCCGCAAAGGTGGACAGCAGGGGTCCTACAGATCAGGGACATTTTTTTTGATTCCCAGTAAGTTGTCGATAATGTGTAGTGAGTATGAGCATTGCCGTGCAATTATATGGAGGTGTGGTGAGTTGCGATGAGAAAGTTTAGTTAACAATAGTTGACAGGTTTGCGGTCGACGTTACAATTGGTGTTCGGGCACAGGTGATTTTGGCTGGATTAATTCGGAAAGCCAAACATGGTTTTGGTAATGCGATAACTATTCTATTATTAGCAATGTCGGCTTTACGTAACATTATTTAATTTAAGTAATATAAGTATTCAGCAATTGAAGTGAGTAAATTACTTACGAGTACAATAGTTTTTTTTATGTTATTGCATCTACTTTTTATAATTTATTTAACTTAACAAAGTATTGACGAGGGTGTAGTGATTTAGTTAATAATTTCGGTTGATTTGCTTATTTTATTACAATTGTTATGTTTTTGTCACTACGATACTATGAGTATTTTACATCCGTGCGTTACGTCACTATCTTCAGTAGATACACACCATCATTTGGACTATATTTGATTTATACTACACTATCAATGAAGCCCATACACTATCAACTTGAGTAGTAAGTCTGTTAATTCTACGATATGCTTATACTACTCCACTTACAAAATTTACCTCATGAAATAAAAAAAATAATGTGATGATAAAATAATTGTTCCGCATTATTATTCAAAAATGATTAGTTTAATAAATTTATTATTTTACGTTACGTAAAATAATATGTATTATACGTACGTTTTCACGTACCAGCAAAACCTTCTTTGATCAGGGTCTGTGCAGATTTAAATCATCAAATGTCGAGCATTAGAGTGAAAATAAATAATAATAATGTATAAATAAATGTAACTTTTATTCTTAGAATATCTAAACATTTTGCTCTATTGTAAAATTAACCAATCGATTAAATTGCGCACTCAGTACTTTCGACCCATGGTCAGGAAACAACTACAGTACTAGTACCATAGTAACCCTACATATATAGTTACTAAAGCAGAAGTTAACATACAAAACTGTGAGACATTTACCCAGACAAGAAATATTTCGGGTAAACGGTCTTGTAGAAGCGTGTTTTATTTCTCAAACAAGATATTAGCTCCGAAGGGCTTAATAGCATACCCGTGTAATCATTTAATGCGTGGTATGTCTATTTTTGTAGCAGAGCATAATGTTCGTGACAGAGCGAATGCTGTTTCAAGTGACAATCGCTCGTAAAAGTAAGCTGCTAATGGATGAACCGTGATTTGTGGATGAAAACAACTTGTTATGAGTCGTTGTTCTTTATTTATTGGTTAATAAATACTAATTGATTCTTAAAGGGTAACAGTGTAATTTAAATAATTGAAAGGGGAAAGTAATAATTATAAAATATAGAAATGAGTCAGTTTAGTTTCAAATTAAATTAATACTTCAGACATGGTACCCAGATAGACACAGACCAAGTTAGCCCCTAAAGCCGAATAATTACTTCTACTAAGTCAACAATGTAATGAGTACATACATACATATGTATGCACTCACTGCTATAAATCCCTAGGTGGGGTAGCAAGAGCTAAGGTATAAAAATTCCTTAGCCACTTTTGGAAAGTTTAGTGGGGAGAAGATGGTAAAATAAAGTTTGTTGGTGATGGGTCTCCAACAGCATCCCCAAAAATCCCTTAAAGCCCCATTACCGTTAGCCGCCTCTTACGTACACCCACCGGAAGAAATGGGGTAGTGCTATTCTAAGCCGACACTACACAGCCTTGTAATAATGTAATAAGTATACACATATATACCATCTGCGAATGTTAAACTAAAATTTATATTCATCATAATAGAAACCTACGATTTGATAGTGGTGAGAAGCTGCAAGAAGCTGTGAGAAGAATGCAGCCAGAGACACTCGGGAGCGTCTCTGTCTTTTCTAAATTATTCATGTTTGTATGCGGAGGAGCATATTAATAGTTTACAATTAGTTTATTTAGAGAAAGAAAAATATTGTTATGTCGTTAAATGTTCTGGTCATTACTGAAAACAATTTAATTATTTCTATAATTTTGTTATTTATTTTATTTATATATATTTCTTCTTTCCTATCTCTAAGGAGTTACAGTTTGTTAAGAGTGCACAATGCGTACAGCTGTAATAAAATTGTGGTATTTTTTTTATCATTCCACCCAATGTAGGTACTCTTCAAATACCTATCACATATTTATTTACTTATATTTGTTGATCAACGTAGTATACAATTTATAAGAGGACGAAAAACAGTCAAAAGTTTAATTTCGCAATGCAAGTGATAACTGAGCAGCCGAACAAATGTTTTTTATCATACAGACACATTATTCCGTATTTATAGTTGAGAATCATTGTTGAATCGGAGCCAAATTTCCGGGCGAGCTTTCAGCGGAATTTACAAAAAGCGCCATAAATAGGCAAATAATCCCCCGCATAACGCAACCTTTGTTTGGCCACACGTGCTTTTAATATCAGCAAAGGCAACAATACCCGCTTTAAGTCTCTATATCCCACCTAAAGTAAACATCGGAAAAAACATTCTTGATATTTATACGTGTTAATAAATTGCATGAAATGATACGCGTTTTAGAACGAGGTGATTCAGTTGTCAGTATTACAATGTAGCGTGTCGAATTTGTCATGAAACTGTGTTCTTTTGTGTGGATGTGAATATCGTGTGAGAAGGAAGAAGCTTCCGGTTCCATTGTGGCAGCCAGCTCCGGGCGATATCTTCATCAATGAGCGCGATCTGTCGATACAATATTTTGTAAGATATACGATTCTTTTTTTTAGAGTTGGAATAAACATGGTATATATTTCGTGGTAGGATAGAAAATATGTATAAGGAAGAGATGCGTATAAGTTTTTTGTTTAGTAAAGGCACAATATTTATGTTGGGAAAGGAAAACTAACTGGTAGTTCACTTGTATTGTATACATGATGTAAGTTACATCACTGTTCAATTTATAAACTAAGAATCAACAAATTCAACATAACGTGCATCACTTACTATCGGCTATAATCCTAGAAACGCATCACTAGAGCTTCAGATGAACTAAGCTAAAAAGAGTGAAAGTGGTCAGAGAAAATATTGGATAATGATAACAATGCACGACACATACATAAATCATGAGATCCCATAATCGCCAAAGTAAAACACTGAACTTATACGTATTGTATTGTAGTGTAATTTTCAACCAACATAACACGTCTATGCGTTTCTTTATCTCCAACTGCTTTTGACTTTCTGTAAAATTACAGCGACTTACCCATACCATTATTCCTGAAGGATTTTATGGGCATTATTTTCTATGTATCAATAATGGCGTTATTTCAACACAGTCCAATTATAAATTTACTGCATTTGCGGTGTGTCAAAGTATGAAGTACCTATTTAAAAAACCGATATTAATTATTTAGAAACAAGTTCAGACTTTCAAAAAATGACAACACAAAGGTTGAATGCGTAAAAAGTTTTGATACTGCAAAAAAGCGATGGAGGGCTTATATAAACAATCTGGCCAGCATTTTTAAAAAGAAAAAACCGTCGGCCATGTGTCGATCGACGCATCGACGAGTGCCGCTACTGTATGATATGCGAATAAAAAAAGTAAAACCGCGCTGGAACAATCGAAGTGAACTATAAAATATGTATTCCCTTTTCTGGCTTTTGGAACTAGCACTCCGTGTATTACAAGTGTTGCAAGTACCATTGGGGAGTTGGGAATAGAGACTTTTTATTTTATTGATAAGCTTCATTGGGTATCAATTATCAAAACTGTTTCGTGCTATCAGTGTAAAGTATCAATAAAATTATATAAGTACTTTACTTATAACCGTGAGCCTTGCGTTGTGAGATAAGCAAGCACCTTTTCAAATAAACTTAGATGTATATGATAGATTCATTATAAATTTTAAAATATAAAGTGTATGTTTTTATAATGTGCGTCACTGTTGTACTCTATTATTGGTGCAATGATTTTTTTCTGAATTTTAAATTAGAATAAATGTACTTCGCTTTTCTTCGCCGTTTGTTAAAATTCATTGGTAAAATTTATATTTTTAAACTGTAGGGCAAAGTTTGCTAACTTTTTTCTGTTAGGTATCTAATGTATTACATACTTATTTTATCAATATTATTTTTCTTTCACACTAGTCAGATTTTCCAATGGAGCTAGGTCTTTTTATGTATGCGGTAGTTTTTAACACTGAGTATTTAGGGCTTAAAATCAATAAAAACCTATTTTTAATATTTTAATAAAAATACTCGAAGGTATCAAAATAGAGTGACATATTTGTTCGTTGTTTTCAATCGCTTTCCAATATCCCTTAGTTGTCTGTTGTGGATAGTAACGTTGGAAAGAGATGAGGAGTTCTATTCTATGCTGACACTTAATGCCTGATTAAATAGTTTTTTACACAGGTGTTGGTGATTCTGTGAAACTCATTTCTATATAGATATTTTCTTGCACTCAGAACGAAATATATATTGAAATATGAATAAGATTGACTTCTAAATGTGGCTGAGGAGTTTCTGGCTTTGAAGCTCTGGTTACCCTTTTTTGAGATTAATGGCCTTGAGAATATATTTGTGTGCCTGTAACAATTTGACTTTAAAAATATTTGTCAATCCTCTAAGCTCGGTAGTGTAACAAAATCTTTTTTAATAATACTTAATTACAATACAATCTTCGTCACACACAGAAAGATAAGATCCATAACAATACTGTCTGGGCTATTTTTTTTCAATATTGTAAAAATCTCGCAGAAGCTGACAGCAAACATTAATAACTACCTCTGGAATCTAAAAGTCGCCTTAATCTGAGTGTTATTGCTAAAAAACACATTATTATGTGATGGTCATTAATTAAGTGGGTGTAAAGTTTGCGTTGAAGCCAATATTGTTTTTGTCTTAATAGCATGGATATGCTTGAAGTTGAAACAAAAATGCTTAAATATTTTTTGTAATAGTATTATTTGTAATGCACAGCTAGACATTGTGTTTGAATAATTTGGAATGGATAAAATTTTTGCATAAGTAACACAAAAGGTAAGATTTGAATAACTATGTATACTACACGTATGGAAGATATTAACGCCAGAACAAACCTTTTGGTTTATCTCTTTCAGTGAAAGGAAAAAGACCACTTTTATGGAAAATAAATTTATAGGCAAGAAAATATTTTTAGTATTATGTCAATCCATTTGAATTTCCAATCAAATTGACATAAATATTGTATGTCATATAGATATATCAATCAAGGATAGTAACAAATCAAACGAAGCGAGGTTAGGTGAATGAAAGGTAAATAGCTTTTAAACTCAAATTACAAAGTACTCAAGACTGTATTTCTGTGATATAATTAAGTATTGTTCGTGAATATAAGCAATTTATAATCAAACACATCCATAATTGCAAAGCAAACCTAAATCCCAAAAAAAGTATTCTCAACTGTAAAATAATGTCAATGTCTTATCCACACTATATAGCCGAGTATGTCTTGGTATAATTAATAATGCGTCGGCTATCGGCCAAGATCGGCAGTGGTCGACGTCGGACACCTCGGCTGCAGCATTTATAACCCACGAGCCGATTCACAGCTTCATTTTTAACCGTCATCGCTAATTCTCCATTGTTTTGGCCTGACGCCACTTTTTTGCTGCAAACCATAAAATTCATTTTCTTTTTGTTTCCGAATCGCCTAATTGATTATAAAACCGAGTGTTCTTGTGCTATGTTTGTTTTATTTGGGAATTTTTAATTATGTTGTTTTTCACAACCTCTGAGAAACATACTGAGGTAAAAGCTGATAATTAAAATAGTTCTTTGTCAACGCTTTTATGTATATTTTCTGTTTTTTTTTGTTTTTTACGTCATAATCTACGGTCTTAAACCAAAATCAAAGTCAGGATTTTTTTTCACTATTTGTTTATTCAATTGTTTAATAAATTTTAATGCACTTATTCTGAAGAAAAGAATTAGTTTTCCCTATCACATTTTCTTTATATAATAATAGGTACAATCGTTTGGTAAATTACAAAGTTTGCCGAATCGGTTCTGGCTCAGCATATGAATAAATGTCAGCTGGTTTTCAGCCAGCACCAGTAAAGTTGGTCACACTATACAAAAATAAAATGGAAACAATAGTATTGTTGTAACATATTTTCAAACAAATATTATCATATATGCGTTTCTTAATCTTGCACAAATAAAAATAAATTTTTAAAAACATATAAATAGTTTCGCTTAATCAATTCCATCGCCGACAGAGAAAGTGACAATATTTCCATTTTGCACATCAGAGTTTATCTTTTTTTATGCATTTTTGAAATGATGCCATGACAACAACATCACAACACAAAACAATTACAGTGAATCTAAGTTCTTATATATCCTAACTCTAACACTAATGATGAACAGTGTAGTGATAGTAATATCTGCTTTAGTCTTAATTTAAATGTCATATCAGTACCAAAAACATGTTTTTCGGAAACTGCAATTTAAAAACCCAATTCCCAGACACGAAATCCGAAAACAATAGAAGTGCAAGTGCATGCTGATACAGCGCTGGTATTAGGGTATCGGCTGCGGCATCGCCATAAGTCAGGCATAGCCATAAGTCAGGCATCAAGGCGCGACAGAGCCGCCTGGGCCAACATAAAGCACGATGCAATAAAGAGAATGGATGCCGCCCATCGGCCGAAGCGTCCAGGATTACGCGAATCGCCACTATTTATCGCCCGAGCCTTGCGCCGCCACTGTCCAGGTGCCATCAATCTATTTAATGATCGGGTCAGCACATACTCTTGGACTTTTTGTCACTAGCTCGACGCAAAACGAAGAGGGCTTCGATAGATGGACGTTTGATGAGGCGCTTTGTGTGTCGATCGGTGCTTTGAAAGGGTTCTGCATGTACTCTCGCAGTTATTAAAGTTGTTGCTTGCATTTTTTTGGAGGGATGAAAGCGGTGGCTGTTATCTTCGTTTAAGATATACTCGTTTATTGTTCGCTACTGGTTTGGTTCCGCATCCGCAGTTTCACTTTATACTTTTTGGATTTTATTTCATATTTTTTTGACTAGCTGATGTTACTATATTGCTACATTTTCATCTGAACTTCGTAATTTAGTTGCTATGCATGCGTGTTCTAATGTTTTTAGATTAGAATAATACTAGCCTAACCCTAACTTTGTGGGCATACTTGAGTTAACTAAAAAAACTGGGAAGGAGATGCTCATCACCAAACTATTATTTTCGACAATGTAGCTGCCTTTAATATTGGCTAGAATATCGATGATTCAAATCTTTTGATATATTATGAGTATATTACATATGAATAAAAATATTTTATTTTCAGTAAATTTTAGGCCATATTAAGTGGTAGTATTTTACTTATTGTACCTACATACATACATACATATACTCACGGCTGTAAATCCCTACAAGGGGTAGCCAGAGCTGAGGAACTAGAAGTTCCTCGGCCACTTTTGGAAAGTAGAGTGGGGAAAAGTCAAGGGAAAAGAAAAGGGTAAAAATAAAGGTTGTTGGTGATGGGTCTCCAACCGCATCGCCCAAAAATCCCTTAATAGCCCCAATACCGTTAGTCGCCTCTTACGTACACCCACCGGAAGAAATGGGGTAGTGCTATTTCTAAGCCGACACTACACAGCACAGCACTTTTACTTATTGTCTATGTTAATATTAACCCGTGTCACCATTTTATAGAATAGATAATTTATAACTCTAGTTTTTTTATTATTTACTAGTTGTTTTATTATTGTATATCTTTATAGTGTCGAAAGAATGATCTCAGTCTCCACTCACTATAAATACTCCATTTAAATATGATTTATTGGTCATCACTTCTGGCACGTACGGGATTCCAAGCAGTACAATACCGGTATAATATTGAAGTATGGAAGTATTGGTCACCAGGCAACAGTTGCGTACTTCATCGAAGTCCATCTGTCCAAGTCGTGAGGGCTTCAAAAGAGCTTTGGATTATTTTTATAGGAGGTCCTTGACACACTATAATGCTGTACACACAGGGTCTAAAGAGAATACCTTTGATGGGAATATTAAGATGGACGGTTACGTAGTGTTAATATCTTTGTTTTTTTGATTGAGTTTATATCTCTGTATTATGTCCTGGGAAATAGATGATAAGTTCCTCTTTATTATTTACATACTTACATACATATACTCACGGCTATAAA
Organism: Bedellia somnulentella; assembly: GCA_963576735.1. NCBI lineage: Eukaryota > Metazoa > Arthropoda > Insecta > Lepidoptera > Bedelliidae > Bedellia > Bedellia somnulentella. Next base: position 11,547,015 of record OY755186.1, on the reverse strand, counting down.
TCCCTAGAAGGGGTAGCCAGAGCTAAGGAATCAAAAATTCCTCAGCCACTTTTGGAAGTTGCATGGGGAAAAGATGGTAAAATAAAGTTTGTTGGTGATGGGTCGCCAACCGCATCACCCAAAAAATCCTTAAAAGCCCCAATACCGTTAGTCGCCTCTTACGTTCACCCACCGGAAAAAATGGGGTAGTGCTATTCTAAGCCGACACTACACAGCAAATATTTTTATTATTTATACATTATAAATCTGTCAAAGTTTTTACAGTTTATCAATCACACCAATAAAATTGATTTTATATTTAGTAATATTTTCTAGGGCTTCGTTCACACGTAATAAGAATAAGTCTTAAATGTTACTTACCTAGTACTTCGATTCCCATTGGGCTACGCAGAATTTTTTTACATAAAAGAAGGCGTAAAAAAATTTGAACAATATATAAAAGAATAAATATTTAATGACTTATTATGATTCAATTTTGTGAAAAGGATACACTTTAGCACTGCATTGGTTAAATCTTCCTGACTTTAAGAGAGAGAGTAGAATGGTAAATAAGCTGTCTCTACCTCAATGTGAAATGTCCCGTCAAGACCGTGATAAAACTGCCCCCTCATACTGTTTACCATAGGCCATGCTAAGGATTTGTTTCCAATGCACTATTTCAGACATTCCAATATATAGAAATTTATTTAAAATCAAACTGAAATGTAAGACAATATTATGGAGTGGCTAAGGCCCTGCCCCTTATCATGTTAATTTAATGTCCGAAAAATAGGTGACTAAAATGCCACGAGATGTTCATATGTATTAGATCCTCTGCTTCTCCTTCGGGGGTTTGGAACCTGACATTGAGAAAAAATTACCCTAAGTCACCCTTTAAGACACTCGCAGAAAGAAATGAGAACTATTTCTGGATGATTTCGAATCCGTTTTATCCCTATATGAGTGTAATTCCGGCTTAGAATGTCACTACCCCTTTCTTCCCATGGGTATAGTAAGAGGCGACTGGGTATGGGGGAGAATGTTGGAGGCCCATCACCAAGAACCTTTATTTTACAATCTAGTCCCCACATAACTTAGAAAAGTGGCTTAGGAATTTCATATTCTAAAGCTCTGGCTACACCTTTTTGGGATTTATAGCCGTAAGTATATTTATGTATGTAAGACTTCGTATAAATAGCCATCACAATTAACTGAGATTATGTTGGTGGTTGTATTTGAAATGATTTGTTTTAAGAAATTTACCTAGATATAGCTATGATAGTTTTAACCATCATCAGTTTCGATTGCCGTCATCATGACCCTTTAAATATCTTGACCGGAACTAAAATGGAAACGCTCTATAAGACGACCCGACGAGACGTGGTCACAGCAATGAGGTCCGGCAAGGTTGGGTTTACTTCCGACGGCACAATTTGGCCACATTCAGCCGCCCAATCACCGCCCGCCACCCAACACCGATAATAATGTAAACCTTATTTGCAGAAATTGCCACATGCGTATTTATACGGAGCGGAATACCAAATTGGCGCCTGTATTTTTTGGCTCACTTTTTGTGTAACTTATTTTTTATTTCGGTGAACTACGATGACAGTTTTTTGTTGAGTTTATTGATTGGATTTTCGGATTATTTGAATGATAGTTATACCTTTTAGGCAAATTATAATGTTAATGCCTTTAGTATAATAAGTAAGAGATTTGATAGATGAACATACCCCTCTTAATTTTGAGATTAATGCTTATTTAACGGAAAGGTTGGTGTTGTGTAGAGTAGGAGAATGAAGGTAGGAATCACAAAACTTACTATTCAATTGAGTACCTTCTATGAAGTCGGTCGAATAATAAATAAACATGGTTGATTCTAAAAAACTTCACTTATGTATTTCCGAAATCATCTCAGACGTCTCTCAATTTTTCGGCCTAACACTACCAGTTCACCACGGAAGCAGTTATTAAAGATTACCACAATTTAAACTGAAATGCAAAGAAGTTTGGAATACTGAGGATTTTTTTCACAGATAATACAATACTATACACTAGCAACTACTATTGTCGTGTAGCGTTGGCTTAGAATAACACTACCCCATTTCTGCCCGTGGGTGATTGTAAGAGGCGACTAAGGGTATAGGGGCTTATTAAGTGATTTTTGGGCGATGTGGTTGGAGACCTGTCACTAAAAACATTTATTATTACCATCTTTTCCCCAATCAACTTCCAAAAGTGGCTGAGGAATTTTTCATTCCAAAGCTCTGGCTACCTCGTTAAGGGATTTATAGCCCTGAGTATATGTATGTATACACTAGCAAGTATTACTATACTAGTAGCTACACTATTTAAATAGTGATATTAATAACTTACTCCTAATTATTTGTGCCATTCACAAGTAATTAGTTACATTGAAACCGTTTTAAAGCACGATTAGAACTATAGGTCTCGATAAAAGATCAGTTAAACTCATTTTACCATTAGGAATTTTCTTTTCCACCTCTAGCCAAATGAAAATTCTACTTGGTCAAGCAAAAGAGTGGGGAAACAAAGTTTTAAAGCTCTACCTGACAATTCCGTAGCCCAATCTCAAACAACAGAAGATATCTGCTTAAAAAACATAAATATAGATTTTTATCATATAGATACAGACAAAGGACTGAAGTATTCAATACAAATAATTATGAAATTAGCAGTGGGTCAAACGAGAGAACGGAGTTAATCCGGGCGGCTGACCGGCAGAGTCCGTCGGTTCGGCATTAATCCTGGACAAATTAAACGTATCTTGGGCGGAACCCGCTTGCGACGCCGCCGATAATACGGGGCATTTAACAATGATGAGGCTATTTTTAGCGAATTTGTAGCTTGAATTCAAAGTTATTTTTAAATCTTTCTTTTCATTAGTATTCTCATATTTTTATTCAACTGAAATGAAGATGCAATGTTACAGCAATATGCATCTGTCATGGTTTCATTAAAGTATTTAACAGATACATAAAGAACAATGTAAACTATAGTTTTTTAATAAGAATATATTTAAAGCCAATATCTTTTTCAAGTTTTTTATTAGTTAATTAGCATAAGTCCATCACTAAATCATTGTATAATTAATCAATTCTATCAGAAAGAGGAATAAATTTAAAAGGTACACAAAAAGCAAACTCACATACTACGTAAATTTCTGCACTCTTCCATAATTATACACTCATGCTCTAGTACTGGTACGAATAAAAAAAGAAGGATCACTGACCCGCAAAATACTTTTAACAATTTTCTGCTCGGGAATCCACCGCATGATATGAAAACAAAGGGCTGACGAAGGCCGCAGTAGGAGGCCAGCAGCTTCTCATTAAGGAGTCACAAGGGCTCCACAGCCCTTGCTTCGACGCGTTTTGTAAAAAGAGCTTAATTAGGGCTCATGTGGCTACCCCGACAACCCCTGTAACTTTTAATAAATGACCGAAAAAGCTCTTTGAATCCCATGAAAACGTACTTACTGGAATATTTTGTAAAGCCCAGATGAATGTCAGATTATATTAAGGATGTGTCCGAAAAAATAAAATACTCAGCTCAAATAATTTTAAGTAATGGCTGGAGTTCTGGATACAATGAAGATTGACAAAATTAAATAAATATTGATTAGTTTTTTTTAAATGGATATACGTATGTTCAGAATAAATTATCAGCTAGAAGCAAATCATGGTAGATCATTTGGCTTGACTGAAAATGATCATGTCAATATAGAAATAGTACTCCATGAGTAATTTTGACCTCGTGTATAAATAATTCCGAAAATAAAATAGTTTATTGAAACTTATTCAAATCCACACGTCCGTGTAATCAAAGTTGACGAAGTATATGAAATTAGTAACCCCTTGTTAAGGTGTATTAGGGTAGTCCATTCTATATCGACGGCACTAATTGATTTCCCACGTGTGTCCAACATGAAGTCCTCGTGGGAAGGTATTAAATAACCAGTACAAAATGCAGCATGTATTACCGCCTCAGATTTAAGCATTTGATAGACACTGTGTAACATATATTCTGACAAGTTTGCAAAGAGCTCCCTCGAATTAGAGTAATGAGTACGTTGCAGCTCTTAATAAAATGGTGTTGCGACTTTAATAAAGCGATGTGCCCACTTATCAGCGCCATCTGTACGCCGGCGGCACAATGACGGATCATCCCATAATGCGGATAGAAAAAACTGGGGAGCATTGTCCAATTTTTTGTTCTCTCTTCCGAGTTATTGTTGTGTTGTTTAATTTTATGGGGCTTTTTAAGCAAATGATACGGTTTTATCACTGCTCATCTAGCGATCGGTAGATAAGTACGATACCTGAAACATGTTTGGTATTATTTCTTTATGTTGCTTTTTTGCGTAATGATATTTTGGTGTAGAAAAAAGTGTTTCTTATTCTAAATGAAAAAAAAACTCTTGCTATTCCAAGTTAATATGGGCTGAAACGGGACTGTTTATAGTCTCATTTCTTTCACAGACTTGGGATAATAATGAGAGGCCCATAAAGGCGCTGCCACAGTGGCGGCGTAATCTAAGCGATCGGCGCGTCTCAATGGAGGTTATTTACATAGCAATAAGGCAGAGATAGCAGCGCTGGTTTTCCATCGAGGCGGGCGGCACCTTATCTACGTAATCGGGTGTGCGCGCGGACTTATGTTTGGAGGGAAATGAACTAGGGGTGCCATCTCAGTAAAGTGTTTCCAAAATATCTTGATAGCATTGGAAATGCTGGAAATTTCATCATTTTATTCCCATAGGTGTTGGCAATCGTTATAAGTCTGAACATATCTTGTCAAATCGGATTCTTTAGGGATTCAAAGGTGGTTTACCATTTAGTTAGTACGAGTGACCTTTTAACTAGATATCGCGTGGTATAAGACAGCCATGTCTTTCGCACTTTCTTAGTATCGTATTGTCATCCCAATTTATTTGAAACCGTGACGATAAAATAGCGCACGTGCTAGGCATCCTGGATCGTTCAAATTGGTGATTTGTATTACTACCAATCTCATATAGCATCATATAGTATGTATGTATGTATGTTATAGTATTAATATAATAATCTGGGCGCCAACTGAAAACCAGCGTATGGGAGAATCATCAGCCTGGCTGCTTGTTTCTTCCATACACATGCTGAGTTGGAGCCTATTTGGCACAAAACTTGTTATTTTCCTCTTGTTAATTTGTAATTTGTGTATTGTCAAAAAATTTGTTCGAAATAAACATTTTTTCTTTCTTTCTTTCTTTCGTCAATGGAATACGCACACATGTAAAATAGCTTTAAAAACTCCTCATCTCTAACAGTTACTCAACTACTTTCCAAATTAAAATAATTAAAAATAGAATAGGTGATATAAAGGGATGGTTTTTATTATTGTAATTGATTATTTTTACCTTATGTCTGGATGACACGAACTAAATATCTAGTATTGCTCATATTATACATACCAATTAATAATACAATTGCGATATAGGGGATATAATTGAGGAGGCATTTTGATAATGAATTTGTTACAAATACCCTTTTCCGTAGTCTTGATAGGCTGAAGATGTAATTATATTTAATCATATCAAAAGTTTGTCATTGAACTAACGCATTATTGTAAAGGTTCAAAGAACTCAATAATCAACGCAAAATTAACTGCAATTGAAACGGGTGTAAATTTGTATTTCAATTATTGCAATTGTTTCTCAGAAAGTGGTGTGGCGGCCACGAAACAGATAACAAGATCTACTTTGGCGCGAGGTGTTAGTAGACACGGCTGATGGAAGACTTGGTTTAAGTCTTGGGAAGCTCATGGATTTCAGAAGTACAAGATATTGTCATTATCAAAATTTTAGGGGTAAGTCGATCCTCAAAATATGGTAACACATTTTATATTTATTACATTAATTTAAGAACGATAGAAATACCAAATGTTTAAAAAATGTGTAAACATAACAAATCCCCGTCATTTTTATCAACAAAACCTGTTTCAGAGTAACCCGCTTGTACTGACATATAAGGGGTGAACCCGAAATATTAAAATTGGAATTTATGAAGTGAGTGCCTGACACCCGTGGCGAGCCATATAGACCCGTGCCTAACCGATTTGTATGGAAATTCGGCAAAACATCAAAACGCCTGTCAACCCTGTTATCGAGCTACCATTTGACGGTATAATTTGGGATTGCGAACATAAAATAGTCCAGATTTATGACCTCTGTGTATCTGTTTGTCCGCCATTTTATTAGAATTTGCGGAGCGTGTTTATGCTCTCATTTCACTTGAGTATTATGTCGTATGTTCCGTTTATTAACTTCTGTGTGATATTTGACTGATAACTGGTGACGGCTTTTGGATTTGATCTTTGTTTTATATAACAGCGAATAAGCTATACTTACTAGAATTTAAAGAACATAATTGTTGCTAAGATGAATTACCGAACCTACATGTTAGATACTGCTGCCAATACCCTACTAAATCAATTATTTAAAAACTTACGATTAAGTATTGAGCCAGCATTATGATCCAGCTTAAACCCAGGATCAATGAAAGAATTTGAACAAAGTTGGAATATTCATAAAACTATAGCCTTCTTTAAATATCTCTCAAAACCTTCCGTGTAACTATAGTGCCTCATTAGATGTCTGGAAGAAGTTAAAATAATCTAACGGGTGTAGTGTCTCGTAAGTACAGTTAAGGTTTATTTATCAAAAAATAATATCATTTAAAAGTACTTTAGACTGCCAATGAGTAAATTTAATACAAAGCGACTGTCCGTGTTCTTCTATCGATTATATAAACGGGTGCTTTGACTAAGCAAAACGTTAATATTTTGAATGCTGTGACTAAGGACAACGTTTTCAATACTAGATGACAAGACTCCAGATAAAAGTTTAGAAGGATTTCTTTTTGGGATATGGATATAGGTATATATAACAATCTCATATATATAAATCTTACCAAAAAAGTCACTAACAACATAAAATATGAATAAAAATAATGTCACTGCACCATACACAGACATAGGAGGGCTAGATAGCAAATATTTCTGACCCGTTAGAAAATAGGAAAATAAACTCCAATTCAACACATGCATATTGCATACCCAATCTCTGTTACCAAAATAAAAATATACGAAAAATATGAGTGTCCACTAACAGCTTATACCATGCATAGCTCATGTTAAAATAGAAGTGTGTTCCGTTCCGAAATCTCCGTGGCTGATCGGCGATCTATGTGACACCAAAACGGAATCCACGATGCATTGTTTGGCTAAACAACGTTCGTCCGCATCCGCATATATCGATATATCGACATATCGACTAAGCTGTCATATTCCCGCATTTTACTCGAATATAAAAGATCGGAACGATCACGGTGCGTTGTGGAATTTTATTGTCGTTTTCGGAACTTTTATAGGTTAACTTCTGCATTTCATGGGTTAGCCGGAAGTTTAGGATCATAGCTAGTTTTAAACGACACTATAGAAGAGCTTTATTTAGTTTTATTTTAGTTAAATTAATTATTTCGTATTTCTGGTAAAAAACAAAATGGAAAAGTGTGGATGGTTTGTAGTGAGAGGACGACCTAAGAGGACACATTTCGACCAAATAGCGAGTGTGCTCAAAAGGGCAGGCGTCCGAAGTATAAAGTATAAAGGAGAATGTATGAGAATATTGATGGATGTAAACAAAGCTAGAGAGGTTTGTCAGGATCGTACAAAAGCGATCGATAGTCTCTGCCTACCCCAAAGGGAACTAATGGAGTGAGTATATGTATGTATGTATGGAAACGTGTACGTCTGTTTTACTAAGGATATTCAAATCATGATTCTATCAAAATTTATAGTTTATAAAATTTACAATACTAAGAAGTTTGTTACGTCTAAAGGATTTAAAAAAAGGTCAAATACTTTATTTAATATGTTACACAGCAAAATGTAGTGGCCGACCGGATATTGCTTATTTCTAACTAATGAAAAAAAGCTCAATGTAAAGCAAAAGAGGTATTCCTGTTTCTAAGAATTTGAAAGCGAGTAAGTAAAATTTCAGATGAAATATTAATATGCATCATATTAACCCTGCGTCATGTATTTTAAATGACTGCAAATTATTAAAGCTAAGTGATTAATTTTGTAGATGTAGATGAAATTTTGACATAAAAGTTATATATATATAACGTATGTAATTTTACCTTAAAAATGTATTATATAAAAACCAGTACCCGACAAGAATTCCATTCTAAAAATTACTTTGTACGTATTGCGTTTTACATTACAGTTGTTTGAAAATGCCCAAATCTATTATCTCAGCTAAGAACAAAATATATTAAACGAAGGCCTTTCATCATTTTAAAACATAATCGTATATATTGCCACTGTACATCGACATGCACTCATATGATATACAGTACAATATAATAATTTTACTCTACAGAGCGTCGACCAAACTAGTTAATTTAGTCAAAGTTTAAATAAAATATCGCGTTAATAAAGCGGGCCGCGAATAAAAAGACAGCGCGCGGTACAGTCGGCGACAACTTATCCGCATGTCAATTAGCGTTCTGCTAGTTGCTGTTTTACGAGTTTAGCGTTTTCCGCACAATTATACCCGTAACTCGAATGAGTCGGACTTGTGTGCTCATAAATATTGACTGGCATTTACTCCTGTAAAAAATGTATACGTTCAATTTTATTAATAATACTAATCAGTACGAGGTTTTCACGTAAAATAATTGTACGATAACTTTTTTAGGCTGAAATATAAGTTTAAAAACAAGATACTTTTTTTATCCAAAAAAGATTTTTGTAAACGAGCATAAAAACTTGGTGTTCTTTGCTACATTCACACGTAAAGAATGCGAGAAACCCACTGTATTAAACCTACCTCATTGAATTCTCAGACATAGCACATCAAAGCCGGTAAAATGTGTTGAAAGCTGCCAATGTTTTATGTAATACAAAAATGTTCGGCTCTAGTTAATGCAGTAGTCAAAATCAAAGCCGATGTGCAGCTGCGTGTATCGCGAATGCAAATGCGGGAGGGGTCTACTGTGAACGCGCAGTTGGTTGCATTGTCCTCCCCCTCCCACCGGCCGTGCCACCCCCCGCACATCCCGCGAGAGTTTGTTTTTCGGGGCAAATAGCTATAGGCTTTATAATGGCTTCGTGAGCAACCGATCGGTAGTGAAGTATGCTCTACTTGATAAAGGGAATTTGTTTGCAATGGAATAGGGCATTTTTATCACTTTTAGCTATGTAGTGTTGTATTAGAAAATATATCATATCTCTTTTCGCGGGTTTTGTACGCGACACATAATTGTAACAGGACTTTTACGTAGATGAATTCCTACCATCAAAGGGTCTTGCTAATGTATGTCTAGTATGTATGTTTTGTAAATGACCTTTACTATTTTTAAGTTCCTAAGATGTCGGAGTATTCGTTTATTGCATAGCTTTGTAGAGTTAGTTCGGAATAACACTTACAAATTTCTCACAGCAGTCGGCTTAAGAGGCCACTAAGGGTAGGAGGCTTTTTAAGTTGTTGTTGGGCGATATACCTGTTGAACCATGATCAACGATTCTTTATTTAAAAGTAACTTTACCCAAAGGAAGGATTGAATTTATGGGATTTAAACGTCTACAATATAAATTTGATCTCAACACAAGTTGTGCAGGAGTAATGAATCGTTTGGCCACCGTTAGATCTAAACACTTATGATTGGGTTTCTTGAAAACAACATAATAAAATCAATTCAATAATACTTGCATTTACTATTTCCAAAAACTACAAACTACACATAGTTCAAATTTATTTTTAATTCAAAACAGTCTTCAACGTATATACTGTTTTATAAAGTTCCGTACCCAAAAATAAAAATGGCACCGTTTTTACTACTACTTTTTTATCAGCCTGTGGAGAGCTACCTGTCGCCAGACTGCATCTTATAAAATATGACGCTAGAAAATTGGAATTTGTACAGATTATGTATCTATAATGTATAATGAAATTGTTAACAAAATAAATATAAAGAAATAGTAATAACATTTCTTTAATTTGTATTGACCGCGACTCGCTCCATCGGTAAAGCAGTGTGGTGTTCGGCTATGCCGGCAGATGGCGGTATAAGCAATGCGAACTGTTGCGTCGTTAGAGCAGAACCGGTAAATGGACAATTAAAATGGAGGTTTTTGTTTTTGTGTTACTATAAAATTATTAAAGAAAGGACGTTGTGAATATTAAACGTTAAATGTCGTTTCTTTGTTTACAGGTATGTTATCTTTAGTAAAGAGTGTTATAGTGGAAAAGTTTTATTGTTGTAATTAAAGGCATAACTAGTCGAAATAAAATCTTTGTTTACAGAGCAACACACCGTTTTATTCACAAATCAATATTAGAAAGAACGTCATATAAATAATTGAAGGAGATTTAAAAATAAAATTCAAGTCTAACTTCAGTACCTTTAAGTTGCGTTTATTTCATGCAAATTATTCTACATTTGTGATGAACCTTTTGCGTGTGTGTCCATCTCGAAATTAAGTATTTAAAAATAGTATTACTAACATTGCAAGATATATCTATACTATTAAATTATAATCAACATGCAACAACTTCTACAAGCAAATAAATAAAGCAGTAAAAAATAAAGCAGAGTACCTTTCAACACAACACAACTATATTTGAGTGGCGGATGGGTTTTGATTTTTGTAGTTTCGTATTATTTGCGTATTTATCCGCCCACCGCCCGGCAGATACATTTATTTGCGCCTGCCCCCACTGCCCCCTTCGCGTTCGATTGATCGCGATATCATTGCGATAATAGCAACAACGAGTGCATACAGCCTGTGACGTCACAGAGGGCGGACATTATGGCGGGCAGACCACCAGAGCGTGATGCCTGAAAAATTGACCACTCGTTAACTTTCCGACGCCTACCGCTTTGACGGATGTTGATGACGTTCACTAATTATAGCGTTTGCAAAAATGTTTGTTGGACTTATTTTCCGTGTAGTGTCGGCTTAGAATAACACTACCCCATTTCTACCCGTGGGTGATCGTAAGAGGCGACTAAGGGTATAGGGGCTTTTCAAGTGATTTTTGGGCGATGTGGTTGGAGACCCGTCACCAAAAACGTTTATTATTATCATCTTTTCCCCAATCAACTTCCAAAAGTGGCTGAGGAATTTATCATTCCAAAGCTCTGGCTACCCCGTTAAGGGATTAATAGCCGTGAGTATATGTATTTATGTATGTGTACTTGCAGGGTTTGCTAGTCGAGAGAAGCATTTGTGGTTCGATTAATAGAAAATAAATGAAAAATAAATCAAGTTGGACTAGTTACCAAAACATTCAAACCGTAAAGTACACTGCATTTGGGTCAAGCAGAAAATATAAAGTCAATGAAATATAATTTGTGACGTCCGAAGAACCTGAAGTTAAAAATCGAATGATCTTGGATTCAAACAACGAACTTTTAATTTAAAAATGTATGAAAATAATTCAGGTCAGAATGCTTTCGCAGCCGTTCTGATTGTTTACTTGTGACATTTAAACAAAATTACATAAACCTCAAACATAAGTTACTTAAACATTCAATCAATCAAAGTTCCACGGTCTCTAGCAAGCAAAGTGACATAAACAAATATTAAAATGACAAAAGACCAAAATTATTCCTCACTTCAATGCCGTATGTAAATTAGCTTTTGTAGTAAACGATGATACGGTTAAACTTGTGACCGAAGAATATTTTATGAAAGCGTTTAGAGAAAAAAGGTTTGAGTCTATTTGCAGTATGTTCGAAGAGTTATCAATTTAAAAGTCGGTATTATCCGCATAATACTTTGGGGTCGAAATAAAACATTTCAATTTGAGATCCGGTTACGGCCCCTGTTTTAAATCTGAATTGTGGGTCTGCGGGACCCCGTGTGCTACTAGTTTTGGGTATAATTCACAGCAAAAGTGTGTTGTGTGTTGTACTTGATGGATTGTCACAATATGAATGTACGGTTAATAATACCAATATAACTTATAGCAACCAACATTCAACGTATGTTCATTGTAAAACTAGCCTAGCTGTAGTAATATGGTAAAGAATTGTTCGTCACAATATATTTTGCTGTTATTCCTCAATTGTAAACGAATAAACAGACAAATACGTAAACAAATACATGTTTGCTTATCCTTTCTTATTAGTCTTGGTTTTTAGTACAAAAACAACCGTGATAGCCCAGTGGGTAGAACACTCGGTTATCGTGCAAACGACTAGTGTTCAAATCCTGGGTCGGGCCTACACCAATTTGTCTTTTCTAAAGACATATGTGTGGTTAATTTATCATGGTTGTTAACGGTGAGGGAAACCATCGTGAGGAAACCCACATGGCTGAGTTGTACTTAGTCATGTGACAGTGTATTCGTACAAAACGGCGATAGGCCTGCCCCCTATCACGTGAGTACACTGTCCATGCAAAACGTGGGTACTCTGAACACCAGGTGACAAAGTCACGTGATGTTCAGAAGTATTAGTACCTCTGCCAACCCCTTCGGGGATATTCGGCGTGAACGTTTATGTTATTATGTTATGTTATGTTTTAGTAATAGTTCTTCACAAAAGGCACAGAGAATAAAGAAGTAATTGGACTCCTAAAGTGCTTTTTAATTAAGTTTCTTGTACATTTATTTTACTCAAGGATTATCAGTATTTTTCAGAAAAAATAACCAGATCAACATTATTTTAGTAACACGAAGAACAGCATTTGAGTTCAATTCAATTATATAAAACAAAAATAAAATAAGTGCATGTCCACTTCTGACGCCCATTGTACGCGAGTATGAGTACCCTAAAACGCAGTGTATGCTTGGTTAACCCCGCGCCTCCCAGCGCCCACCGAATATACCCCGTTTACAAGAAAGGGGTAGTTAGCCGCTATTGTCTACCGACCTGCCCTAGAGCAGTTGCGGATTCTACCGCATTAGGACATTGTAACTATTTTTTATCGGTTGTATTTGTTCTCTTTACTGTTTTGTTAATATAAATATTGTCATCGTATTGGGAATTAAGGTTATCTTATTGGATTTTTTTTTGTGATTGTGGTCATGGAAAATAATGAATTAAATTGTTTCTGTGGCTTAAAACTTTGTGAGAATAGATGTTTTTGCGTCCGATGCTATTAATCCCCTTAGAAACGAAAACGCTTTGGATATTTTTGTTTACAAATATTGTGTATATGATAAAGCAACTGTTTACAGATAACGATTGCACAAAAAAATATCATTTCGATGAGAACAAATAAATATACAAAAAATGTTTGTTCGTTTTGACTATCATTTTAATTAAAGAAAATGTTTCCTATAAAACTAAACTGAGACTGAGAAAACTGAGTGTTTCTTCCTATTAACTCGTATTTTATTGCAGGTTGAATTCTATCAAAGCTACATTCTTATTGCTGTTAAAGTTTAAGTGTACTATTTCTAAAATCGAAATCATGAACTCTCAAAAATATAATTCAGACAGGCAAGTTACAGCGTTGTAGTTGCGGACAGTAACCGCCAGGCGGCTTACAAAGACGGTACACGGAAACACTTAGCTGCTGTTGACATAACACTTTGGCGCTGATTCCAAAAGGACTGGAGGGAGACGTACTTATAGATATTTTATGAACTTGAACGATGTAATGAGTCAACTTTATTAAGTTTATTGAGGTATCTTGAGCTGTTTTAGCTTATGTTACTTGAATAAGTGCAAACGAGTTTCAAATGCTTTGATGGCCATTTGAATTTTTGTGTATTATTTATATGCAATTGGATTGGATTAGGATTAGAGATTAGGTTTTCTTCTGTAACATACATACATACATACATATACTCACGGCTGTAAATCTCTAGAAGGGGTAGCCAGAGCTAAGGAACTAGAAGTTCCTCAGCCACTTTTGGAAAATTGAGTGGGGAAAAGATGGTAAAATAAAGGTTGTTGTTGATGGGTCTCCAACCGCATCGCCCATCGCCCAAAAATCCCTTAAAAGCCCCCAATACAGTTAGTAGGCTCTTACGGAAGAAATGGGGTAGTGCTATTCTAAGCAAGGTAAGGGTACCTAAGGTAGGGGTATTTACAATCATTTTTAGGGTTAACGACCGTGATAGCCCAGTGGGTAGAACACTCGGTTATCGTGCAAACGACTAGTGTTCAAATCCTAGGTCGGGCCTACACCAATTTGTCTTTTCTAAAGACATATGTGTGGTTAATTTATCATGGTTGTTAACGGTGGTGAGGGAAAACATCGTGAGGAAACCCACATGGCTGAGTTGTACTTAGTCATGTGACAGTGTATTCGTACAAAACGGCGATAGGCCTGCCCCCTATCACGTGAGTACACTGTCTATGCAAAACGTGGGTACTCTGAACACCAGGTGACAAAGTCACGTGATGTTCAGAAGTATTAGTACCTCTGCCAACCCCTTCGGGGATATACGGCGTGAACGTTTATGGTTATTATATGTTATGTTTATATGTTTTAGGGTTAAACAAGGTATTCTACGTTAACCGCAAATTAATCCCTAACTAAACCTAGCCACGTAGTGCTATTTACATTAACGTTTTTTCTTAGTAAGTAATTAAAAGTAGGGGTTGATTTTAGCTCACATCTTTTGTTCAAATCTTTTACGAGATGAATTTCGAATTACATGGTGACTGTGTCTATTCCACTTTTTTACATAAAAAGGAAAAATATTTGTGATTTTTATCATTCTCATAACAGTCAAATTTTCTGCAAAGTACAGTACAAATTTTAAGAAGACACTGTTGTACAGCTCTCTGACTACCTAAAAACTGCAAAAACAAACCATACTCAAAATACCAAGCTTTCTAAACTCATTCTTCAACGCCAAAGGCAACAATAAACAAGCGTAAAATAAAATATGGTACAGTAGCGCGAATGTAATGAATGCCGCGGTGTCGCTTTATAACTGGGGTCTGCAAATCTAGTTTCGTAGGGTCGTGCGGCTAGTTCGGCGAGCCTCCCTGGCCAGAGACTCAACCACACTCCGAACGTGACCCTAACCAACTACTAAACAACCTTACCATTGTACATTAACATAATTAATTAGGACTTTATTTATATCCTTATAAGGTCGAATTTGATTCTTTGATTGGATCGGTTTTTATAACGTTTTGCGCTTGGTAGAGGTCAGCGTATCGGCGTAACGTGCTCTTTGTCACCACTGCCTCGTCCCTCTCACACAATGGCATACTTATTAGGGATTTAGTCCAGATATTAGTTGGGGAAGCTTACATTGTCTGGGTTTAATAGAATTCTACGACGCCACAGGCGGTTGGGTATACTGTGACGGTAGTTGATTTTCGAACGTGGTACTGCGTTTGTTTTGAATTAGAATATTCTTCTTTGTTTTTCGTTCTTACCATACTAATACCAAATGAAATACATTCACTATTTCGAACACGAGAAAAATTAAATGTTCACGATATAACATATTAAAACGCAGAGATATCATAATTGAAACGACACTTTATTCTGCTAAGTTAGTTGAGAACTATGAATACATTTCTTCTATTCAAAAACTTCGCTTTTCAATAAAAAATGGATAAGAAACCAAATGAGGTTCGCCTATACAATTGTAGTTGTTAAGAGGTTTAAATAAAAAAGATGAAAGATGCGCTTTCAAAGTAGGAAAGTTTGCTTTACAGCAAGCACAGTTTTTACGATATCGAAGAGACGTTTAAAATTGACAACTGGGGACGTCTTGAAAACAAAAACTAACGTATATTTTCAGTCGGTTGCACATCACAGATAGGAAGAACGGCATGATGCATCTCAGTTTCGTGGGTAGGTCGTGGGGTAGTGCAAATCGATCTGTGCCCCTCGATCTTGCGCCCCTTATTGAAAATTATAACAATGGCGACCCCGTGGTGCCCCATCACACACTGTGCGGAGTGCGCCCTCTTAACACTCTCTGATTTTGGATATCTTATCAGGATATTCCATAGAATATTCCTTATAAATGTCAGATTGTTCGAGTTAAAGAATTTATTGTGGGGAAAATATTAAGCTTTACTAGTTCTACCTTTGGTATCAGTGGTGAAAATTACACACTGTGCTGTGTCCCGTCAAGGTTAATGAAGAGACGCAAAAATAAATACCCAGAAAAAAGGGTACATTTTAGACGGGCATGTCAAATTGCATTCAATTACAAAAGTAGCACAGTCTTAAATTTTCGACTGATAAACAGCTGCTTAGATACTACTTGCTAACTTTTAAAGATTCTGTTCAATTGTGGATTATGACTATTGATATGATAAATTTCTTTGGTATGTTAATTCTTTCATATAAACAGTAAAGAATTTAATCGAAAATATTCTCGTTTCAGTGATAACATTTCTATTAAAACAAATTCGAACTTTTATACAAATATCTGAAAGAAATAAAATAATATCCACACATCTTCATCCCTAGTGTTAATATAATGGAGGGCGCGCGCGGGCGGGCTGCAGGGATTATAATGAGGTGCAGCCCTACTAAGCATTTTCGACATGCGTCGCCGTCACCCGCCAAACATTCGGCCTAACGAGTTCCGAGCTCGAATAACAAATTATGGGAGTGATTGGCTCATCCACATCAAAGGTAACTTGCTAGTACTGAATAAAACCGGCTAACGAGTATTTAGACTTTGGTACATCTATCGGGCTACAAGGAGGAATGTTGTTTATTTGGACTATATTTTCTACAGTCAATGCGAACTTTTACTTTGATGTGAGGTTATTAGGCTAAAAACGAATATGAGAAATACATATAATTATTATTTTAGAGGATCATTTAGATATGTGAAGCAATAATTAGTAACAGCAGCATAAAAGTAGAAAGATGAACCGAAAAGAGTTCGTCGTCCGAATGCTGGTTAATCTTAATCTTCTTGTGTGACACCCACGGAAACAATGGGATGAAGATATTATATCTAACCTAACGCTCAATAGTATTATCATAGATTTTATAGTTGTATCTTAGAAAAAAATCTTAATTCCTCAAATTACTCTTAATCTCAACCTTTGACATGCCAAGATGTCAGGTTAATTATTTTATAGTATCTCGAAAAAGAACATATTTTACTATTAGCCATATCCCCCATGATTCCTGCTTTATTGTTTTCCCTCACAAGATCACGACCATAATCCAACGAAGGGTTCAACAGAGCTTCGTAGTCATAAGCTCATCCGCTTCTTTTATTATTAGCTTTAGCTATACGGAGGATCGATTCGATACTAACAGAAAGGGTCGGTATTTTGTGCCCTATATTTATGAATTATCTAAAAGCACTAATTCAGATTTCTTTGTGATCTTCACCTACTTAACTATACTCACCGCTATTAATTCCTAAAATGGGTAGCCAGAGCTTCAGAGTTAGCTATTCCTAAGAAACTGTCGAAGTCAGAGGTTACGTTTTATTTTGTTTTTTCTTTCTTATGGGTTAAGAATAACCCACCTTGTTTCTAATTCTAATTTTGGCAAAAAAAATATAACAATTGCTTTCGATGTGGTAGAGTCTTTAAGTTAAAGTGTCTTTGATTGGATGGTTACTAATAATTCAAACTCCTGATGAATTCTAGAGCCTAGGCTTTCTTCTTTGGTTTTATTTTTATATCTGTGGCGGTGTATATTGCACTAACCCATTTCTTTCCGTGGTTGTGACTTGTTTATAAGGCTGTTTAACTTAATTACGTTTGTTTTATAATACTCGCATTTGTCTTGTACTCAAATTCCAAAAGCGACTGAGGAGCTACTGATTCTAAAAGTCTGACTACCCCGAGAACTATGATATACAACCATACAATCTTCACAGCTCAGTGGGAAAACTGCCGCTTCCAGTTTAGGAAACGTGAGTTCCAATCCTAAGTCGGGGCTACACCGATGTGTCTTTTATTTCGTCATACATACATACATATACTCACGCCATTAGTTCCCATTGGGGTAGGCAGAGACTATTGATCGCCACTTCGCACGACCCTGACAAACCTTCAATTCTTTTACCAGATTATGAGTTATCTAGTAATGGGTAAGAACATAAAATCATTTTTTAAAGGTGCGGTTCGAAGACCCATTATGCAGACAACCATTATAATGAATTATTAGTGCTTAAGATTTTTAGGTTTAGATAGTAGCAAACTACGAGTACATGGGAAACGAGACGTAGATATCAACTTACTTGAAGTCAAGGTTTCCAAGAATAGTTTCTCTTTTAAAACGAACTACCAATTCAGTAAGCAAGGCACGCGTTTTCAGTTTTTTGGGCTCGATTCTGTCCCAATTTCTTAGCGTTCGTTCGTAGAAACGTACTAAAAGCTGAAAGAATGGTGTTGGCAAAACAGTGGAACTAATTCTATTATAGTGTCGCGTGGGTGCCATAAAGTTGCCACAATGCGGCAAGTTCGGAATGTCATTAGCCAAAGAAATTTGTCATTGTATATCAGATACTGAGAACAACATAAAAAGACTTGGCTCCTTTGTTTTGCCCCAAAATACCATTGTAGCAATTTTTTTCGTCTTTTTGAATTATTGTTAGGAAGTTAAATGTAGTTAAGCCTATTGTGTGTCCTGTTGTGGTCTTTGTGAGGCAATTTCACGCAGTTACATGAGGCCGGCTTGTTTAACTTATACAGAATTGGGACGTTTATTAGAACCTACGGGGTCCTGACGTTTGTGTGATTGAGGTGGAGCTGTTAATGTCTTCTTTATAGTATGAGTCACTTGACCCAGACAGAATAGTGAATAAGATAGCGTCGTTTCCAAAAGTACTTAAAGAATGTTTTAGTAATTGAGCGGTGCAGTTGAGTATTTTGCACTATAATTACTTCCGTATTGTACGCATCAACAACGATATTTTTTATACATCACAATTACATATAGATACACATACGAATAAGAATCCCAAAAAGGGCTAACTAGAGCCTCGGAAAAATAATTCCTCGGCCACTCCTGGCCGTTTATAAATAAGAGAAATTCGTCAGAAATTTTAACCTCAATTCGATAACTTGGATGGCTACTGTTTTGGGGATTAAAGCCGTAATGATAAAGTGGTGGGCAAATTTTTTAAATCATTGGACATATACGTTACACAAATGTTATCGCTAATGGACCATATAATTATTTATCCATGTATGTTGAAAAATATAGTCCTACAGATGTGTAACCATTATATATAAATAAAAATAACCTTCTCACCAAATGCTAAGAAAATTATATTCTAATAGTTCACTGAGTTACGATTTTGGTGATGAATGCGATTTACTATTTCGTATTTTAAAATTTTCTGCAAGAAGTAACGAAGTTTCGTTGTGAATACACGCGAATAACAATTGCTAGGGTTGTCGCCAATTTTGAACAATAGATCCGAAGACAATACTAAGTAACACTAGTGGCAACTTACTATTATTATTTATAATTATAACATTAAACAGCAGTTACTTTTGTCCTCCGTTTTGAAAGTTAATGCATTTTTTTAAATTTTTGTTTTAGGAAAGATCTGGAGCGCTGTAGTACTGTACATAAATATGCAATTATATGTTATTCACGCAATGCCTATTAATTCATGCAACCGTTTATTTGTTTCACACATTCTCTTAAACTTGCATGAGATTTTAAACTTGGGACTTTTCAGTAGGTGCATTTGTAAACTTGGAAATAGAAACCATGATAAGTTTAATTAAATAAGATAAGCAGGTACGTGAGCATTATGCGCAACGTCAAGATTATCAAACATTATATAACGTATATTCTGTTGTATATTGCAAGTAAAAATTATGATAATGCATACCAACAACATAAATAATTAATCTAAACTTCTTCAAAACAAAAAATCCAAAAAACTATAAAATTGTAGCCTGATGAAAGGAAAGGAAAGAAGGATGCTTACAATGTACCAAAATAAAAATAAAAACATCTGACGAAGAAATTCATAACACCAGAAGAAACAGTTATGTTTCTCAATCCTCAGTGCCCGGTGCTCTACGTCATCAACCCGTTATGATAATAAAACTTAACATAACGGCACCAAACTGAACCATTTTCAAATAACCCTTTCAAACAGAATACGTAATTAAACAAAATAACTGTACTGAAACTAGGACCGTTATACAATAGGCAGCGTTATTCGGCCTTGAGTAACTGGACCGGTCCACAAAGGACTTTCTTAGTGAAAGCCTTTCGTTTTGATGACAATCACTTCCTAGTGGATGGTCGGCGTGACCAATTTTTGTAACAGTATTTCTTGACACTGATTGAGAAAGGAACAGACTGTATCTCCAACCCAGTACCCATATAAAAATGTTTTATTTACACTCGTAGCTAAATTATATTACAGCATTATCGTTACATTTACTCGTATTTTAAAATTTCTTACTTGCACAAAACGGACATTTCAAAATTAAAGAATTGAATGAAGAAGAATCTGCTATCAGTTTTAGTTATTGTATTTGGTGAGTAATCCTATATCGAAGCGAGTATAAGCTATCTCTAAAAGCATAATTCCATTAAGCACAACACACATTATTAAAACGATTAACGAAACTAATTTCAAAACAGCAACATATCATTCACAGCATCTGCCGTAAATATTATGATATAGTTTTTTGCCATGTTTTTCTCAACCGAGAAATATCAGCATAAAATAGCTCCCAAAAAGGGATAGCCTGAGCTTCAATATAACAAATTCCTCCAGCTACTTAAGGTAATTAATAATTGAGTGAAGATAGGTATGTAACAAAAAGCCAAACTTACGTCCGATTTCTGAATTGAGTATTCAAGCTGAGAACGACTTAAGTATCGTTTTGTCTCATTCAGTTGTTAAAATTTCAATGCGACAGAACGATACTTAAGTTGTTCTCAGCTGGAATACTCAATTCAGAAATCGGTCGTTACAGTTGTAAAAATAAAACAAAAATCGATTAACCCTTCTTAGCGTCAAACGACAATAACCATCCCTATTATACTCCGAGAAAATGATGGTTTAAGTATTTAAAAAGCCCTTGTCTAAACGAAGATTGAGTTAATCCCAAGTCAAGACTTCTGTAATGCGCGTACAAGATTTGAGCAATTTTGGAAGATCTACTTTAAGGATTACAAGGGATCCCGAACGTAAGCCGTTTGAGTTGCATCATTCTATTTTTATCTTGTATTTGTTTATCGGAGTTTGACTCAATTAGTTTACTGTTTCTTACATGAATTAAATGAGTTGTGTAATGACGGAAATCAAAATCAATTATTAATGGATAATGTGAGTTACATATGGTGTAACCAGAAGTACGTCATATTGATTGGTGCCGTATCCTTTTAATTATTCCATCATTATTAAAATGGAATATCAACGATATTTTTCTGAACGAGACATTGTATCATGTTCGTTACCAGCAATTTTTGTTCCACAATTTCTTCTATATCAAATTCTAACGGTCAAGCTGGATCTAAACTAAATCCTAATTCGTCAATTAATCTGTCTAAAAGAGAGAGTCTGTGTATATGGAACTTAGCTAGAATTAGTTGGTCCAAGTTAAGAACTAATTTGGCTAACAATATATTTCCCTACCGTCTTTCTAGATCTTTCAACTCATTTCATTACCAATTTATATGCCGGGATATGGTTCAAAAACAGGTTCTGACCCTGAGACAACAGATTCCGAATTTAAGTATGTAAACTTACTGTTTTACATAGAAAAAATGGCAGATATCTCACTGGTCCCTTAATACGACTTTATGCAATTCCTAAAATGATTTATTATTCAAAACTCATTGTAACAGATCACTCAGTCCTATTATCTTGTCAATGTATCGATCCTCTCTCTAACCTCTGTCAGTACTCGACAAATACATCCATATATGTGGGTGTTAATTCATATACGGGTCGTTAATTTTCCTTTACGCGCTCTCCGATGGCCGGCCGCGTACAAATGAATTTCAATTTGTTGGTTCGACTCAGCCGTTTTATAAATATGAGTGAGGGTAAATGACGTGCCGTGACCGGTGTCTGTAAAAGGCTTTTAACATGAGGAAAATTGTAAAATATATGTGTTTGTAACTTACTTACTCACGCTAGGTGGTCATAGATTTAAAATTAATTAATTATCAGTGTATACATACATACATACATATTCTCACGCCGTTAGTTCCCATTGGGGTAGGCAGAGACTATCGATCGCCACTTAAAATCTTATTTTTGTCTTCCAAAAGTGGCTCAGAAGCTTTTACTACTGAAGTTCTGGCTACCTTTTTTATATTTATAACCCTAAGTGATTTAAGTAAAGAGAAATGAAAATCTCTACATCTAAAAAAATCATTCGTAAAAGTTGATATATGCAAAACCCGCTGACAAGACGGTCCCGCAAGAACCGCGCACCCTCACCTCACTACACACGTGAACATTTCACTTCCTCACTTCCGAAACATACCGTCCGCGTACACTCCGCACCTTTTCAAACAAACGTAACTTTTCTCTCAACTGCAAGATTCGATTTTCAAATAAGATGCCTGTATGGAATACCAATAAGCGTACCGCGTTGCGGTGGCTGTCGAGTTTTATCAAGTGTTTGTTTTTATATTTGTCTCTTGTGTTATGTTTAATAGGTTATGCTTTTATCACGGTTTTTAATAGCTTTGATACAAGGAATGGGTTGGAGCTATTTTAATTATAACTCGACACTACTGAGTTATATATGCCATACATACAGGCGATAAGTCCGCCTTTGTGTACATTTACTGTTTTGTAATTTTTAAATACTGTTTGTGTGTTGTGTTTTTGTATGCAATAAAGTGTTTATTATTATTATTATACTGAATACTTTTAAGATAGTTTCTACATAGTTTTGTTTCGCAGTTTTTTTTGGCGGAACTTATAATTTACATTCCTACAACATGACTAAAAGACTAAAACTTTCACGCTGAATATCCCCAAAGTGGTTGGCGGAGGTACCAATACTTTTGAACATCACTTGACATTATCACCTGTTGTTCAGAGTACTCACGTTCAAACAACACTAATGTCTTTAGAAAATACAAATTGAGCTATAACGGTTGTTATGTCAAATAATATTAAGGGATCAAACTTTACGTACAGGTTAGTTCGTTAGGTTTTAAATTATACTTAACAGGTTTATAGTAGAAAAAGACACTATGACATCATTATTAACTTGCAAGTTACAGATATAGAAAAAAAAACACGCAGTAAGATTATTTAAGAACACGTTCATTTTAAGAATCGATATGATAAAAATAATTATACGCGAAATATTTTACACATTTATATTTTTCCCACCTTCGATGCGTGTTTTATTGATTAATATTAGTTGATAGTCCTAAAATCATTTTCATGTTCACAGCTGCTGCTGAATTGAATGAAATGTTTGCAGCATACTTGATTTTATGTTTAACCATATAGTTATAAACAGAATAAAATATATTACGAAATGTTAGTTGGCATTTCAGCAAAGACTGCATATTTTTTTATACATATAGTATTAGTAATATACAAGTATAGCTCATGCCAGAGAAGTAGTCTCGAAACAAAATTTGATATTGATTTTCATTAATATTAGATGATCGCTATTCAGAATAGAATGTTAGAAATAATTATACATTTACTAGTGGTCCGCGCAGCTTTGCACGGTTATTGTATAATTTCCAATATCTACGTGATGATGTTGTAGGTTACTTTTGGTGTTTTTTTTACTGGACCAATATGATGCTATAGCTGTCTTCTGGTTCTAAGATATCTCTTGAAGGGAAGCCTTATTTTTTACCAATTTACAACCAAGTCACATCTGCCGTTTGTGAGCTATAAACAGTGTCACTAGCACATTTTTTTTTAAATTTCATATCTTATTACCTATATGTAGATATTTACCAACATCAGATTATAGGATCTCATCCGAATTCATCGTACTAATTTTGAAACTGTTGCAGTTTTAAAACTAAATGTTGACTTTCTTTACCAAGAAACTTTAAAAAAGTCTTTCTTTTTTTCTGTCCTAATTATGCACGACCTATTTAAATAATGGTAACTGTAAACTAGTGCAAGAAACGGTACTTCTAAATTGCTTTGGGATCTACTTTTTAACTGATGCTAATTTGTTTGTTTGTAAAGGCAACAATTGAAGATATTTTTATATGGGGCTTGAAAGGCATGCCGTTACATTGTTGGTAAAAACTCGGGCGAATTTTTTCTTGATGTTCCGTTATTGTAAGAGCCGTTTTTTAAATGCACTGATAAAAGTTCGAGATTAAATAGTGCGTCTCTTATAGATTTTTTTTTTATTTCAGAATTATTTATAAAACCAAATTGGATCTCCTTTATAAGAAATCTAGTATCCATTCACTTATTATATAGGTACAGTCATGAGTCAGAAGTTTTTGTATAATATTTTCTGAGTTTGGCTCTAAGTTCCAAGACTATTTCTATTAAAACTACCCAACAAGCTATATACAATTCCTTGTAATCTTCTTTAAACCATGTAAAATCGTTTAGTTATATTATAACGTATGCTTGCATTCTATGTTTAAATGTAATGCAATGTATTTTCCTGTTTCTACCCACAAGCAATCCTGGTTAGACGTAAATTTAAAGAATTAAACACACATCAGAAAATTTAGAGAACCATAATCAATTTTCATACAACACATGTGTTAGAATATCAACCAAACCTACTCCCGAGAACATTAGTTCCGGAACCCTTCTTGCGTAAATCATAACAAACATCTTGCTAACCCTTCGGTTGCGTCCGTCAGGTCTCCGGGACCCAAAGCGCTGTTAATTGGTGACCGGGACGTGGAAATTGGTCCGCTGTACTTGCTTCCGCGAGTTAATGACTAGCCACCCAGTATGGACGCCGAAACCTATTTAGGCGTATGCAATTTGTGAATGCGTCTGAGGGTTAGGCTAGTGGATTTGGTTTGCGCTATCTATATTATACCACGATTGGTCAGCGATGTTGGAGTTTTATTAATTTATTGGTGTTGAAGTCTGGCTTCCATAGGTAGTAGATCTTGAAATATCATTAATAAAATTTTAGAAACTAGTTAAAGAGCTTATTCCATTTGACTGCATGAAGACGTCTGAAAGCCACAGAATCTGCATGCAGACTAGTGGAATAACGTTCAGAACGCTAGACTTCTGAAAAGTAGAGCAAGTTTGGCTCCCAGCTCACTACATTTTTATTTTTAGTAGCTCCGTCTCAGGAAGGTGGAATAACGTTCTAAGTTCATACATATGTTACGTTCTACAAACAATCACTCTATTAATAATCTATTAAATTTCACAACCGTGATAGCCCAGTGGGTAGAACACTCGGTTATCGTGCAAACGACTAGTGTTCAAATCCTGGGTCGGGCCTACACCAATTTGTCTTTTCTAAAGACATAAGTGTGGTTTATTTATCATGGTTGTTAACGGTGAGGGAAAACATCGTGAGGAAACCCACATGGCTGAGTTGTACTTAGTCATGTGACAGTGTATTCGTACAAAACGGCGATAGGCCTGCCCCCTATCACGTGAGTACACTGTCCATGCAAAACGTGGGTACTCTGAACACCAGGTGACAAAGTCACGTGATGTTCAGAAGTATTAGTACCTCTGCCAACCCCCTCGGGGATATTCGGCGTGAACGTTTATGCTATGTTATGTTAAATTTCACCTTTTTGTACTGTATTTTATGCCGTGTAGTGCCGGCCTAGAATGTCACTGCCCACGGATGTCGTAAGAGGCGACTAAGAAAATGAGTTTTTTAGGTGGTTTTTCTGCGATACGGTTGGAAACCCATCGCCAACGATACTTTATTCCTACCATCTTGTCCCCTATCAATTCTAAATGTGGCTGAGGAATTTCCAGCTCTGAAGCTCTGGATACCTCTTTTAGGGATTTATGGCTTTGAGTATAATGTATGTTTTTATAATGTTCAAGTGTAGATAGCTCAATAGTTGAACGGATTAATAACCAAGACGAGATAATAACCCGTTGTCATTAAGATTGATGAAAACAAGGCATTTTAGAAAATATCTCTTGCCGTGTAGTGCCGGCTTAGAATGTCGCTACCCCTTTCTACCCACCGGTGTCGTAAGAGGCGACTAAGGGCATTGGGGCTTTTATTGGATTTTTGGGCGATGCGGTTGGAGACCCATCACCAAAAACCTTTATTTTACCGCCTTTTCCCCACTCAACTTCCAAAAGTGGCTAAGGAATTTATATTTCCTTAGCTCTGGCTACCCCTTCTAGGGAATTATAACCGTGAGTATATGTATGTATGTATGTATCTCATGAAAAATCTCTGGTTTTAAACTATCATTCGGGTCTGCTATTGTACCTAGTGGTAGATTTTACGATTGCTCTTTATGAAACATTCTCGGATTAGAAACATTAAAAGGTATTGAACTAATTTATCAATTATTTTCACAAAATTTATTTGTATCCGCAATCATCACAATAAAATAGTTTCAAAAAGTATGCATTTAGAAACTAATAATTGTAGGAACGTCAATTGATCATTGAATTTTAGTTGATAAGAATTAATAAAAAAGTATGAAATAAAAAACAAAAACAAAAACTTCAAATTAAAAACTAAACAGAAAAAAAACAAATATTGTTACTTAAACTATATTATTATTTTTTATTTAAAAAAGAACCGCCTTCAAAAATCCAACTGAAAAGTATAAAATAATTTTTATTTATTTTATTATGTACAACTCTATTCAACTTCTTCTTTTTGAAGTCGGTGCCAAACCAATTTTCATGACAAAGAAGAACGAATATTAGTGGCCCGCCCTAGTTGAGTGAGTTCTCCACCCCATCAGCGTATATCATCCTTATAAACCTTCCTTTTTAATCAATTAATAAAAAAATTCGCATCAAAATTCATTTCGTAGTTTTACAGATTAAATTATACATAAGGATGTCCCTATATCCCAGACATGGATAGAGAAAGCGACTTTGTTTTATACTATGTAGTGATTTAGATTCTCGATCGTCTTTTTACAAAGTGTTAGAAGTTTTGGTTGTGCCAACTCGGTGCATGCATGTCTCTGTCGAATTGTTAATTCCGTTAGTTTGAAATCTGATAATCTGACATAACCTAACCTAACGTTAGTTTACTATCTCGCTATCTATCTAAAATTATAATTTACTAGTATTTACAGTTTTACGGTGACATGTATATTATGATAATTTCTCTGCGGAGTGCGACGCATGCACACCAGGCTAAGCACCGCTCACTGTCCCCCAATTCCATCCTTTATAAAGCGACGTCGTTGCGAGCGGATGAAATTTCTTGATTTTTGAGCGCGATTGTGTTACTGTTGTTGAGGCACTATCGATTGATTTATTATTCGTATGGTTTTCTCTATGTAGCAATTTTCATTTTGGATTTGTCTGTTTGGCACCGACTTCAACAAGAAGAAGTTGAATAGAGTTGTACATAATAAAATAAATAAAAATTATTTTATACTTTTCAGTTGGATTTTTGAAGGCGGTTCTTTTTTAAATAAAAAATAATAATATAGTTTAAGTAACAATATTTGTTTTTTTTCTGTTTAGTTTTTAATTTGAAGTTTTTGTTTTTGTTTTTTATTTCATACTTTTTAGTGATAAGTTCTTAAATCACTCTGAGTTTTTTTAGTGAATTAGTGATAGTTTTTTAGAGATAAGTTTTACTGTCCGTTTATTTTATAGTTTTTTTAACAGGTAGTTATAATATTTGTTATTATGACTTTAGCTTACTTGTTACTATTTTGTTTACCTGCGGGCCTAGATAGAAAATCAAAGGATGCTTTAAGGAAAAGTCGCGTAAGGGTGAACGAAACACCCATCGAAAAAAAACAAAGACTTCAGCAGGGCAAGCACGAGCCATATTTAAACTAGTTATCGCGTGGGATAAAGCAGCCATCTTTTACGCACTTACTTAGTATCGTATACTGCCATCTCATTCTAACCGTTATCGTGTCGATAACTCGTGCTTGCTCTTCAGAATGAGAGAGATCGTCAGCGTGCTACTCTTGCTGCCGAAACAGATGAGCAAAGAGAAGTTCACCTATCACAAATGCGAAGAAACACTCTTATATATATGTAGCGTTGAGTCGTGTAAAATCCCTTGATGAGATGGCTTTAAGTGATATAGATTCAAAGAAATTACTTAACCATCCCCATGACGAAAGAGCCTTGATTGAAATGACCAGAATGAGAAACATGATGTTGCAATATATATTTTTTTCGTCAATATAATTAAGAGTAATTTATTCATGTTTTTATATACTTTTTTGTTTAATAATTTAGTAACTCTGTTTATTACTAATAAAAAAACGTTATTAACATTATATTGATAAATATCTGTGTAGTATTGATAACTTTACATACATACTTATATTTCAAACTAAGAAACCTCCTTTTTTTCGAGTCGGTTAAAGAACTTAAACCTTATCCTGAATGTAATAACATAAACTGATAACTCTTTGTCTAATAATAACTAAGAACCTTCAAACTTACATACATACTTGTAGGTGAAACTCAGAAACTCCTTTTTTGAGACGGTTAGATCACTAAAACCTTGTCCTGAAAGTAACAAGTACTTTTCTGAAAATCGCATCTAAATAGCTTAAGCGAAACGCGAGATAATCGCCGACCAACATACATACATGCAGGTCAAACACAGAACCTCCTTTCTTTTAGAGTCGGTTAAATCACATAACCCATCTTCTAAATGTAACGAATACTTTTCTGAAAACCGCATCCAAATAGCTTAAGCCAAACGTGAGATAATCGCGGACCAACAGACATACATACAGGTCAAACACAGAACCTTCTTTCTTTTTTTGGTCGGTTAAGGCACAAAAACCTTCTCCTTAATGTAACGAATACTTTTCTGAAAACCGCATCCAAATAGCTTAAGCCAAACGTGAGATAATCGCGGACCAACAGACATACATACAGGTCAAACACAGAACCTCCTTTCTTTTTTTGGTCGGTTAAGGCACTAAAACCTTCTCCTAAATGTAACGAATACTGTTCTGAAAACCGCATCCAAATAGCTTAAGCCAAACTCGAGATAATCGCGGACAATTATACATACATACATACATACATACATACAAACAATCGAACTGAGAACCTCCTTTTTTGAAGTCGGTTAAAAATATTATATTGTTGGGGAATATATTCAAATAATTTCAATAACAAATTTCGGACATTTGGTCATAGTGACAGACTATACCAAAAAGTAAATTTGTACGTTTAATTAAACTTTCGTTGAATTTAATATTAATATTAATACTATTTCTAATACATTTCTGATTGATTCAATTTACTACATTTTAATTTGTTATTACTTGGTTTCCTAAGTCACAGGCTTAGCCTTTTTAGGAACCCCTGTGTAATTGTTTTCATTTCTTACTAAAAACATGTGTGTCAAAGAGTGATGAAATCAGATAATAGTTATTATTCCATCTCATCTTAACTATGTTCCAGCTTATTGTTATTATTTCTTTGTGTCACAATAAACGTTTTTTTTATTGGAATGTTTGAAAACAATCTTAATAATAGAACAAGCAAAAACTAAACTTGTGAGCTTTGTGATCATAAGCATTGTTTAGAATATGGTTCTAATCCAGTTTTGGGTCATCAATGTTGTCTTACGTGTTACCAGTATTGTTAGTGGGTAGAAAATGCACATGTTCTTAGTGATGAGGTATTTTCCAACTATTAAAAATAAAATAAGCTTAATGTATCAATGTTTTAGATGAACTTCATGCATAAAAATATATATATACTGAAAGCATAAATCTCAAAAAGGGGTAGCTGGTGCTTCTGCATACGAAACTTCACGGCCATTTATGGAAGTCGAGTGGGAAAAATATGGTAAAACTAGCTGACCCCACAGACTTCGTACTGTCAAAAGTGTAGACTTTCACGTCGTCAAACTGAAATATTTAACTGACCTGTTGAGGGTCTCTGTAATGCGATGAGAAAAAAGGTGTTTTTCATAGTGTCCTCACAATTTTTTCACTTTATAAATTTTATGTTTATAAGTATAGTAGTTTCGGCTGAGCATTGATTCTTAGTCAGTTAGTCTGTTTAACCATTTTTTAAGAAAATTTATTGATCTCTTAATTTTTCTGGGATAAAAAGTGTCCTATTGTGTTAATTGGGATCATTATCTGGCTTCCTGTAAATAATATTTTAAATACGTTCTGTGAATTAGTCTTCATTTAGCTACAAACACACAAACATCAAAACTTTCACATTTATAATATTAATAGGATAGGCTTAAACATAAGCTTCTCGCGCAGGTGACCTCGCTCGCCGGCCAGCGCAGCGTCTTGTCTTGCGCTTCATGCACGCGTGTAAATTTTGTTACGGAGTAATTTTAAAATTGTATTATCTTCTAAGATGTTTATTTAAATTAAGTGATGTCAAGTATAATTTTGTTCTCAATTAAATACTCTCAATCAACAACATATTTATTTAGATAAAAATTAATATTATGTTGATAAAACATTATGGCAATTATGCATTAAATTCGACCAAATTTATTTACCATAAAAATGGTTATAGTAAGTGAAACTTAAAAGTTAGACATATACTGTCGCGGGCATTTTTTTAGATCATTTAAAGAGAAATAATTCTTTAATACATTTTTGTTGGGTAACTTAAACCGTTTACGCAGCGCACACAACGGAAGCCTTAGTATGAATAATTATCCCCGTTTTTGCAACATTATTCGCTGATAGTTTGCTCCTGTTGGTCGTAGCGTGATGATATATAGCCTAAAACCTTCCTCAATGAATGGACTATCCAACACAAAAAGAATTTTTCAATTTGATTGGGTAGTTCCTGAGATCCTAGCGTTCAAACAAACAAACTCTTCAGCTTTATAATATTAGTATAGATAAACAATGGTTCGTGAAAGTCTCCAGCTAAATTGCTCAGCATTCACTTAAAAAGCCCCAATTCCAAAATTTGGCTCCTTCAACATCCGCAGGAAAAAATGGACTAGTGCTGATCTAAGCTGATACTATACGCTTAAAGTAAGAAGGGTTTTGAAATAGTGTTAATCCATAACTAAAACTTCAAAATTGTGGCAGTTTTTTGGTCTAGTTCAGTTTAAATAAACCAAATACTTTTTGTTTATTGGATTTAAATTTGTTTGAATGAGATTTAAAACAAAGCTTTCGAGAGCAATTTTTAATAACTCAGTTCGAATCAAACCATCATCAAAGTATTCAAAAAATACCACGACAACTGTCGCATAGAAATTCATAGCCTATTTTCCCTCTTTTTCTTACTCGCTCAATTATCTTTGTTAGGAAGACGAAGCCTACAATTAAAGTAATATTTTTATTGTCTTCGCCATAGAACGCGGAGCACGGTAGCTTTCTTTAGCCTCGCCGCCACTTACCCTCAACGAAATGTGTTTTATAACTTTTGGGTCTACAAAAACAATGTTAGGAAGCAAATGGTACGATTTTTATTGCATCTCGGTTTTGTCCAGCTTTGCCGCGTTGCCGACAAAAAATATTTTCGGCTACTTTCTATTTTGATACCGCGGCCGTAAAAGTATTGTTTTCAGGTTTGCCCATGTGTTTTGCTGTGTTTTCAAGGGCATAAAACCATTTATTAAGATAAACTTAGTCAGCACACCTAGAGACCGCATTGCAATAAGATAATTGGGATTGAAATATTATGGTTTAATATTTAGAAAGGTACACGCATAAACATTCGGTCGTAATATATGACCACGCCAGAAATACTATAAAAGGTTGGTCAGAGCATTAGAACCACTAACAACAATCCTTGTAATTTATAGAACCATTTAAAACATACAGGTAATTTGAACAAGTGTTTTAACATCATTAAACTCATAGTCATTGTTCCGTTAACCATACGAGGGCTGTTTACACTCTAAATCAAACCCAAATTGAGGAAACGAAAAATCATAATCAAATAATAACATATAGAATACCAAAATACCATACCATTTATCATTATCATTTATCTAAACATCTTTTCCCCACATAACTTTCCAAAAGTGGTTGAGGAATTTCTAATTCCCTTCCAGGGATTTATAGCCGTGAGTATATGTATGTATGTATATAGAATACCATAAATTCTTAGAAATTTGTGGGATTGTAAGTGTATGGCAGACGAATTTAAATGTAGAACAAAGGATGGTTGGTTCTTCAACTACATCAGCCAGCAATCACACCCCAGAACTTTGAGTCGCCCCTGCAAAGGAATGTGTTCATGCTAACCTAAGTTGACACTAAAGTTACCTCATCTCTATTTTCTTTTAAATATATTTCAATCTAGTTGAAACATACATACATACATATACTCGCGGCTATAAATCCCTAGATGGGGTAGCCAGAGCTATGTAATGAGAAATTCCTCAGCCACCTTTGGAAAGTTGAGTGGGGAAAAGATGGTAAAAAAAAGGTTGTTGGTGAAGGGTCTCCAACCGCATCGCCCAATAATCCCTTTAAAGCCCCAATACCGTTAGTCGCCTCTTATGTACACCCACCGGAAGAAATGGGGTAGTGCTATTCTAAGCCGACACTACACAGCTACTTGAAACTGTGAGTTTAATCGGTTTAATCGGTCGGTTTAGGTTTAAACACTTGAAAAATACGCTTGGGACAAGCAGAGCTAGGCACTTCAATCAAGTTATCGAAATAATATATCAAAAATACATAGGGTCTATGCACTCTGACAACCTAATTGCAAAATAAGACGACACTCCACCCAAGCATCTGGAGACATTATTTACATAATTTACATATTTAGCCTCATCAGAAATTGGATAATATTTATTCATTTCATCAGAAGTGTTTCTTTTGAGATTTTCATTTTTTCCAAAGAGGCGAGGTGCAGAATAAATATTAATAAATAGACGAGGGTTTGCTCCAAATGACTTGTCGAGGAGTTGAGGCGCTCAGTGTTGACGATCTCTAATTTAACGTAATTTGCATAGATTATGTCGGGTCGCTGAGTGCCAATCTTTTTAAGTGGCTTCTTCTATCCGCTTTGGACTTTCTACAAGTGTAA
This sequence comes from Bedellia somnulentella, assembly GCA_963576735.1. Taxonomy (NCBI): domain Eukaryota; kingdom Metazoa; phylum Arthropoda; class Insecta; order Lepidoptera; family Bedelliidae; genus Bedellia; species Bedellia somnulentella. Next base: position 11,513,957 of record OY755186.1, on the reverse strand, counting down.
TAAGAATTTGTATTTTTATGGTTCAATGTTTTTTGTATCTTTTTAAATATACATCTTTATTACTGATGTTCCCAAATAGAGAGTGTTTTCAAAAAGGTAGGCGTCCGAAGTATGAAGAATAAAAGAGCATGTATGAACTAAACGTCGTGTAGTGCCGGCTTAGAATGTTACTACCCCTTTCTACCCACGGGTGTCGTAAGAGGCGACTAAGGGTATGGGGCTATTTAAAGTGGTTTTTAGGCGATACGGGTGGAGACCCATCACCAACGATACTTTATTCCTACCATCTTGTCCCCTACCAACTTCTAAATGTCGCTGAGGAGTTTTAGGCTCTGAATCTCTGGCTACCCCTTTTTGGAATTTATGGGTGTGAGTATACGTATGTATGTCGTGTTAAAATGGTTTTTGAATCTGTCTTACCAGTTATACGTAAAAATGCTCCTTAGCTTGAGTTTATCTTGTAGTAGTTAGTAATTGATAATTAACTACAAATGATTAGTGCCATTAGTTAAACATGAATGAAATCACAATCCGAATATTTTCTTGAGTCACTTGGTAAAGTTAAATTTTTTAAGACGTTTCATAAAGCTTAATGGATGGCACGTGCCCGAAGTATGAAGAACAAAAGAGCATGTATGAAAGGATTGATGGATGTGAACGAAGCCAGAGAGGTTTGCCAGGATCGTACAAAGTGGCGATCGATAGTCTCTGCCTACCCTAATGGGAACTAATGGCGTGAGAATATGTATGTTTGAATAAAGTTTAATGGATGGTTATAAATATTAAAGTTAAGATCACCCAAAACTATGATATACTAGAAATTAATTTATGTTTTTTTTTATAGAGTGCTGCACCATAATAACAAATAAATACGATTTATAATTGAAACAACTTTTGATTTTCGGATATTTTAATCGCGTATTATTACATTATTTTTAAAGCCCGACGTTTCGAAAACTTTTCAGTTATCATGGTCACGGGAAGACTGAGGTGTTATTTGTCATTATACAGTACTATAAAATTATTAATACTAACTACCTTCACAAAATTTTAAGTTACATTTGCGTTTAATATTTGCTATGTACAAAAAGAGCTAATGTTATCTGGATTCTTGCTAGTGTTCTTCCCTCGCTTGGTTGTGCTAATGATCGGGTTCCAAGCAGGTGGTAATTGCCAACCATCATCTCTATTGAAGTTTGGATGTTTCTTTATTTCAATAGACTCGCGTATCATTCTAGGTATCAATCGATTCTCTTTTGCTAGAATTGTAGGTTTGTCAAAACGCATGTGGTGGTTTGGCTTATCGAAGGTGTGTTCACACAAAGCAGATCTTCCAGGACGCCTATTCTTCATATCAGCAATATGTTCTCTAACGCGAGTTGCTACACTACGCTTTGTTTGGCCGATGTATGAAAGACCACACTCACAGTCTAGTTTATAAACGCCTGCATCTTGTAAAGGGATCTGACATTTGATAGGTCTTAGAAACTGACTTATCTTTTGGTGCGGCTTGAAGTAGGTCTTAATGGAAGCACGCTGTAACACAGTACTAATTTTGTCTGTTACACCCTTTACAAAAGGTAGAGTTGCAGGGAGTCTTTCAACAGTAGGTGGTTTATCGGAGGAGCGGTGACGTTGGCGGGGCAATTTCAGCTTGTTGTTGTGAAGAACTTGTTTCACATGACTGAGCTCTCCAGCAAGATGGTGTTCGTCACAAAGATGTTTGGCTCTCTGAAACAAAGTTTTACCAACAGTAGCTAACTGAGATGGATGGTGGTGTGAGTCACCATTGAGGTACCTATCAGTGTGGGTGGGTTTCCTATAAACTGTGTGACTAATTGAGTTATCAGAATTCCTTATCAAGAGGACATCTAGAAAGGCTAAACTATTATTAGTCTCTAATTCCATTGTAAATTGGATCTTAGGGTTAATGGAATTAAGATGGTCTAAGAATGCAGAGACTATGTTTTTGGGTAGGATTGCAAAAGTATCATCTACGTACCTCTTATTTCAATTATAATGTGCAATCGTGAAAATCTTAGAAAATACTAAATACGATTTAATATCATAATACTACATCTCCATCAAGAACAATGAAAGATAACCCGATTTTCACACACTTTTTAAAAGGAAATAAAGAATCCATTTGCACGGAGCCTGTCGCCGCAAGCGCTGGTCTGACGCGGGGACACAATGAACAGGTGGGCCGGTCTTATCGATATGTGGTGTCGCGATTTAGCCCGCGGCAATGGATGATTCCTGACATGGTTGTTTTAGATAAAAATATGAATTGGTACAGAAAACAGTACCGTGTATTACAGCGTTAGTGATATAGCTCATTTTGTTTTGCGCCCAACCAAAGGTGTTCTGGATTACAGCAAGCCAGGGGACCAGCTTAAGATCTGTGGTAGAAAAATTCCTAAGCCTAGCACCTATCACGAGAGTACAGCGTCCGATGGTGCATTTAATTCCAGGTGACAATGCCTATATATAGTAGTACCTCTGTCAACCCTTCAGGGATATATGGTTTGAGTTTATGCGAAAGAAGTCACAAAAAATCATTTGATGCTGATGATTCTTGAACAATATTGATCTACAATAAAGATGTACGCTTAGATAGCCTTACGAAATAAATAAAAATAAGTCGTGTATCTACCAATGATATATTTTAAAGTTAAGCTTAATATTAACACAAATACAAATTTATAAACAACTCAGTTCCACAATTGAAACTTGGTATACTTTTTGGTAAAAATTAATGAAACTGGTTGTGCAATCAGAAATGCCCGAGTGATTTAAAAAAAGCATGTATCGAAGTTGAACCTTTGTTCTGAATTTCCTGGAAACGGTCTTTATAGTGCTCTTGCCCTGAAACGTTTTGAAAAATAATATATGAAGGATTTTGATTGACAAAAATTCGTAGTCAGATTATGGTTTTATGTTTACCGGACCTGGATAAATGTGTTCTATTTATGTCTTACTATATGGCTTAAAAAAAGTTATTAAATTACCCAAGTTGTGTAATATTTTGTCAAAAGCTTTATTTGTCTCGTTGTGTTAAAGTACCTTCAATTTAAGAGATTTCTAAAACTAATGATTGGTTTTTAAATAGCAATTGTAAGTGTTCGTAATATCGAAGTATAAAGAAGTGGCCAAGACATTTTTAAAAAATCCATTGGATTGAAAGTAATGCTATTGGTAAATTCATATCAAACATTATCTATCATTATCTTTACCTCTTTGTAAAATTAAGAAAGTCTGTTAGTGATTACTAAGCTGCGGTTTTCACAATTACTGATTAAATTTTAAGTAACATACTTAAAGTGAGTGATAATTTAGTTAATAAATTGTTATTTAGAAAGGCAACTCCGGCCACTGATTTTAATATGATAAAACTTCGTGTTGCGCGCTATGGCAACTTCAAGCCTAATGAATATGCATTTAAAAAGTCTGCTTCATCAGCTTTTATTAAGGGATAAAATTCAAATATTTTAGTGATGCTATTTTCCTTAAAATCTGATATTAAATATTTAAAAAAATTTATTTACTACTTTTCTTAAATAAATGATTTTAGCAGTCTATGTATGTACATATCTATGCATTTTTATATGTATTTATATTTAGGTATCCTCCTCCACCGTAGCACTTACATTTCTCAAGCGATTTTAAATAATAAGGTGCCAATCAACTCAGTTGTGATGCGGTTAAATACAATTTTTGCAAGTTTTCTTTTCTTTCACTTTTCATGTATGTTTTATAAAGCAATATCAGAGTATTCTTTGTCAGTGTAGTGTTTATTTTGAATAGTAATTACCTATTTTTGTGGGTGTCGATTATCGAATGAGGTAACTTGGGTAGGTACCTTTTACTACTACCTACTGGTACGTAGCTATCTAAAGGGGATGTGTTTGTGCTCGTTGAATGATGTGATTAAATGAAAATAACCTATTAAAATTTTTCGCTATTTTACAATATTTTTTAAATATTATAATTATGTTCTGAGTCAACTCAATTTATTTAATATAAAAAACACATAGGATTAGGTCGTGTCGGCTTGAAAAAAACCTAACCCACTCTTTTCGCAGGTATTCAAAGAGGTTACTTAGGTGTTTAGGGCTTTTTAAGTAGCGATGTGGCTGGAACCCAATCGTCAATACCTCCCTTATTTTAAAATTTTAAGAACCCTTTATTTCCAGAAGCGGCTGGAAATTTTCTAACTGTTATGACTATATAAGTACGGATGTATTGTTAAGAAATCCTACCTATTTAGGATTTTTTAGCTAAAGAGACATATCCCAACAGACATAGTACTGGAACCAATTACTCCTACTCGTATTTGTTTAGCGACAAGAGAAATTCTTAAAATCCATCGAAATCCAATTACCAGCGTTAAAGCGTTGGCGTTAAGGTAAAATTCACTCGCTTTGGACTTAAATATGCTTTCTATTTATTTATTCAAAGTAATAAGATAGTTTTTATTATTTTATAGTTTTCATTTTTACAAAAAAGAATAATGAAACGTGACGACTAATTAAGTTTTCATAGTGGTAGAAAAACGTGTACACCTCAGCTAGTTTAACTGGCTGAGGGTAATTATCTATGCACATTCAAAATGAAAGTAACCAACTGAAATAATTTTAGCCTTACTTTAGTACTTTAGGAATACGGAAGGTATAAAATACATATATAATTATTCTTCTAATCTTAGCAAAGAATCTGACTTCCATTGTTAAAACTATATTTTAAGTAATCGGTACGTATTTATAAATTTAAAATGAATCACGATCATGATATTTAAATAAGTATACATTTTTACACGCCCAAATAATTGTAACCATTATACAGTAAATTAAAGACAATATAATATATCCTAGGAGGAAATGCTGGTACTCTTAGTATACTGGACACGTTACACTGAGAACTGAGAGCGATGAATTTGAAATTTTTCGTTTGTAGTGCACATGCTTGATTTTTTATACTGTCATAGTTAAAAATTTTTATATGATTAAACAACAAATCAAATAAGGGCATGCTTATCCGAATGATTTGGTGACTGCACGCGTCACCAACTCATCAGGTTTGTTTGAGGAGAGGTCTGACCACCGGGCGGGCGGGCCGGCAATCAGCTAACTGAATCAGCCCGCGAAAGCAAACACAATTGATAGCGTTCTGTAAAACGTGTACTTTCACCTCACTGTACCTGCGTTTTATTTGATTAAGAATTTAAAATGGCTATTGTTATGAAGGTAGGTAGGCTTAAAATGGTACGATGTCATTTCTTATCGCGTTGTAACAAGCAACTAAGGGAATCCGGGCTTTTTAAGTGATCGTTGGGGTACGTGACTAGAGGCCAATCGCCAACAGGCTTTATTTTATAATCTTTTCCCCACTTAATTTCCAAAAGTTGCTGATGAATTAATAATTCTGAAGTTCAACCGCCCCATTTTGTATACATCAAATTGATTGAAATTACTATTGTTATTAACTGTTATAAGTTGGCAAATTTAGTAGCTTAATGGGATAACCAGGGCATGCAAAAGCGCTTTAGTCCTGGTTTAGTTTATCTTTTTCCCGCGGATAACGTACGAGGCGACTAAGGGTACGTGGCTACTTAATTTGCTGTTAGGTGATGTGGCTGGACGCATACCAACAATATTTTACTTTTTATATCTTTACTACATACATACATATACTCATGGCTATAAATCCCTAGAAGGGGTAGCCAGAACTAAGGAACTAAAAATCCTTAGCCACTTTTGGAAAGTTGAGTGGGGAAAAGATGGCAAAATAAAGGGTATTGGTGATGGGTTACCCCAATACCGTTAGACGCCTCTTACGTGCACCCACCGGCAGAAATGGGGTGGTGTTATTCTATGCCGACACTACGCAGTTTCTTTTTACTTTTACTAGTTTTACTGAAATAATCAAGGAAAATATTGTCAAAATACTTTAAGTTGTTCCTAAATTGGCAGGCAACACGTTACTAGCCGCTATAGCTGCTGTGCTGGACACTACAGCTATAGTAATGTTCATTAATAAATTACGTCGATATTACCTCTTACGTAGAGGATTAAAACAATGTTACTATAGGATTTAAAAGAAAACTTCAATACAATTTTGGGACACATTTTTAAACTTTAATATTTGGTGTTTCTACTAATATTATTTACACTATATCTATTAATTAAATATTTATACGACATTTAATAAATATTCTCTTTACATCATTTACACTTTTCTATTTTACTATATTAATTAATCAGTCGATTTCAAATGCTGCATATACATAAATAAAACCAAATACCAATAGGTATCTATCAAAGAGATAAGCAAGCATCTTTGAAAATAATTATTACATGTTATCCTTATGTGAATTATTGGAAAATCATACTTTTTATCTAAAAAATAAGTGTGAACACATTTTCTACTAGAAAAATGACGTTTTAAATATAGGTAAGTATCTATTTTTATAATTATCTCTCTATTAACTACTATTTACAAGCTCATTGATTTATCACATTTCAACAGTTCCTTATGAAAGGAACTTAACTTAAAACTCTATAGACTAATTAAACGAAACTAATATGGCCGCCAAACAGATTTTAGTGATGCTAAGCTACCGTTGACAATTTTTGTGGACGTGGGACTAGTTGATAGGATCTTTGTTGTTCTTTGTGATGGAGCTTTCAATTCGTTTCGATGTCGCGGACGATCTATCACTGTGGAATCAGCGGCCTGAACTCTCTTCATTTCTTGGAGCTCTACGTTGGCTGGTCGCGTTGGATGGAACGCTGATTTGACTACTTCAATTTGTTCTTCATCAGATTCGTCAGAAATAGTAGCATCATGAGTCGAGTTAGCGTCCGACTTAGAATCTCCTTTTGATCGAGCAGGACTAGCGTTGATAATACTTCGAGGACTACCGCTATGCCTGCTACTGATTGGAGACATTCTTGCACTTGAAGCATCTATTGATGAGACATTACTTGGTACGTTTCGTAGGTTTGACAAATCATATGGGTTAATTCCATTTTTCATCGTGAGTTCCGGAGGCAAAGATTTTAATGCTAGCTCAGCAGGATGTGGTGGAAACGGTAATAATCCATTTCCTGGTAAAAATGCCCCTGGGGGTGGAATCAAGCTGCCGGGCGGAAGACCTGCTATCGAAGGCGGGAATGGAAATATATCCGCTCCTGGTAAAGCTACCGGTGCTGCTGCAGTCATACCCGGAGAACCACCTGAGAAAAAAAGTTTACATTAGTAAAAGTTTGAGATCGTAAAAAGAACTTAGCTATAGCACTGACATTTGATTTCAGAACACGATGTAATATGAGAGACGAGCCCCAAGGGATATTCTAGGCTACCCGAGCACTCTGAGATCCTCTGAACAACGGGGGTGCATAATCGTGCTAAGGATAATGTACAATCTGTAGGCGTTTAAAGGCGGCTTCGACGAAAGGGATGTTTTTTTAGTGCAACATTGTAAGGGTGAGGGTGCAATATTTATTTATTCCAATGCTACGTCGTCCGTTACGAAGTAGTACGATATGTGTCGTCGTAATTCGGTTCGACACAAGTCTCTTTTCGATTCTTTTGTGAGATGTCGTGTACGTGGCAGCGCATTAGAAATTCGTTGCACGTGTGTTGGCGTATGCTGAGTTCACCTGTGTGCGGTGTACAAAGCCCCGATCGCGATAAGTAGAGCTGTTATCTCCACTCGGAGCGGACAAAGAGGAGACTAAATGTAAAATTTTCATTAGCAGCATCGTCGACGAAAAAGTTCTTGTACCCGGCAGAGCACATAAGCTTTGATTCTCGATAGCGTGTAAGAGAGGCGGGTGCATAAAAAGGACACGATGGAGGCGTAGATTGGGCCACAAAGGGATCGGAGGTGGTGCAGCGTTCATCCTCTTTTGCACTTTTTCTGTTCGTAACAGTAGCAGTGCTGCGCAGACCACTTTAAAGGCAACGAGGGTGGGTGGGGTCGTAAGTAGGGGGTAATTTGGCGAGGTGGGGACCAATATCGGCGACGAGCCTGATTGAGGTGATCTCTGTGCAGCCGCTCAGCTGCATTTGATTTTATTTCGCTTTTGTCGGTATTTTTAATTAGCTCTTATTATTTGGGAGTCCAGGCGCAACCGTAGTGCAGGCAAACGAAATATAGTATCGTAAAGTAAAATGCTACTTTTAAATAAAATGTGAAACCCTTGATAAGTACGTATGATTTCATCTCTGAGTTTCATGTCATAATCATAATAATTTTAGATTTGTATGTCAAGTGTCTTTAACATCTTATTCCATGTACCATCCAAATAAATATTATTTCATATATTTCATAGGACAATGATTATTTATACAAAATGTTTAATTTATGATTATAACGTAAGAAATCGCCAGCCTGAGTTTTAAGTTAGGAACCATTAATTCAACTAAATTAATTATACTCTCTATTACCTATCGTATGTCTTAGAGCGCTAAAGTATCATAAGTTAGAATGTCGTGCTGTACTAAAAATGAATGTTTTTGAAATACTAAAGCTGTACAAATTTGCATGTTTTATTGCAAATGTGTATGTGTCGACGACTGAGGTTTAATAAATGTCGCTAGGTGTCGGAGTAGTGCGTTACTCGCGTTTCAGCGACGGAAACAAAAAGTGGCTAGTACCGCGGCTGCCTACATTGGAATAAAATTGACTCCACACTCTTTCGAACGTAGAGGTGGTTGCTTTTTATCCGTTTTCTCTCCCTTACTCCACCTCACGCGGACTTCAACGGGTGGTTTTGCTTCGGTCGGACCGATGTTGTTTGCAGCGTTCAAGAGCTGCTTCTTTTATTTGAGCTGCTTTTGCGTTCCACGGCCTTGAGGGTGGCTACGCTACACGGTACAGCTTCCAAAACCTACTTTTTGGTTCAGAAAATTGAAATTAACAGACGCTTTTGTGTAATTTTCAGCAGTAAACTTAATTAATTTTCTTGTTGTGTTTTTGATATTGCCACATACCTTTGAGGAGTGCTGCGGTTGGTTCTCTCATTTGTGGCGGTCTGAAGTAGTCAGCCCATGCGTAGTTTAGGTAGGCCGCATCTAGCCAGCCCGTGTTCAGAAGAAATGGACTGAACGCACCCGGATGACCGTATCCATAATCTGAAACAAAAGAATCACACTTTAATATCAAGAGCATTTATCGGCATATTTATTAATAAAAATATAAATGAAGGATCTTAAAACACTCTTTTGATTTTATTTGTTGACCGATCTAACTACAAGGTCTTAGCGCAAAACTCACAAAGACGGCTATAAAGCTGGCGACACACGGGCCGCGTACTGTTTATCCGACTTTAACAACAGTATTGTATACAATACAGCTGGTTTACTGCAGCAGTAGTCGGCTCCTCTGTGCCATACCATTTTACGACCCTCCCTGTCACGTTGCCTTCGTCTAATAGCAAGCGAAACGCTTTTTATTTGTTTAATCGATATGCTACTGAAACTACTGCTTTAACTATTTTCGGATTAATAGTTTTGTTAGTCTATCGTCAGGCATTTGATCGATAATTTGATCAGGTGTTCTCTTGATGTTTTTATTAGATGTACTCATTTACGAGCACTTTGTCCACTTTGCTTAGGTTCTGTAAACAATGATCTTATCGTTAAATAGCTTGCCCTAAAAAGTGTAACTAATTTCATCAATCCATTAGTACTGTCTTAAAGTTAACTCAGGTGTTCTACTGAAAGTTTTATAGCAGCATTTCTTGTTTACAAAGAGCATTTTATTTCTGTAAACAATCCGTTCGACGGCAGTTCGGGGATTAGCGAGTTCCGAGAGAGTGTTTCCCAAATCGCGGGTATTTTAAATTAAGAACTTGATGGATGACCTGTCGCGGCTGTCACGTGGCAATCCGAGGAGAGAGCGCTCCGACATCATGGAACAATAATAAGTTAAATGTGGAACTCGGAAATGGCCCATTCCATTTGTTAATGCCAGAATTCAATTAAATTCAGTTCCCTAACCCTTTACGCGCTTAGAACGTTTTGGATGAGCGCGACACGTTTTGGCAACTGGCATTTAGATGTCGTTAGTCATATTTTTATCTTTCATTTAGTAGGAATCAAAATATTGAGATAATAAAACGAATGTTTTTCAAAGCTATGAAAGACGATCGCGGCCAAATTGGTACCGCTGACAACAATAAACATTTGAAAGATAGGACATTATGTGTCAAACAAGAGCGTTAAACAGTTGGAATGAGACGCGTGTGTTGTGTCAACTCGTAAATCTCATAAATTAATGGGAAAGAGTTGGCAGCGCTCTAAATAAACTTAATTGAAGTTTTGTCTTTTAATATATCGGTTATTACTCATTGTGAGTGTTTTAACTGTCTTCAACCGTTTGTATTTTTCGTGTTTTATATATGATAAAAGCTGAATCTTTGCAGTAGCTATGCATTCCTTGTTCCAATAGAAAAGAATAATATTTTCTATTATTTGGTTTTTGTGTTTTGTTATATTTTGCTCAACCTTATGAGGGCTAAGTCGATAATTTTGAATTAAGAACAATTCCACTAACATGCGCAATCCTTCCAATGCGTACCGACTCAACACATTTATTTCTAGCCAATCTTGCGAACATATAAATCTGTAGCATGAGTCAGTTGAGTGGTTATGAGGGTCGCTGGGTCTAGATGTGGGTATTTTAGCAGCAAGAAGGGACATAAAATCCATATTTTAGAGGCCAGCATACGGAGGGGAGGGGTCGAGATCAAATGGAGAGTTTACGACGTGGCTCGAGATTGTTTACATCTGCTGCGTATTCGTGGCCGCTCCACCAAACTTAGTAACCGCTGAATCAGCAACGCTCTACATTAAATTCAGCCCGATTGTAATATTGCTACTGTTTGCATACATTTGAAGCAAACAATTGTCAGGAAATTAACAGCCATTATTTTTTATTACAGACACACTGATGCCGACACATGCTGCATATGGTGGATAAGGGTTATGATCTCAACTTTTAGCTTCCTAGATGCGTAGTCAAGAACGGTTTATTTAGTACTACTGAACCGCACTAGCCTTGCAATATTAGTTTATTTTTTGAAGTATCTTAGGTTTCTCCACCTTAGTTAGTTACACCTTACGAAATCATTTGTAATATTTAGTACTGCATGTAATTAAACCCGGTCGGTCAAAACTAAGAAAAGAAAACTTAAGATTATCAAAGTTATCAATTTGAGAACATGGCGGGTTTCGTCATAATGATATTAATGCCGAATCAAGGTTGCGATTTCCGAGATTATATATCAATGAAATAGTTCAAATAGTTTAGATTTTTATTGAAGTCTGAAGCTTATGTCATTGTATTTTTTTATTGATTGGTGTTTAATACTAACGTGGCCTGATCAATTTTTTATGTTTTTTTGTAAAAAAGGAACTCACCAATAAAAACCATATTATTTATAACTTTAGAAGGATGGCTGTTTGTCTTATTTAGTATCAGTAATTGCTGGTCTGGTTACAGCAGTCATTAAGCCGCATCCATTGATGGTTGTTTAAACGATCCTCCTTTGATGTTGACTACCGAGGATGTTAGTTTTCCGCATGTCTTTTTATTATTGGTTGAAGTTTGGGCGACTGTTTGTTTAAATTAAACCCGTTAGCTGTCGATGTTACAGTCGAAATAGATTTGTGGTGTCAAAACAATATGATTCTCTTTTGATTAGGAGCTGTGTTGGCTGTAAACTTTACTGCTCTGAGCTGTTTAGTTTTGTTTGTGTTGTTAGTAGAGTTTACAAAGGTCATCATTAATGATAGGTTTTTGAAGTAAAGAAGTTTGTCCGACCGAAGTAAAAACGTGAAATTTTTTAGTAGAGCTCTGTATGAATTTTGATACATTTATACAATTATATTTCTGTTAACTATTCTATTACTAAAGAGTTTCAGTATAAATATCAGAATCACAATCTTAAAAGAGTCAAGTTCCTTATATATAATTTATTCTTGAAACTTTACAATTAGTTGGTAAATAAAATTACATCTGACACGAATATACTATTTGTTTAATTAAATTTAAAAGATTGTAATTGTGTTTTTTTTGAATAGCTTCATTAAAAAATATTTGAACGTTATCGAATCAAATGTTAAAAGATATACAGCATGTTCTCCAACAATATTTAGTCATCATATTATAGTTGTGTAAAAATCATTCATGGATACATTTAACCTAAACGGCCTGCTTGCGGCCTGGCGTTAGGCCAATTTCAGCGCAGGCGCAAGTACTTTAGTTGTAGCAATATACGTTAAAATAAATTTTTAACTTACTTTGTTTGGTTCTTGGTTCTCGTGGACCGTCCACTGTGACTTTGATTGCTTTCATGTAAGATGCGACTTGAGACGGGAAGGTGCTGATAGTAATCGTCAATGAAAATGACTTTCCGCGACCGCTGCGGCCGACGAAACGAAGATCATTGAATTTAGCGACCTGGTTCTTCATAACCGCCGTACAATTTCTCAATTCAGCCATCACGTTCTCATCATTTCCGGCTTTGATTGTAACCAGAGTCCCATCTTGAACATCATCAAGAGCAACTACTTTGAAAGCTACCGGCAGTGATTTGTTTGATCGCCAATGTCCAGGGAGTGCCGAGCAAAGTACCGCAGGAGACCCGGTCGGTACCAACTCCCCGTGACTTTGCCGATAGTAATCATGAATATGCGAGTACACGTCTGCCATACTCGGGGCTGGAGGACTTGCGTGTGGAAGGTGCATGGACGCCACCGTACCTGGTCTTCGTATATCAGTTCGCAATTATCGTAACTTTTAGCTATACACTATTTATTTAACTACCAATACTATAGTACACTTAAGTTCAGTTCACAAAAAGTTTTGAAACACGCGATCCCGTTACGAGTTAGCGAAGGAGTTTCCCGGCCAGCGCGGTGAGGAGGCGACCGAAGAAAGTTGTGTAAAGTTGGAGCGCGAGACACCGTGTGAGCTGCGAGAAGGCTGCACCACTTGTTGGGCGCGGACGTAAGACGCCGGGCGGGGGTACGGAAAAATAAAGGGCGGTTGCGGCACGCCGAAACCACAAGCCGAAGAGTGGCGACGCGAACCGAAGTTGCGGCGAAGAGACGCGTGCTCGCGAGACCTCCGTTTCGACTGATGACTGCGATACGACGCGACTTTTTCCAATGGTCAATATTTTGCGTTCGCGCGGTCGCCGCCCCCCACCCGCGGGTGGCGGCCCCTTCGTCTCGTAAAAAGCGGGAAGGAGATGACGGGTGCGGGAAGCGCGGGACCGCGACGGGAACGAGCGGGACGGCCGTGGTCGGTCTCTGCGTTTTTATAAAAATCCTAACCGGAAAGGGACATGACGGTTGTAAAGGCGAGAGTGTGACAGTGATGGGAGCATTTTTTGGATCGCCGCAGCGGCAACTTGTTGTAGAGCAGTAGTAATTAGCGCGGGCGGGGTGGTGGGAAACCGCGGCCGGGTGCGAAAACCTATCAACTGACTTATGAAAAATGATTTTCATGTTTGTTGCTGTCGCGGAACGGAACTGTTATGGATAGCATTTTGTTTCGACGGACGTGGCATGCCATCTTTATGAAAATAAAATGTTGTACTTTACAACCCATTGCACATATTAGTATTTTAGTTGTTTATGAATGTTTTCAAATGCATCTAACTGGAGCAAGTTATTTTATTTTTTATTTTAAACAGTTAATAAAATATAAAACTAAACTTAAACGTGACTAATTAATTAAATATTTACAGCAGAAATTAAATTAAACAATATAAAAAATGTTTTCATTTTTTATTTTAAAATTGTCACTATAACAAATTGATAACATATAAATACATTAGTTCGAGCTACAGAATAGGTATCTCTAAAGTTAATCAAAGTATATCGAAAGCTATCTTTATCAAGTATTTGACCAGCAAGTATGTCTTGCTCTCCTTGAATGTATCTACATTAGCGTACCTCAAAACGGAGGTCATTCATGATTAAAAAACAATTTATAAAAATACCTATATTTTTATTTCGATTTGCAAGTAACTCCTCATCACGTATAAATTTAAATTCATATGTATTGGTTTTTGTGCCCCTTTTAAAAAATAGGAGCAAAAATTCTTTCCAACTAAAAGTTAGTAAAGTTTCCAAGAATAGCGTCGGATATTTAGTTCGGTAGCGAGTTTGTCACCGTGCGGCAAGCGGTAAGCCACTGTATGTGTGAATGAAAGAAGTATACAGTGCAAGCGAGATACAATGATGGGGCGGAACTTAAGGCGGGGCAAAAACTTTGTGAAATTTTCCCGCGCTTTTAAACTGTTGAAAGAATCGTAGTAAAGAGAAAAGTTTCGTAGTTTGGATTATGAAACAAATATGATGCTTAAAACTACGTCTCATTTTATTAAATAATCACTCAGTTTTAAATACTGCTTCTTTCGCTAAAATAATTTTTATTTCGAAACTCTTCTTTCATGTAAAAAGTATGATACTTGAAACTACGAGTTTTATACAAACATTCGGCATTTTTGTGATATTGCAGTTTAAATTTGATTTGAATATTTAATTTTGAGAACTATATTGCGAGAGAATACTATATTGAGGAAACATATTTTAAATTAATGAATGCTGTGTAGTGTCGGCTTAGAATAGCACAACTCCATTTCTTCCGGTGGGTGTACGTAAGAGACGACTAACGGTATTGGGGCTTTTAAGGGATTTTTGGGCGATGCGGTTGGAGACCCATCACCAACAACCTTTATTTATTTACCCCATGCAACTTCCAAAAGTGGCTGAGGAATTTCTAATTCCTTAGCTCGGGCTACCCCTTATAGGGATTTATACCCGAGAGTATATGTATGTATGTATATTTTAAATGAAGTTATCACGAAAATTCCCCTTTGTTTAACTACCACTTTTTTGCAACTGATAACTACGATAGCGTTAGTATTTGAATGAAAGAGCATGTCTGAAAATATTCATAAATGTAAACCGAGCTTGAAAGATTGGTCTGAATCGTACAAACTGGTTATCAATAGTCTGTGCCTATCTCAATTGGAACTAATGGCGTGAGTATATGTATATTTATTGCTTATATGTATTAGCTGTGTAGTGTCGGCTTAGAATAGCACTACCCCATTTCTTCCGGTGGGTGTACGTAAGAGGCGACTAACGGTATTGGGGCTTTAAAGGGATTATTGGGCGATGCGGTTGGAGACCCATCACCAACAACCTTTATTACCATCTTTTCCCCACTCAACTTTCCAAAGGTGCCTGAGGAATTTCTCATTCCTTAGCTCTGGCTACCCCATCTAGGGATTTATAGCCGTGAGTATATGTATGTATGTATATTTATTGCATGTTTACTATCTACGAAAAATACAAAAACAACTCAACTCAACTCAAACGTTTACGCCGTATACTCCCGAAGGGGTTGGCAGATGTACCAATACTTCTGAACATCACGTGAAATTGTGACTTGGTTTTCAAAGTACCCATTTTTCTTGGACAGTGTGCCCTATCGCCGTTTTGTACGAATACACTGTCACATATCAAAGTACAACTTAGTCATATGGGTTTACTCACGATGTTTTTCCTCACCGTTAACATCAATGGTGGAAAAACGTGTGCCTGGCCATGCTATTTTGACATTAATATCTAGATCTTCTAAGATCTTGAGAAGATCTAGAAATTTCGTGACCGGTTTATTGTTTTTGTGTTCAGGAGTACCCAATAACATGATTTGAGGATGTTGGATCTATAACTAAGTCAGAAGTAAACAAATGCTCCTGTCAAGCGATTCTAGAAACAACTTTTCTGTTTTTCGGTTGTCTTCCTTTACTCAAGGCTAATATCTCATAAATAGTAGCCATGAGTTCAATTCCGTAGCCACTTCTGAAAGGTAGCAGAGAATAAAAATATGAATAAGATATTGTAGTGATGGACATTCAATCATATTGCTCAGATAACCAATCATATTAATTGTACCAGATCCCTTGCCATGTACGGCAGCCCTAGTAACAGATAGAGAAGTGCTTTTCAAGGTGATTAAATATTTTAATATATTTTAATATCAGTCAAATTATACAAACTCCTTTTGATGGAGGATACCATCTTGAATAATTTCAGTTAGAAATGTCATGGTCATGGTGAATTTTCATAAAACCGATATCCTTCTTATGTGGACACAGGGCCCAGAGCTATATGGGTAGGTATCCAGAAGAATCGATTTTTCGTAATCCTCAAAAGATGAAGCTCAGCCTCTAGTTTAGGTAAATACAGTCAAACATTATGAAATATCAAAGAAGAAACTAAAAAATGAATGAATGAAACTAAACTTCACTTAAACTTTTTCCCCAATCAACTTCTAAAAGTGGCTGAGGAATTTCTCATTCCAAAGCTCTGGCTACCCCGTTAAGGGATTTATAGCCGTAAGTATATGAATATGAATGAATGAATGAATGAAACTAAAAACATGTAACATATAGTATAGATAGGCTTTAATCTCGTTGCCTTGTTTTGTTTATATTCAAACTTGTTTGTTGAGTGGGTAGTGCTGCTCAAAGCCGACACTTCCACACTTCACACTTTCATACATAAATTCCAAGCGTGGTATTTTTAACTCCAATACAATACAGTCTAAGAAAAATACTTTACCTTACTTACCCCACACATGGTTTGCAATAGAATAAAAGTTTCTAAACCCACCAAAATTTTACCACAAAGATAAAACAAACACAAGAACTTTACCTGAATCTCGACTATCGGTTTTAAGTCATTATCATAAACCGACCGCGGCTTTCTTTGAACTATCTCTTTGAAATGCCGCCCACATTTTAGTATAAGCAAACTGTCTTTGTTATCAGTGAAAATAAAAGAGAAAGATATTTCTTATTTCAAAAACATATGGTTACGTATCAATAAACACCTGAAATACCGTTTAGAACTGGCTTAGAATGTCACTACCCCTTTCTACCCACGTATGTCGTAATATAGTATCGTTGTTAGTAATGTCGTATAGTTTCTACCCTATGCAAACGGGTGTCGTAAGAGGCGACTAAGGGTATGGGGCTTTTCAAAGTGGTTTTCCCATCACCAACGATACTTTGTTTCTACCATATTGTCACCTATCAACTTCCAAATGTGGCTGAGGAGGTTTTACCTCTGATGCTCTGGCTACCCGTTTTTGGGATTTATGGCCGTGAGTATATGTAAGTATATGTTTCAAATTGTTGATAGCTACAAACATTAATTAGAAATGGAATCTACAAAATTTCAAATCTATCAACAAGCAAGCATAAGGGTTAGCCCATTCTATTTCGTTACACATTATTCCAGGGCATTAAGCCTTAGGTGTGTGGACTAAACAGAAGCATCGATTCGAGCTAGCCCCGGCTCTTGGAGAATTTCAGACAGCCATCACACTGGCAGATACATTTGCAGCTGCGAAAGAAGTGGACACAAATGCATCACAGGTATTATTTTAGAGTTAGAGCTAGTACTAGAGTAGTAGCTGTGTAGTTCGGCTTAGAATGAGACTACCCCATTTCTTCTCATAAGTGTTCATAAAAGACAACTTGAGGTATTCGGGCTTAATAGCTGACTTACATTGCTGGGCGATGTGGAGACCCATCACCAAAAACCCATATTTAAAAATCTTTTCCCCACTCAACTGAAAATAGTGACTGAGAAATTTTCAAATTCTTAAGCTCTGGCTACCCCTGTTTAGGATATATACTAGCACAGCAGCTATAGCATATACTAGCTGTAATATACATACATATACCGTGAGTATGTATGTTACAGCTAGTATCTTTCAGAGGATCATCCACGCGGCACAAAACACCAGGCTCGGCACGCGCGGGATAGGCGTCGGGGTTTCCCTCAGTATATTTCTATGGTTAGAGTAAGACAGCCATTAAAAAATTTAATTATTTTATTATTATTAATTAGCAGCTGAGATAACACAGTGGGAATTTTCAGTTCCAGAAGGTTCCAATCCCGGGTACCAGCTACCCGGCTCAGTTGTACTTAGACACGTGACTGTGTATTTGATCTAAATGGCCTGCCCCCTATCACGTGAGTAAACTGTCCAAGCAAAACGTGGGTAATCCGAACACCAGTTGACAATGTCACGTGATATTCAGACGTATTGGTGACTCTGCCCACCCCTTTAGGGATTAACAATTAGTGCGTGAACAATTAAGTTTGAGTAATAATAATTGCGTGCAAATGAAGTGTGTATTTTCGGTTTAAAATAAAAGCCCGTTCCTCTACGAGTTTGTCGTGCAAGACAGTGAAAGGATTCAAGGAGTCAGTGAAGTGGTGTTAGCTTGGGGCAGTCAAGTAATGCGTTCAGCAATCCACAACTGGCTGGCCTCTTTAGCTGACTAAAAGGCAAGGGTAAGAAGAGGAGGACCTTCCGAAGATTGGACTGCAGTGCTCGTATTTACCGCGCCCGCGTGCGCATCACGCGCTCCCGCGTCCCCCGCGCCCCGCAGGCGCGCCGCTCGCCGCGTCGACTCAACTCGTCGCGGTGAGTCACGCGCATTCCGCGCTTATCGGATAAAGGCGTCGTCGTATCATCCTTATCACGCGCGCGCGCGGTCGTTTCGCGGAAGGTGTGGGCAGCGAATCTTCGCTTGCCCATATCTCGAGAGATGGCCCCTCCGACGTCGCGCAAAGCAATGAAGGCGAAGCCCAGGGTCAAGCCAATGAAAATCTCCGTATTTACCGACCCCTATACTAAGGAGAAGAGGCTGGTGGCAGGGCCACCGTCTGCTGAACCGTCAACGGGGCACTCGTCCCCTGTCAGTTTCGTTAGCGAGGGCGAGGGCCCGCCTGTGTGGCCGCGCCCGAAGACGGCTAACATTTCGAAGTCCTTCGCAGAACCACCAGCTTCGCCGGTGGCCGCACCTCAGCATCAACCTCTAGATCCCTTTCCTCCTCTTCCCTCTCCCTTACCCCTCCAGGGGGGTAAGCGACCGGCCTCGGCCTCCCCTCAAAAGGACCCGCCGTCATCGCCGATGTCGGTCGGGTTCATGAGCTCGGGCTCCCGCTCGAGCTCTGACTCCCCCTCTCCCTCCCAGGCCCCCGTCCCTTCCCCCCGGCGCCTATCGCTCCCGTCGGTGGCTACGGCTTCGGGGATGCGGAACCAGACCCGCACGACGACTGCCTCGTTCGCGGAGGCCGCCAGACGAGTTGTCTCGCCAACCGCGACCGCCGCCAAAAGTGGGTTGTCGCCGCGACCCACCGCCCCCCGCGCAGGGCCCGCGGAACCCACTCGGGGTAAGGCAACTCCACCAATCGTGGTGGACTGCCTCCCCGAGTGGACGCGACATTTCGCGGCTTTGAGGACCAGGCTCGGTCACGCGCCCAATGCGCGCCCCTTCGGAAAGGGGGTGCGCTTCACTCCCCGGTCCCCGGAGGAGTACCGCGAGATCGTGCGGTACCTCGACGAGGCCGCGAAGGCGAACAGTGCCATTTCATGGTACTGTTACTCCCTCGTCGAGGACCGCCCCCACAAGGTGGGAATTCGCGGGCTCCCTCGGGACACACCCCCCGAGGCGATCGCCCAAGCGCTGTCGGAGATCGGATTTCCGACGGCGCTTGTGCGCCCTATTCCCCCCCGTAGGGACCGCCCCGGCTGCCTTTTCTTCGCGCAGCTGGAGGGCCGAATCCTCCCGGACAGGCAGAGGGAGCTTTATGCTATCAAGGAGCTCCTGTGCATGCCGGGCGTAGTTGTGGAGGCCTGGAGGAGTCGCGGGGGGCCTGCGCAGTGTCATCGCTGCCAGGCCTTCGGACACTCCTCTATAAACTGCCACAGGCCCATCAAGTGCGTGAGGTGCGGGCTTGGTCACCCTGCCGGTGACTGTCCGCGCCCCAAGGAGGACGCCCCCTCCTGCGCTAACTGCGGCGAGGGCCATACGGCGAACGATCGCCGCTGTAGGGCCTTCGTCCGCGAGGTGAGAAGGGCGGGCATTAAAACCGCCCCGCCCGTCCCGCCTTCGCGACCGAAAGGGAAGCCCGAAGGACGGGAAAAAATTCCCGTCCCTCGTCCGGTGGTCCCCAACCCCCCTCCCCCAGCCAGGAATGAGGTGCCTGTAGTCGCGGGCGCCTCGGGACTGATGGCGGAGGCTAACGGGCCCTCAGCCCGAAATAAACCCCCCGCGAGGCGCAGAAGGCGGAACCGTAAGGGGCCCGCCGCCCCTACGGCTCCACCAACCCCACCCGACGGCACAGCAGCCAGAAGCGGTTGCGACGGCCAAGGTGGCAGCCCCTGCTCCATCAGGGACGGACGTTGGACCAACAGGCCCAGCACCCTCCGTCCCTGCCGCATCGGTGTCGCCCCAAATGGCCTCCACATTGCTTCGAATGATCGAAGTAATTAAGGAGGCCCTAGAGGCGACGCTGATGGGTAGAAGCCCAGTGCAGGCCCTGCGAAGGGCCTTGCACATTCTAATGGAGGCCATGGATCCGGTACACGATGGGTAGTACATCTCTACGCATTGTGTATTGGAATCCCGGCGGTATCAGGGGCCACATCCTAAGTCTCCGCACTTTGGTCCAGGAGCATGACGTCCACATCGTGCTCCTGGGGGAAACCAAGCTGAGACATAGCGAGGAGCTCCGCGTACCCAACTTCTTCGTGTACCGTAGGGACGAGGTCTCCCCGAGGGGTATTGCGTACCGTGTTACCGCAGTACTCGTAAGGAGAGACCTGGTGCATGAAGAGTTGGGACAGCCAGCCTTTAGCAGTGTCCGATCTATCGGAATACTGTTGAGGGCGGCCGACATGGAGCTCAAGGTGTACGCCGCCTACAAACCGCCTGATTGCCCCTTCTATCCCCAGGACATCCGGAACATGGTGGATGGCCGGACCGCCACTGTGGTGTTAGGCGATTTCAACGCCAAGCATCCGCAGTGGAATTCGGCCACCTACAATTCGGCTGGGCGGGGACTGCTGAGGGATGCGGAGGACAACGACTATACGGTCATTGCCCCCTGCACCCCGACGCACTACCCGACCAACCCGAATCATCTTCCCGATGTCCTGGACATAGCTCTGCTGTCGGGGATAACATGCCCGACGGCGATCGAGGTGCTGTATGACGCCGACACGCAGCATCTCCCCGTTCTTCTGGCTCTCGGAATGAACGCTGATTTCCGGCATCCCCTTCCTCCCCGGGTCAAGATTGACTGGGGTGCATACTCCTCCAAAATGGAGGAGTTCCACCCAACGGGGGGGATATCGTGCGCCACCGACGTCGACGAGCTGGCCGAGGCTTTAGCTTCGGCCATCGCGTCGGCCAAGGATGGCGCAACAATAGCCCGACCTCAGCCGGCTCTCGCGAGTCGCCACCTCCTGCCGGAGCATCTCCGGCGGAAGTTACGCGACAAGCGGGAGCTGCGTCGCCAATGGTCGCGTTCTCGCTGTCCGGCGCTGAAGAGGCAGCTAAATGCTATCACGTCCTTTATCAAGGACGCGATAACGGAGTTCCGAGGGTGGACGTGGGAAAGCCTCATTGAGAGAGCCTCTGAGGACGACGCCACCCTCTACCGGCTGAACTCTAAGCTCAGCCGGGCTCCGGCCCCGGTCTGTCCCATCTTCGACCGGGGTGGCAAACGCTGCTACTCAGCGTCGGACCGAGCCGCGATATTGGCGGATCATTTCGAGAGTCAATTCTCGCCTAACCCTGTCGTCGACGAAGAGCACAACAGCCTCGTGGAACGGCGGGTACAGCAGTTTTTGACCGACGACCGGATACCTCCGATCAGGGGGGATGACTTCATCTCCCCTTCGGAGGTCCGGAAGTTGGTCAATAGCCTTAACAGGCGGAAGGCTCCCGGCCCCGATGGGATTCCCGTCGAGGCCCTAGTACAGCTCCCCCGTAGAGCCCTCGTACGCCATTTCGCACGGGCCGATTCCCACCCTCCTGGAAGACCGGTAAGATTATTGTCTTACCGAAGGAGGGAAAGGACCGGCGGCAGCCGAGCGGGTATCGACCCATCACTCTGCTGCCGCACATCGCGAAGCTGTTTGAGCGTCTGCTGTTGCGACGCCTTCGTCCCCACATTCAGCTGCGGGACGAACAACACGGCTTTCGCGACAGCCATAGTACGACGCTCCAGCTCGTGAGGGTAGTCGAACACCTCTCCTCCGAGATGAACAGGGGACGCTACACGGTCGCCGTCTTTCTAGACATAGAAAGAGCGTTCGACCGTGTGTGGCATAGCGGGGCCCTGTTCAATCTCTTGGAGGTGGGGGTGCCACCGGCATATGTGAGGATCATCGCCTCCTTTTTGGAGGGGAGATCCTTCTATGTGTCGGTGGAGGACGCCCGGTCCGAGGTGAAGCCGATCCGTGCGGGAACTCCCCAGGGGAGCTGTGTCTCTCCACTGCTGTACGCGCTGTACACCAACGACATCCCCACCCTCGAGGGTAATACCCTATACGAGGGTGAGGAGGACGTTACGCTGGCGCTCTACGCCGACGACAGCGCCTTCTTCGCCTCCTCTCGTCGGCCCCGGGTAGCGGTTGCCAAGATGCAACGTGTCCTGGACCTTCTGCCGGCTTGGCTTGGTCGGTGGAGGACGGCCGTCAACGTCGGGAAGACGGCCGCCCTGATCACCAGGGTGAGACGGCCGACCGGGCTCGCGCCGCTTACGTTAGGCGGCGAGAGCATCGAGTGGCAGACCTCGGTCAAGTACCTGGGCTGCAAGATCGACCGCAACCTCCGTATGGGGTCTATGGTGGACCATGTCCGCCATAGAGCCCTCGGGGCCCGGTCGGTCTTGCGGCCGGTGCTCGACTCCGGCCTGCCACTACGAGCCAAACTGCGTATATACAAAATGTATATACGCTCCCGCCTGACGTACGCGGCGCCGGCCTGGTATGGCCTACTCTCAGCCCAGAACAAGCAACGCTTGCAGAGGGTTCAGAACATGGTGCTCCGCCAATTTGTGAAAGCCGGGCGGTACGTGCGTAATAGCACGATCCACCGTGATCTCCGGGTCGAGACCGTGGAGGAATTCGTGGTGGGGTTGACCCGTCGTCTGTTCGACCGGGTGGACAACTGCCGCCACGAGCACCTCCGCGGAATCGCCCCGCTACACGCACGACCACCCGACGGGCGACCGCTGCCACGGGAACTCGCGCGCTCCCCGGAGTCGCAAGACACGCGACCCCGGGGACCGCCCCTTCCACCGCCAACTGCCCCGACGTCAGTCCCGAGGGTGAGGTGCGTAACGCGTATCCTCACCCTCCCTCACCCTCCTTAGTGGCTAATCCCCAATAGGGATAGCCACCCCTCCCCTCTATCGCCTGGGGAGGTGCCCAAAGACCGGGGGGACGTTCCCCCCCGAGACGAAGCTGGCCCATGGGGGAAACCCCGACGCCTATCCCGCGCGTGCCGAGCCTGGTGTTTTGTGCCGCGTGGATGATCCTCTGAGCGAAGGCAAGGGTCATTAGAAACTAAATAGATTAATAATAGTTCAGTATTTATTTTACCATCCATCAAATCAAACACGAGTAGTAATGCGCGTGTTAATGATTTTATAGCTCTGACTCTCCATTCTGCGTATTGAGTCGTGATATTAATGATGTATATATCTATTAAAAATAATCACTCCCCCTTTATAGTGAAAAGAAAATATTAATTTTCCGCCCTTATTTTTCATAAAGTTATTCAGAAGACGAACTACGATAAATGGTAAATGATACGAACGTATAAAAATAATATGGTGAATTACTCAAAAGTGATCATGATCATATAACAAATATTTTACCCTATTCTTAGTAATAATGCTAATGAACAATCATGTTATCATAGGAATTGGTATAAAAAATCCAGAGTACTTTTACTAAAAATACTGTGAATATGATGCAATGAATCCTCGTTTCTGATAATGATAACACATTATCAGATCATTTTCAGTTTATTCAAATGCACATATTATTATTATAAACAGGTTTTAAAAAATAAATAGTACTACTACTTAGGTTTTGCTGTAACAAACACATATTTTAAAAGCAGTTCAGTTAGAAAGTCGTTCAGAAATAATTTGGTTTGACAAGTCAATCGAAAGACGAAATGTTGTGACAGCAAAGATGAGGGGTTGATGAGTTCGGTGTTTCTCACAGAGACTCAAACAATTCGTCTATTACGGTAATAAAAATTATACGAGAGGTAAACAAGTCGGCACTTTAAGTACGAAGCAAACTGCTACCGTTCGGTTTTGTACAACCCGCCATAAAATAAGAGATCTAAGCACAATAGGTGCGCGCACAATAACGAATATTTCTAAAAGATATTCCTTTATTTTGGCCCAAACATTGGCATTGGGTATTGTGATCCCTATTGTTGCTTATTTGCCGACTTTTGGGTTGTTACAGTGAAGGGGACCGGTAAGCATCTCGGTGCGTAATTTCGATGAGTGTAAAAAATTAGGACACCATGCTGCGTATGTCTCAATTCGTTTGCTAGCAAATAGTCGCCTTATATTTTGACGGTTTTTGTTAACGATATGTTTGAATAAAATACTTGTGAATACAAATATAGGGAATTTAAAACATAGATGATAATTATTATGACCTAATTCTAAGATTTAGGAGCAATTAGATACTAGTTTAGTTTATTAGTAACATATACGTTATACTTTATGTATACGTAAGACCGTCTAATTAAAGAAAATAATCTTGTGCCAAATAAGTGTACAAGTGTAAACTCGCTTTTCATACATTGCTCAAAAGACTTGCATTAATTATTTACTAGTATAAAATTATATTATCTGTATTATTGACCAAATATAATGATCATTTATTATTTGTTCCTCGAACAGTTTAGAATAGAATAGAATAACTCTTTATTGCACATCAAACACAAATTTACATAAATAATAATATGATCAAACAGTATACAGTGAAGTACAATTGGCGGTCTTATCGCTAAAAGCGATCTCTTCCAGACAACCTTGGGAAGGTGAGATCGATAAGTTTATTTACTCTATCGCCAATTAAGTATTATCCGTCGAGTTGGTTAAAGCTGAAGCGGTCTTCAAAAATATTATTATTTCCAACCCCACAAACGTGTTCAAGAACATTGAATACAAAATAAGAAACAAATGTTTCTTTGTTTTGGATTGTTGAACGACTTAAATACATACAATTTAAGAAACATTTAGATATTATTCTGTGGATGGGGAATTTTAATGCAAAGGGTGAGTTTAATTGCTGTTTGTGATAAAAACAGTAATCGATTCAAATGATATGGTTCACTTACCTCAAATTTAGTAAATCATTCTAACTAACTAACTAGTTCAATCGGTTGTTTCTCTAATATTCTTGGTATCACTTAAATGATTTGGCTTCAAATTTAAATACTTACATTAGTTATAAGAAGAATAAGAAACTAATACAACATGGATTTAAGTCTAAAATAAATGATTATTTTTATCAAATAGAGATAGCTAATATCTCGAATATTATAAAATGTTTAACTCGGTATTTAGTTTACGATCCGTGTGGAATATTTAGAGTTCAAAGCCTTATTTTATGCAAATAAGACGCTACATACTGATAGTACTCCGTATGTAAGATTTAGAATTCACAATTTTTGCTGCAAAAGTTTATTAAGTTATAATCATTATATAAAAAAGTATAATCTTAAAGTTGATAAGCCTGTTTGTGTAATATTTGTTTCAAAAATTTAAGGTAAAGCTGAATTAAAGTCTATGCACTAGAGGAATTACTACTACATTAACTAAATGAACTAGCGGTGTTACGATATTTTACAAGAATTGCAATGCCTGTTCAATTTATTGGAAACTTAAACGGAAATAAAATAAAATAAATAAAAATAGAAGAATAAAAGAGCATGTATGAGAAGACTAATGAATGTAAGGAAAGCAAGAGAGGTTTGTCAAGATCGTACTGAGTGGCGATCGATAGTCTCTGCCTACCCCAATGCGAACAATGGGCGTGAGTATAAGTAAGTAAGTAAAACTATAAATTACGTTTTGAACCCTATTGTTCCCTTGCAATGTCTTAATCAAAGTCCATAACAACTGCCATCAAAATATACTTAGAAAAGTTGTTACAATTTTTGAAAAAATGCCCTTGAATAATGAAACAGTGGCTAAATGTATCGTTAAAAGTTTTTTGAGTTTAAAAAAATCTATATCAAGTCAAACGAAACGAATAAGTTGGTAAGTATAGTAGATTCACATGCTTTGCTTAGTGCACTTATTCCGCAATGTTTCCTGACATTTCCTTTACAAAACGTGTTAAGGGCTATTTCGTTTGAGATCACCTTTCAAAGTAAATGCGCTGTGTAACAGTTTAATTGGTCACTTGAATTTAAATGGTCGCCTTTCCGGTTAAGATGTAGACGTATATAAATTGTAGAAGAGGACTCAGAGATTACTTGAGCGTTACACAGACATATTTTCAATGGTGAACTTTTAGATATGGATTTTTATTTGTTTGCTGTAGTGCCAGCTTAGAATATCACTACCCTTATCTATCTACGAGTATTGTAAGAGTCGTCTAAGGGCATGGGGCTTTTTAAAGTGGTTTTTGGGCGATGTGGTTGGAGACCCATCACCAACGATATTTTATTTCTACCATCTTGTCTTCTATCAACTTTTAAATGATGCTAAGGAGATTCTAACTTTAAAGCTCTTGATATCCCTATTTGAGATATATGCCCGTGAGTATTGTTTTTATTTATGAGAAAATGATGATCGCAAACAGACTGGGTTAACAGAATACAGAATTAAAAACAATTGAGGTTCGGTTTATAAAAAAAACATACACCAAAGTCGTGCACATTGACCTATTATTATGTGAAAGATTCAGTTAGTAAAAGTAATTAATCTAAGCGGAATACTTAGCTTAATTAGGCTATTTATTCTCATGACCGTCAGCAGAAATTAATCATTCCATGCTTTTACGATTTCTAAGTATATAAAGGTACTTTCTAATACTAATACATTATCATATAATTTCTATAATTACATACGTCAAGCAACTCAGAGCTTCAGAATAAATATTCCTTGGCCACTTTTGAAAGTTGAGTGGTGATAAGAATGCAAAATAAATGTTGTTAGTGGTGTGTTTCCAATCAAAAATCACTTATAAAGCTTTAAAACCCTTAGTCGCCTCTTACGATCACTCATGTAGAGAAAAGGGGTAATGCTATTTCTTAACCGATACGACACAGCTTTTCTATAAGTAAATACATAGAAACACATTTTTTTTACATCTCATAATTTTAATGTACTATTCCATATCTTTGTAAGTCTACGTCAGCCCCATACTGTGAGTATTGTGCAAATACAGTAAATCCGGTAGGCGCCCGCGGCTTTAGGAAATGACTACACAAGTACACTTACAGGTGAAGAGGACCCTTTGTTACCATCCCGGGATACCTTTCATTCGCCGGATTTTACTCAATAACATAATAACAGCTTGTATTAATCTCGTACGTAATCTCATTTGGACTGGCCTTTGGCAGAGTAACTTTTTTGCGTATCATTTGTAAGCTTAATAAGGAAATTGTACTTTATAACGAAAGCGTCTGTTATAGAGAGGAATAATTACTTTTTGCAATATTACTACTGTACCTTTTATTGTAACCATTATTATCTGTTTCTTGTGCTAGTGGAGCCCCAGTTTCATACCGACATTGTTTATTTTTCAAATATCTAATGTTTTTAAATCACTGCTCATCCTAATGAATTTAGTGTGGTGACATATAGCCTGCTTCTAATGAAAGTTGTTGGTTTTATAGAAATTCTATTATTTTGCAAATATCGGTAACAATTGGTTAATTGGTTTGTGAGCCGTTGATGAGGGCAAGGTAATGGGAGTAGACGCGAATTTTGAATGATGAACAATTAAGTCCTACCAAATACTTGCTTTAGAGCCAAATATTAAGAACAATAAACTTTATGAATTGGTCATGTATGTCCGGGAGCATGTCACTACCCTTTATTACCAAAACTATATACTACATAGTTAAAACTACCTATATGGATCAAGACGAAGCAGATGTAACAGTACATTTTCTGTTATAAGAATAAACGGTTCAAGTGAGCCACCATACATAGCAAAAAACATTTTATACAACATATAGGGCATCTGTAGCTTTTAATAATTACGGTCAAGGTTCTCAAAATACAAAAGTTAGTAAACAAAATAAAAAAGACTACTAGAACCCAAACTTGTTTACGCTTTATATCACCAATAGTAATATACGGTCACAGTTCGCAAAATTCATTCTAACTTTTAAACTTCTAATGTTAACCTATCACTGTAAGTAAATTATATTACAAAAGCTCTAACAAGCTCATTTTGCTATAAAATCTGTCAAAAACGAGTTAAACACCATGAACAACACAAAAACCTCGGTCGCACAGGTTGAACAGCGCTTAGTAAAAAGCAACAAATTTAATAAATCAGAATGAGTGGCACTCGAGGACGTGTGAAATTTTATATCACAAATGTAGGTGTAGAAGGCACGCGGGGTTGGGAAGCTGGACTCATTATCGTCACGTGACACGTTCTCACCCCTCGGTACAATTTGGGAATGAGTTATTGAGTGGACGGAAAGCCGAAATATTTTTCGCGAAATTATTTTCTCTGTTTTATTTTGCGACTGTTTTTATTGTGATTGCGAAATAAAGAGTAGGATTACGTGTTTAGTAAAACGATTGAATTTAAATGTTGAGTGTTTTTGAGTGTGTTTTGGTTTAATATTCAAACGTGATACTTTCAGTTTTGTACACGTAGGTGTATTACAAGATATCTATAGTACAACATTAGCATTTACTAATCGTACGAGTAGGTACATAATCACAGCCCATCAAAAAGCTTGAGCTTAACCTGAAATATGGTGAATTGGTGATATGGCCATAGTGAACCACGTCGTCAAATGTTGCCTCCGTAGTACGGATCACATAAATTTTTCGTTAGCCAAGTAATTTAGCACTATAATCATAATTTAAGGTTTTCTTTTTTAAACAATTTCAGACAGAACATACATATATTTACAAGGTTCCCGTTGGTGTAAGCTGAGACTATCGATCGCCACTTTGTACGATCTTGGATAACCTCTCGAGTTTCATCTATATACCTAAATCTTTTTATACATGCTCTTTAATTTTTTACACTTAGCCTGACTTTATAAGCACTTTCTCTATTTGATCTAAACGTGTCCTCGGCGTTCGTCCTTTACAAACAATTCGGACAGAATCTTAGAGTTAAATAACAATGGTACGATATATCTCATATGGAAGATCTTGTTGATTTAAAACAAAGAGGATAAATTTATTTACTCGGAGTTTATTAAGTGATTAGTTAGCAATGCTGTTGGAAAACTATCAACGATAATCCTCTAATTTAAGATTTTAGCAATCAGTGTTGTGAGGTTACCTTCAAAATAATACTCTGAGTAGCAACCCTTCGTTGCGAGACTTTTTAATTTACATTTTATCATGTTTTGCTTGCATACTACTTTACTCAAACTTTATTACCTTTTTTGTGGTAAGTGTTGTATTGTATGCAACGAATACATATAATCTTTCGATCTTTCTTTTTTTCCTTTAATTCCACCAGCAATGTTCAAGGTGTTGTAAAGAACCATTAGAATCACTTTATTAACTTCGCAAGGCTCAGCATCGTGATGATACAGGCAAATGAAGCGATTCTATCATAAGACCTTTATAGAGCGAATGTAAACGGAAATGTTAGCAGAGGACGACCATGGAGAACTTATTTGGATTAAGTAGCTCTACTTGTGGT
This sequence comes from Bedellia somnulentella, assembly GCA_963576735.1. Lineage (NCBI taxonomy): Eukaryota > Metazoa > Arthropoda > Insecta > Lepidoptera > Bedelliidae > Bedellia > Bedellia somnulentella. The sequence goes on along the minus strand of OY755186.1, from coordinate 11,484,154 downwards.
CAAAAATCTAATAAAACGGGGATAGTCTCTAGCTACTCCAATGAAACATAATGGCGTGAGTATATGTTTGTATGTATATTGACATCACTCATCTCTTGTAGCTTTGCAGGTGCTGAGCTGAGAAATTTGTAACTTTTTAAATCATACATACATACTCACGGCTATAAATCCCTAAAAGGGGTAGCCAGAGCTAAGGAATTAAAAATTCCCCAGCCACACTTGGAAAGTTGAGTGGGGAAATGATGGTAAAATAAAGGTTGTTGGTGATGGGTGTCCAACCGCATCGCCCAAAAATCCCTTAAAAGCCTCAATACCGTTAGTCGCCTCTTACGTACACCCACCGGAAGAAATGGGGTAGTGCTATTCTAAGCCGACACTACTCAGCAGTGTATCAATTATTTTTATATAAGACTTTGGGTTGCAAATATGATATCATTTCCCTTGTTTGTTTACATAGCTGCATAATTTTATAAACACTATAGTCTTAAATAGTCAACAAAACATTATCAAGTTATTAGTCCGTTAAAATCCAACAAATAGAATTAATCTTCAGTACACTCAAAATTACAACATAATGATTGATTACCTTATAAACGCGCTCTGTCACCGTCCCATCCACCTAAATAACGCGAAATCCCTCCAATTTTCACTCTCGACCCGCCTTTATGCTTTCTAATTGAATCATGTGTGATTTATGATTAGTCTGATGATGTATCATTCTTTCAATAGCAGTCGGGCCCCTTGTGGCTCAAATTATCGCAGCAAAACGTTCACATCCGCGTTTTTTAACTGCTCTCTACTCTATAACTGCCGCGTTTCCCCTTTTCAAATACATTTCCAAGTATGATTTAGGGCTAACGACTATTAATAAATTTTTAGCCTATTTTTACAACCCGTTTTTTGGGGAACAGTTTTGTGTTGTTTTTGTTTAAACATGTTTTATCAAATGAGTTATATATTCTGCGGTGTTTTTACTAAGTAATTTTGATAGAACGAGTACTAGCAGATTAAAGATAAATTACAATATTCTTTGAAATCTATACCACGACTCAGCCTCGATTATAAGCACAAAAGTATTTAAATCAAATGTATTAATTAACACTCACATACAAATTGTACCTCACTGTAAACTGTTTAATCTTTTTTTTGTAAATTTGTGTTTGATGTGCAATAAAGAGTTATTCTATTCTATACTTCTATGATTAAATGGTGTATTTTTACCTGTAACTGTAACTAGTAGAATATTTACTATATGAAATATTGAATACTGCAGTTCTACTTGTCTCATGGCAAATACATAACCATACGTCCCATACCACGGCACTCACGGCAGACTCAGACAGTATAATCAGTAATCTCATACCCTCGAAAAGTGTGAATGTGAATACATGCGAATACAAGTAAAACATCCATCTAGATCTCCGTATAAACGACTGTAGCACTCTCATTAACGCAGTCGTTCCATAGAACACTAGCAAGATGGCGCTGGTGTCTTCCACCTCGTGAACTTATTGTTACTAATACGACTTTGTTGTTAGGCCATCGTGGCGTGAAAAAACAGCTTTTTCACTAGTTTTATGAATGACGAGACACGACAAAAATCATATGTAGGATTCCAAAAATATTAAGGATGGTTTAGGAACGTATTCCCAACATAATGTACTCCGATAATTTATACGTCCTTATTCTTTTAGTCAGCTCATAGAACAAACCACGGATAGTGCTTTTTTATACAAAAATACAAGGACTATATAAACTTAACATAACAAACAAGAACACTAGCAAGATAAAGCTGGTTTCTTCCATTTCGTGAAGTAATTGTTACTAGTACGACTTTTTTGTTAGGCTATCGCCGCCGCCGTGGCGCGAAATAAAAAAGCTTTATGAATACGGCCCCAGAGATGAGATATAAGTTAGCTAAACCTATTGTTACATTTGGTCATATTATAGCCCTCAAACTAGGTAGCTAAAACATTTTGCTTTTTTAATCATGTTAGCAGCTGAGAGACTTAACGAATTTGAACCAGTCCTTTTTTTAAACTTTTACTATGGATTTTATAAGTTCTCCTATAGAAAAAAAAATATTCGCTCATGCACAGAACACGTACATAGTAACACAACACAAAAATGTTAGTCATAACAGTTGCTTTATCTGGCAAAAGACATAAGTAGATTAATATCAATATACAAATAAAAAGCAAGAAATACACATAACATTATATACATTTCGGTTAACGCGGCTCACCATCTAGGGTCGTGCCCTGACAGTGCGAGGCGAGTTTCCGCTTGGTCGGCTTCCGACAAAACGCGGTGCTGTCTCGTGACACCCCTAGTCACGCCAGTTCCGTTCGCTTTGTGAATTGTGACGCAGCCCTAGCTCTATTCTTTTATTGCAGCTTTGATTTGATGTCGCAGGGTTGTCAATTGTAGTTTACTTTATAGTTATTAGAATTGGCGGAGTAAGATGTGTTTTTTGGGACAATTACTTGTATTAAAATCTCTCGACATTAAAATCTTCGACTGTTATGATGTTTTAGTCAGAGCTTTATGCGAAAGACAGATATTCAAAACTTTTAGACTCTTTTGCAATTTAAGAGAGCGTATGATGGTAAAATCTTGGAACGTAGGTAATCTACTCACTTTCAAACTTTTCAAAAAGGCCCATATGTTTTAGTATTTAGAAAAGCATACATGTAAGATAATTGTTTGGTCTGGTGGGTTTATCATTTATAATAACGTACTTCTTATAGCGTTTTGGAAGATACAATAACTATAATATAAAAAAGTTGGTAAAACGTCAAGATAATTATATTCCGATGTTGTTTTTTGGATAAAATTTGAAACAGTCACCACTAATCAGCTCATAACTTTTTACTCATAGCTCACAAATTTCGTATTAGATGTGAAAATATAAGAAAAACCTCTTTCTTTTATAAACAAAACAAATGAATCTTTTACAGGTGCCATGTTATTCAATAGGAGTACAATTAGTAAATTCTCACTAAAAATCATAACTTCCAGATTCCTTATAATGGATTTAGTATTTTTAAGAACATAGTCGTTTTACGGAGGCAGATAAAAACTAAAATCTGTAAAAATAGTTCAAAATTGGAGATGATGATACAGAAATAAAAACTCATATTCTTTAGTCGTGTTCATCAAAACTCAAAAGTCTCAAACGCTCACGCCAACGGTTGGCAGAGGTACTTATACTTCTGAACATCACGTGACATTGTTACCTGGTGTTCGGAGTACCCTCGTTTTGCTTGGACAGTGTACTCACGTGATAGGGGGCAGGCCTATCGCCGTTTTGTACGAATACACTGTCACATGACTAAATACAACTCAGCCACGTGGGTTTTCTCACGATGTTTTCCCTCACCGTTAACAGCCATGATAAATTAACCACACATAACTTTAGAAAAGACAAATTGGTGTAGGCCCGACTCGGGATTAGAACACTAGTCGTCTGTACGATAAGCAGTGTTCTGCCCGTTGAGCTATCACGTCGTCGTCGTCGAGTTCATATCAATCAAAAAACATAATAAAGAGTTATCATGCTATACTTTTTCTCAAATAAAGATGACGGACTCACTCCATGGTAACAACTAAAACAATTGACGATTCGTGATCGTGACGCCATATTTAGTTAGTTAGTGTGGTATGATCATTGGTCACAGTCACACGAAGTTCCTCCCACTTTTAATTGGTTGTGGTGATCACCCGAGTGTGACAGTTTGGTTACACACCATTGACTTCCACAATCGTTTCTGAATAAGGTTAAAGTATGGCTGTTTGAGGGTATTTTGTTTTTTATTTATGGCTCTCTAGTAAACTTGTTTATTTCAAAGAAGATATACCTTCTCTGGAAACTAGATGGCGCTGCCATGTGAGTTCAGAAGTATTGGTACCTCTGCCAACCCCTTCGTGGATAAACGGCGTGAACGTTTATGTTTATGTATATATTTTAAATAAAATGTTACTCAAACTAGTTGAATCGATTACAAACATAAGTACATTTGAGAGAAATCCTAAGGTTGTTTGCACTATTAAAAGTGTAATTGCACAATATTCTTAACATATCACAAGGGAGTGCTCGTATTACTGGGACATAACTAACGGAATCTAACAGGGCATCATTTATATTACTTTGATCTTGTTGGCGAGCGAGAAGGACAGTCCGGTGCCAGCTATGTAAAACGTATTTTGTATATACTTATTAGCCATGTAGTGTCGGATTAGATAACACTACCCCATTTTATACCGGTCGGTGACATAAGACGCGAGTTAGGGATTTTTGTTTTTTTTAAAGTGAGTATTAGTCAATGTTTTTGGAAATACATTACCAACCATAAATTATTTTAGCATAATTTACTCACTCAACTTCCAAAAGTGACTAAGTATTTTCTTATTCTGAAGCACTGGCTATCCTTTGAAGGAATTTGTCGTCGTGAGGATGTGTCCATAAATATGTATGTAAAAACAAAAATGTGAGTAATACTACGCCAAGACCTAAATTAGTAGTTTACGTACAGAAGAAAGCTCACACAGTTATAACCTAACTAATTGATAATTTATAGACACTATCGACCATGTCAGTTTCGTATTATTTAGGCAAATCGTCTTTCACTTAATTGATTTTTTAAAGTTTGTTCCTAATAGGCATCTACTAATAATTAACTTTTATTAAATTTTTAAGTCCAATTTCATCATATAATTAAGTGACCAAATTTTTACATTTTAAACTGAGTCAAGAATGTAATAAAATAATATCGCAAAAGATAACTATTTCCCTATTTCATAAAGTTGTAGTTTGTTCTCCCAATAGTAAAACTTTATATTTAAATTTAAATTGTGCATTTGTTTATTCTTACTTAATCAATAAGATTTGTGGGTTTTACCTAGGTAGCCCAGTATATACTCCACCGCTTCTCATGTAGGAGACTTGAGTTCAAATGAGCTGGATTAGACAAATATGAAATTTTTGAATCATATCTGTGGCCTTGGTAGCCCAGTATATACTCCACCGCTTCTCATGTAGGAGACTTGAGTTCAAATGAGCTGGATTAGACAAATATGTAATTTTTGAATCATATCTGTGGCTTATCAAGGTAGTCAACAGTGAGAGATGAAAGATATGAGGAAACCCACATGGCTGAGTTAGACTTAGTCATGTGACAGTGTGTTTATACAAAACGGCAATGGGCCTGCCACCTATCACGTAGATGCATTCAAGCAAAATAAGGGTATTCTGAACGCCAGGTGACTAAAATATCATGCGATTTTCAGAAATATTAGTACTTTTGTCATTCCTTCAAGGATTTATGTTGGGAACGTGAAGCGTAAAGTTGAAATGTATGGTTTTTAAAATAATGATAGAAGCTGTTAGAGTAAGACTAAAAATTATTTTATCAAATGTGCCATTAATAGAACAAAATAAATATTGGTATCATGTGGCGCCATCTTATAAGGGTCGATACACACAAGTCACAACTGGCGCAATAAAACGCCATAAAGGCAATAAACAACCAAACTCCTGTGGCTTACCTAATGATGAACGTTTATTATAATAGTAGAAAAGGTTTTCAAAAAGGATATCACATACTACGTATAAAATACATCACTAAAACAGAGCGAATGTAACCTAACTTCATGCTCAAATGAGATATTGATGTGTAATTTTAGCATTTGAGCAAAAATGTTAAATAGTGTATAATTTTCTCATTATTTCAGGCACCATAATAATACATGAAACAGCCTGCATAAATTGTTCTAGTTTTGATAAAACACCAAATTTAAGACCTTACGATTTATTTACCAGTTATTTTTCATTCTAAATACACATTTCTAGTTATGAAAAGTCATCATAATATCTAACAAGTTAATAGATATTTAATGCTTTAGATAGGTCGCCCCTACAGATCTTCATAGATTTTTTTTCGATACTGGCGTGGATTTAACCTGCCAGTGTCGAAATATTTATTTCCTTTATTTATTCTTTATTTATTAGTAATAATCCCCACGTGAGTTTTTCATGAACAAAAACATTCAAATTATGTGAAAAGGTAGACAAGTGGCCTTCCGAATTTGAGACAATTTTGGAGGTAGGAAACGAAAACACTAATTAAAAGTGTAAAAAGAAACAGGATAGATGAAATTCGCAATGTAAGCAATTGACACTATAGCTCAATGGGCAGAGCGACGGTGGCGTATACCCGAGGTCGCGGGATCGATCCCCGCCTGTGTCGAAATTTTTCTTTCCTTTATTTATTAGTAATAATCCTCACCTAGGCGTCGATCAACCTTGTCGCATCCATATCGTGGTCGCTACAGTAAAATCATACAAACTTTCCCACTGATAACCATACGCACGCACATACCGAGCGTATCCATACCAAGCTGTGATAGACTTGCTCTCTGTCACGAAGGTTGCCATTCCAGGCAAAAGTGCGAAAGTCAAAAACAAGAATCAGAGTACAAACATGAGTTGAATTTCTGAAAATCTGGTACCTCTGCCACCTCGTCCATGCAATTTCAAGTATGCATTTATGTGACATACTATCGAGTGAAGTATCTAAAATGTTCTTGGACGAAAAACTCGCCATAAAAAGACTCCCATATACATATCTATTAACACTTCAATCAAGCTTTCTTAATATCCTGTTAAACCTGTTGTTTTTGGGTAACAGTTGTAGAAGATTATAATCAACCTGTTCATTCATTAACAGGTGGGTTAAATAATTTATTTCTAACGGAGTGCAACCCTTCCCCATATGGTCTTGTAAAGTAATTAAAAATGATAGAACAATCATGTTACCATAATAGGTGTGGATTGGATACCTTATTTAAAATGCAAACAGAAATATTCTTTAAGTTTTTTTATTTCTTAATCGACTAAATGACCGAAAACTGTCATCATTATTAATTTGTTTTTGCTAGCAAATTTTTATTTGATTGCTGATTCTCTACTCCTTTATATACTTAGTGTCCTTTCTCAAGTCATATGAGTTAAACATATTGAAAATATTGTTTAAAGACAACATGGGGCTAAGTAAGATTTAAACATGTCACAGTGTACATATAATAAGCGTTTAGATCTGCCCCATATAAGTTGAATACCCTGACAAAAATCAGCCAAACTTTTGTTAAAAAAAACGATAGGCTAGTAGTAAAAAGTTTGGTTAGTTGATAGTGAATGCTCAGCTAGTTTCCCGATTTCGGTACAGAGTTTGTTTTCTATTTGGAAGTGATATCGGAAACGGTTCGCGGCGTACCCACACCGCATGCCGCCGACTTTACGTTCTGTGGGCCCGGAGCTGGAAGGCACTTTTAGATTTATGTTGTTTTTTAATTGCTTCTTTGCTTGTATATTTGTTGTTATTGTTGGTATAATTATTTTTTTATATACTTACTTACTTACTTATACTCACGCCCATTGTTCCCATTGGGGTAGGCAGAGACTATCGATCGCCACTTTGTACGATCCTGACAAACCTCTCTAGCTTCGTTTACATCCATCAATCTTTTCATACATGCTCTTTTATTCTTCATACTTCGGACGCCAGCCTTTTTGAGCACACTCTCAATTTGGTCCAAGTGTGTTCTCCGTGGTCGTCCTCTACTCACATTACCTTCCACGTTGGCTCTATAGATCTCTTTCACCAATTTACTGTCATTCATCCTCTTTATAATTTTTTTATATATGTGATATAAAAGCAAACCATCGAAAGAACACCGGTAACTGGCTATCAGAACTCATTGTGCATGAAACTTAGTTCTCATCTCTCTTCAAATATTTCCATTTTTCAATCAAATTTATATTTAAAAATGTATTTTTTAGTTTAACGGCAATGAAAAGAAAATAGAGAAGTAATAGTTGTAATAAGTAACTATCCTCTAAATAATAAAAAAAAAAAAATCAACAAAATTAAACATTAAATAAACAAAGTTGGCTTCAAATAAGTCAAAGTGTTTTTTTTTCAAAACTCTGTCTAAAATACTATTGAGTCCAAAAAATATTGAGAAGTGAGTAGTGAAGATACAAAAATATGATACTGACACACATGTTTTTAATACACTATGTGCCCTAGGTTTTTAATACTAACAATATTTTCATATTATTGCAAACTTGGTACAACCTGATCTTAAAAATTTTAAAACCGCCAGCGTTCATGCAGTCACCTCCCGGCCTACCCCGATGCTGGCTCAGCGCGCGATCCTATCAGCGTCGTCAATTGCCCGTGCCAAATGCCACTTTCCATCCCCCGCCCCCGCGAAGCTCTACCTCACCCCGCTGACGTCTCCGGGAGGAACTAACGTCTTATCTATTCTGAAGAACACGGTCCTCGTGATTGAATGCTTCCGCTGATCTTTTATATTGTGAAGTCTGCGATAACTTTGAGGTCGGCGTTTTCTGGAGCGTCAGCTTTTGTCAGTTGTTTCGGTTTTTATGTTTTAACACAGTTTTTTTTATTTGTAAATTGTTGGGCGGTGTGGCAGGGCACATCAACAGCGCTACTTTACTTTTCTGTCTTTTCCCCTATTAATATGGCTTCAAACCTGGCTGAGGAATTTCTTGTTTTGAATCTCTGGCTACTTCTTCTAGGCATTGATAGCCGTGAGTATATGTGTAAATGCTAAAACTATTTTCTAAAGGGTATTTATATTAAACTTAAAAGTGCGTAAAAAGTATCCAACTCAAATCACCCATTCCGGTGGGCGCGCCAGTTAAACCATTCGATTATCGTATCACAAGTTAATTGTGACGAGTTGTAGAAACTGTCCGTCTGTCGGTCTCCCGGACCCGCCTAATGATCCTATAAACTTAAAATTACACGCTCCACTGGCTCGCACAACTGTTTTTGTTTTAAGTTTTTACACGCACAGTAACACAAACGTGCATTCGTTTGCTGTTCGATTCATTTATTATTTAGTATGACCATGAAAGGAAGTTAAAGGAAGGTAACAACTCTTGTGAGGTATACGATGTAAATGTGACTAATACATGTCAATATTACTAAGTAAATTAGGTATACAGCAAAAATTACCAACATGACATGAATTATGTCTTTATTTATCCTATAGAATATTATAGCGTAGCGTGTGGTAGCGTCTACAATTAGAGCATGTTTTTAAGGAATCATGCAAAATCACTTGTTTACATGAATAAAAAAAAAGTGTACACCACCACAAGTTTCACGCAGCGTTACTTTAAAAACCGAACATTAGCCAACTACTTAATTTACTCGCGATTCTGAAGCTCAAGCTACCCCTTTTTGGAATTTATAGCCGTGAGAATATGTATGTGTAAGTATTAATTGATTGTAATTCTTAAAAACATGCTCATAAATTTAACTTAATTTAGGTTAGTTTTTATTTTTATTAACCGACTTCAAAAAAAGGAGTGTTCTCAATTCGACCGGTTTTTTTTTTTTTTATGTTTGTTCGCCGATTACTTTGCCATTTATGAAACGATTTTGATTATTATTTTTTTATTCGAAAGAAGATACTCCCGGATTGGTACCGTGATGAGGATATCAGGGTCTGATGATGGGATCCTGGAGAAATCGAGGGAAACCCTCAAATTTTATAGGCAAATGTACCGCGTTTTACATATTTTCTGAACTTATATTGGCATTTGCTTCTGAAAATCATATTGTTATGCTGCTGAGCTGATGATAAAAGGTGTGGATCCTCAATCACTAGGTATTAGGAAACAGTTCTTTCCACATTCTATATAGATTTATACTCCTCTTCGTAGCTTTTATGAAGAGAAGTACAGGTTTACTAAACATTTCTTTTGTTATGTTATTGTTACCGAGAAAGTACCATGAGACCAGGATCTGATGATGGCATCCCAGGAAATCGAGGGGACTGTCGAAACTCACAATTATGTGACAGTGTATTTGTTCAAAACGCCGATAGGCCTGCCCTGTATAACGTGAGAACACTGCCTAATAAATCGTGGGTACTCTGAACAACAGGTGACAATGTCACGTGATATTCAGAAATACAGTATTACTACCTCTGCTAACCCCTTCAGGGATATTCGGCGTGAGCGTTTGAGTCTTTCTTGAGATGTAGAATTGAAGACCATCGCCTTTCGAAGGATTTTAAGAACAATGTAAGGTTACATATGGTTGAGCCTATTTAATATCGTACTATAATAGAAATACCGGAAATACGAAGAATAATACAGTAACTGTCGCTTCCTCATCCGAGAGGCATCTTTGCCAGGTCTACCCATCTCTAAAACTCGTAAAATAAAATAATTTTTAACAAAAAAAAACCGACTTCATAGAAAAACAACCGAAAATAAACAATCTAGTACTAAAAAGTACGAAATAAGTTTTTTTAATTGAATATGAGTACTGTGATTGATACCTTAGCAATTTCTTTATTCCACACGCGTCAGTTCAACCTACCTAAATATTACAATTCTCTTAAATTAATTTTTGAGTCGGTGCCAGACAAACAAAAGTAAATTCACCCTGCTATCTATCTCTGATTATTACAATCTAAACAATATATATCTATCGCCTTACGTTTTAAATGATAATACGTACGAAAATCAATTTACCCTACAACTACAAGGTACCCTACATTTTACATTTATATGAAGTGCGAAATACACACTTCTTATTATCAATTATCATCGAGGCTGGCACCGGCTCACAAATTAATTTAAGAGAATTTTAAGATTTAGGTAGGTTGAACTGACGCGTGTGGAGTAAAGAAATTGCTAAGGTATCAATCACAGTACTCATATTCAATTAAAAAAACTTATTTCGTACTTTTTAGTACTAGATTGTTTATTTTCGGTTGTTTTTTTTTTCAGCGGAATAGTTTAATTATTTAGTTTTCATATTATTGTTTATACATTGGCTGCTAGTAATTATACATTTTAGTAGAAATAAACAACTTATTGAAAAAATAGGGAAACTTTACTCAATTGAGCAAATAAAGTTTGTAACATTTAGTACATAGTTATTTAATCTTTATTTTTAAAATCAACCAAAAACGCACACGTGAAATCACCAAGAACTTAAATTTTACAGCCTCTCCATATCCTAAAATCTATAACACATAAAACGAAATCGAACTTCCTTCCAGTTATCTGGAGACATAATACAGTCTGCCTCATTTATCCTCAGCGGAGTCGTAAAGGATCCTCAGCTCCTCGGTTCCTCGCGGCTTCCTCGGCTCACTACGCTGATCGTCGTCGATAATGAGATTCCGCCATCTCGTGGAATCGGGGCACCAAATCGCGCCCACACATATCAAGTGGCTTACGAGAATTTCAGGTTATTTTGTTTTTGGAATTTGTTTAAGTAAAAAACATAGAAGATTACTTTGGGAAAAAAATTAAAAGTCTTAGTTTTTAATAAAATCATCTCTATTAGTCAGCCCGAACTTAAAAATACATAAGTTACTTAAACTTAATACCTTTTTAAAACGCTTTTATTTGCTTCACCTGTTCCTATCCATATTTGTGTATCAGAAATATAAAACCTAGTCCAGTTTATTATACCAATAACAATTGTGATAATAAATACGTCAGCAGACATTTCCTAACACAATTAAATTCGTCTTCGTTGCTACTTACAGCAGCAGTGGGCAGTCGTGTAGACATTAAGCTAAATACTATTTTAGTATGTAACTAACATAGTATTTAGCTTAAATTCATGTAAGGTCCGTGTGTCACTACAAGTCTGGCACTGACTGAAAATCAGTGTTGTGAGGTAAAACTCACAACGACAACGCTGAGTCAGACGCCATTTTGTTGTTTTCGCGCATTATGTGAGATCAACACTGTTTTTATTGTTAAATGTTTCTTTTTAACTTAATTTATTTTGTAAAAATATTTACATGTTCATGTGCGACTGGCAGCAAATAAACGTTTTTTCTTCTTCTTCTTTTCTAAACTCATAATCAACTAAATTTTCTATGAATTACCACCAAAATCTTCAAATTCTTTATAAATCCACCACAAGCATCAGCAAACCCATTGAAGCGCATAACAGAAGCAAATGAAAACGAAATAGAAAAACCGTATTCAGGATTTCGGTCGGTGGCGAGTGAAAAATAAATAAAAAGGGGAATAGTGGATGATCCGTTCCCGGGCCACACTGCGGTGTTGTGACGTCACAGCGATAACAAAGCTCCGATAGATTGGGAAAAGCTTCCGGCGGCCTTTTGACTGTTTTGCTTCAAACTGATTTTACGTGGACTTTATGGGACGTAGATGTACGGAGTTGCTCGTTGCGGCGGTAGTACTTATTTTTTATTTTTTGGATAGTTTTCTGTTTTTACAAGGATTTTGTTTTTGATTCAGTTACGTAAATTCATACTTCAAGAAGCATGCCAATGGTTAAACATACAAGATTACTGTGCGAATTAAAGAAAAAATAAATCAATTAAATACTGTTTATTGAAATAAAACGGAGACATATTAGTATATCTTATTAAAAGAATGGCAAGATTATGTTATTTGTTTATTACTGACTAGCTTTTTGCCCGCGATTACGTCCGCGTAGACTAAATTTTTTGCAGCTGGTTTACATCCAAAATACCACCTCAACTTCTGTTTTTTTTTTTTATATTTAGATTTCCGCGGGCGTTGTAGTAGATATAAAGAACATTGAGGCATTTTAAGTGATTATTGGAGACCCATTTGACTACCTTTTCCCCATTCAACTTCCAAAAGTTGATAAAGAATTACTATCTCTGAAGCTGTGGCTACCCTTTTTTGAGATTTATTAGTAAATACTCATGAATGATTGATAAATGAATTTCATATATTCCTTTATGTTGTGATTTTATCAGTCAATCGCATAAAGTTTCAAAATTCTAGATACAGAAATGTCAAAAATCTCAATTTATTTCAACCCCTTAGGGAGTGAGTTCTGAAAATCCTTTTTAATTGTTCATGACAATCATGAAAGAAAACATTTTGTACCAATTTTCTATGTTGTAAAATGAGAATATCTTTAATAAGTATGTATAGCAGTTTACCGCTGCGGCGGCGGCCCGGTGCTGCCCCCTACACTGACCGTTGTTGATTTGTGAGTTTCCAGCCAATCGGTTATTGATGGCAGTAATAAATTAAAATTGAGATATGCTACTATTTACAAACTATGCATTCTAAGGCTTAAACAGAATATTAAATTATTCGTAAGTATAACATAATACATCTATAAGAAAATTTGTTTAAAAATAGTCAAAAAATTGAAAGTTATACACATATTCTCATACCTACCAAATGAATACGCAAAATACACAAAACACAATATACGTTTAATTATCTTAATTCATACACATTTGCATAGTTGCATGTGGAAAAAAAGGAATAGCGCTTCCTATTGTTTTAAGCTAAGGAAAAAAAATATTGTGATCTCCGAGAATCGAACCTGGATCTTCCGTGCGATTAGTATTAGCCAAACGGTAAACCACTACGCCACAAAGACGTTGACGTTGGTTTCAAATTTTTGATAACGTTTATTTTCTAGTAGTCATACTATTGAAAAACAATTAAAAAATATATTTTGATGAAAACGGATGAAACCCTATTTTTCCATAAAATCTATTCACGAAGAGTTTAATAAAGTCGTTCGATGAAAAAATGAATCGTTTTAATATGGGGAGCCATATAAAATTTATGATTTTTTGATGCTCCTGTGAGAACCCTTGTGAAATCCAGGATAAATGATATCCTATATGTTGGTCACCGGTATAAGCTACATTCGTCCCAAATTTGATCAAAATCTGTCCGGTAGAATTAACGTGATGACCGGACATACAGACAGACATTTTTTTCAAAAATAGCTAATTTGGCTTCAGTATCGAAAATAAAACATATTCCACCGGTTTTTATTTTTTTTTCTTCAATGTACAGTTTTGACCTCGGTACAGTCTTATTATAGTATAGAAAGATAGATGAACTTGCGCTTTGTTCATCCATCTGCTTCTTACAAACACTTCCTTAAGTCTTAGGTTCACCTCGTCCGATGCAGAAACCGTTGTCGTATAGATCTTTGGGACAACTTAATAGGTGACAGTAACATTGAAAAAATAAGTATTCTCTCAAACGTTATCACATGAACATAATAAGTTCTTTGTTGACGACTATTTGCCATTGTAATATAGTGTTCTCCTTATGAAATCGCACTATAAGTTGTGTTTATGGTAATTAACTCTCTCAGATAAAATACTTTGAAAAAACATGGAAATCAAAACTAAAGACAAAGGTTTGCAACCTTTCGAGCCAAATATAAAACCCCATATTTTCTATGACGCGACTTAAATAATGCAAGTCATTTTCTTTAGCTACTAAATACCGCTGCAAAAAAATATGTCAATCTTATATATCACACGTATTAACAACGTCAAAAATGTCATAAATCATCGCTTTTCGATGCAAATTAACCATATGAAGCATGGTAAAAGTTGACAGGCCAAGTTGTCCTAGTGTTGTGTGCGAGATACGAGTAATGCTCGGTTTGACGAAGGATAAGTTTGTGTCCATAGTAGACGACTATTTGACATTGTAATAAATATAATGTTCTCCTAATAAAACCGCACTATAAGTTGTGTATATGGTTATTAACTCTCTCAGATAAAAACATTTACATACATATACTCACAGCTATAAATCCTTAGAAGGGGTAGCCAGAGCTAAAGAATTTGAAATTCCTCAGCCACTTTTGGAAATTTGAGTGAGGAAAAGATGGTAAAATAAAGGTTGTTGGTGATGGGTCTCCAACCGCATCGCCCAATGTTCCCTTAACAAGCCCAATACCGTTAGTCGCCTCTTACGTACGTTACATACACCCACCACCGGAAGAAATGGGGTAGTGCTATTCTGAGCCGGCACTACACAGCACTAAAATCATGTAAAAAAGATATAAAAAATGAAATCTAAAATCAAAGGTTTGCAACCTTTCGAGCCAAATATAAAACCCCAAATTTTATATGACGCGACTTAAATAATGTTGGTCTTTTTCTTTAGCTACCGAATACCGCTGCAAAAAAATGTGTCAATCTCATATATCACACATATTAACAACGTCAAAAATTTCATAAATCATCGCTTTTCGATGCAAATTAACCATATGAAGCATGGTAAAAGTTGACAGGACAATTGGCTACCTAGTGTTATGTGTAGATACGACCAATGCTTGGTTTGACGAAGGTCGCTGGACACGTGTCGAATGCGACATTTCATATTACGTCAGACGCTTTTGTTGACAAATTGAGATTAGGTTTGCAGACAATTTTGTTGGGATAACCACGTGACCTGAAATGTGTGTTTTGTTTTTATTTCCTTATTTTATTATGATCATACGACTCTGCTTAGAAATTAACAATATCTGTGAGTGTCGAAGGTAGTGAGTAATTTCAAGTGTTTGTGAAGCGATACGGTTGGAGTCACGGATTGTAGAAACGGTAGTTAGTGGTACTAATTACAATCTATTTAGAATCTTTTCCCCACTTACTATCCAAAAGAAGCAGAGGAATGTCTATTTCAGAAGCTGCTTATAATAGCTTTTACAATTTCAAGACCTAGTAAGTAAATCAGATTTTAAAAATATTTTATTATGAATGAGAACCATTACAAACCAATTTTTAGTCAATTTCTATTTTACAAATCTATATTAGTAATCTAGTGGTATTGACTATATAGGCGAACAGAAATTAAATCAATATTAGAGCTTAGCATTGGAGACCATATTGTTTATGTGTAGAGCACACAAGATTCACAATAAAACGTTGATAAGGGAATAATTTATATTAACGAATCATTTAAGAATGTTTAAATGTAACCTCACAACACCAGTTCAAGTAACAAACCTTATACTTCTGAACATCACGGGACATTGTCATCTGGCGATCAGAGTACACACGTTTTGCTAAGACAGTGTACTCACGCAATAGAGGCAAACCTATTGCCGTTTTGTATGAATACACTGTCACATGACAAAGTAGGGCCCATGTGGGTTTCCTCGCGATGTTTACTCTCGCCATTAACAGCCATGATAAATTAACAACTCATATGACCTTAGAAATGACAAATTGGCGTAGACCCGACCCGGGATTTGAACCCTCATTGTCTGTTAAGCGGTATTCTACTCACTGAGCTATCAGGGTTCTTATATAGTTCATATGTTTCTTTTTTACAAATTAAAGGGGTTCAGGGTGTGTTGTTATGAAATAATTATTGAACCAATGGTTCCTCTTACTTAATAAAAATCAGTTCTATGATAACATTTGATACACATTAGTATATATTTACTGCAATCACGATAAAATCGAATCTTTTAATAAAACTTTTAAACCAGTTGGTATTGAATACCATAATTCGTAATCACAATAATCTGTATTACACAATCGCAGATTCCGCCAACCGTTTTTTGGGCGGCATTGTTCGTCAAACATATCAGTTTTCTGACATTTCAATACAATATCGAATACGAGATCCAACTGCAGATGTTTATTCAGTGAATTCACGAAATTATCAACACAACATCTAAATCCATGCACCATAACTAATTATATCCACCATGTAATAGTGTGTCAGAAATGTTGTATTGTCGAATTCGACCTATTGTTGTGTCCGTATTACTAACCTACTTTTGGGGTTTTTTCTACCAAAAAAGGGCTTCTTGAGTTATCACGCTTTTTGGTTTTGAATGCGAGTTATAGTTTTCTTTTGTGCACTGGACGTATTAGACGGCAGTGTTTAGTTTCGTTGCTCTCCTCAAAATTCGATACGCTGTATTTGTGTCAAGATCATATTGTGGGGTAGTTTGGCTCAGCCGCTACTTGTGTAGAGCCTAGTGAAAAAATTGTTATGAACTTTTCAAAGGTATAATCAAAAGAAATACGTTAAATCTCAACCAATTCTATGATTTGAAGTATCACTCATCTTCCAAATGCTGCTAAAAAACTTGATTCTGAGGCTCTACTCCTTTTTGACTTGAACCTGTTGAACCAAATTGTACCCGTATGTTTATTTATATTGATAGAGAGAGTAACTGATGGCAATATATTAATAAATTCCCTTTTTTGAGGTAAATCAAGCTGAATTCTTTTTTCAATCGGTTAATCTCCTGGGTAGACACTAAAACTGAAACTGAATCATTTATTAACAAGTTGCGAGCACTGAACCTCCTCATCTTTAAACTCGGTTAATCAATTCACTTTTAAAATAAAATTATATTTACTACGATAAAGTGCTAGTTTAATTCTATTAAACATCCGACTACTCGTATAAGTGATGTGATGCTAAAATGCACCTGATTGCTATCAATGTACAGTATTTCGTAGGTTCGAGTATTACAAAAGTTTGACGGCCGAGTGAGTGGGTTCATATCGATTCGCCCCGGTCGGTAGCGTTCAATTGTTTTTTTATCAGGCTCAATGTAGGTTTTTGGGCTCGCGAAGCATTGTTGCCGTTTATTCTCTACTAGTGGATCGTCCCAGCTTCGCACGGGTAGCGTTGTTTTTTAAATATCTGAGGTTTCTTTTTTTAGTCACTGCTCAAGCATTGTGAAATTCAGCGCAATGTTTTCAATTTATTAAATTTATAGCACTCCCTAAACAGTGTAGTTTGGTGATTTTAATGCGCTTTAATGAACGGTTCAGTATTTCCGTTTAATAGCAAATTTTGGAATAAAACGCTATGAAGTATTTATAACAATCTAAAAAATAAATCATTACGTGTTGTAGGATGCAACTACTGGCGCCATCTAGTATGTTATATGTAAATTAGTAACGATTCGGTTTTGGTCACGGGCGCGATGGCTTGTTTTATGTATAATTTCGGTGTTTCTCTACCGATTTCTATGATTCTTTTTTTATTGAATAGGTAATAATGTTACCTTTTTTAAATTAGGGATGAGTGAGAGTATTATAAATGTAAGAGTAAACAAATATAATCAGAATGTTCCGAACTGCTAAGCTATCAGGGATTACACGTGTTATTGTGAGTCAACCGTAAAAGATAGACATAAACTGTTGAGGATTTTTTTTAGATAATTTTATGAAGAATATTTCCGTCATACATGATTTCTATGTAAGATTAACCATTAAGGCTGCACACGCGACGGAAGCTTAAAAAATGTAGTAACTTCTCCCGTTTTCCCAAAATTTCCCCAAATTCCCCTTTACTACTCTGCTGGAAAGTATACAAAAACCTGCCCAGGAGTATGGAGAATAATTGTACCAAGTTTCGTTAAAATCCATCGAGTAGTTTTTGTTTCCATAAGGAACATACAAACCGACAGACAGACAGACAGACAGACAGACAGACAGACAGACAGACAGACAGACAGACAGACAAAAATTTTACTGATTGCATTTTTGGCATCAGTATCGACCCCCAATCACCACCTGATAATTATTTTGAAAATATATTTCATGTACAGAATTGACCTCTCTACAGATTTATTATAAGTATAGATTTTGTTTGTATGCGCTTGTGGCTGTGCAGATATTGAGATTGAGTAGTTCTTGTATGTTCAAATATCCTTTCTAACTTTGTATGCTGAGAATGGCGGATAAATGTATGGTTTTAAAAATAAACTGATCCTTATATAAAATAACTCCCTATATTTACAATTAATGATATAATTGTTGGTGATTCTCCTTATCTGAAATAAAGTACAAAGACAAAACTGAAATATTGAAACTTTCTCAACTTTATCCTAAAAAAAGGGAAAAAAAGTAAGAAACGATGTCTGAGCAAAAATAGAAAGAGGAACTATGACAATATGATTAAATCATTTCAAAGTTTGATTTCAATCCTCCGTTAGATCAAACGTAACCGAATAAATATTAAAAGCTGGCTCATATAACCATTTCACGATATTTCTTAATATCGATTTTAATATGATTTAATAATTGCTAGCAATATTCTTATGTATTATACAAATGATACAAGACGACACGATAGTCCAGTGGATAGAACACCCGCCCGAAAACAGAAGGGCGTGAGTTCCAATCCTGGGTCGGGCCTACACCAATTTGTCTTTTCTAAAGTCATATGTGTGATTAATTTATCATGGTTGTTAACGGTGAGGGAAAACATCGTGAGGAAACCCACATGGCTGAGTTGTACTTAGTCATGTGACAGTGTATTCGTACAAAACGGCAATAGGCCTGCCCCCTATAACGTGAGTACACTGTCCATGCAAAACGTGGGTACTCTGAACACCAGGTGACAAAGTCACGTGATGTTCAGAAGTATTAGTACCTCTGCCAACCCCTTCGGGGATATTCGGCGTGAACGTTTATGTTATGTTATGTTATACAAATACTTTAAATTCCAATACTTTGAAAAGTTTAATTCTATGACATATATTTGCATTTACTCACGCTTTTAGTTTATGAATAAAATTATATAAAATGATCTATATGGTAATTTAATAACCGTGATGAAAATAATTATACACAGTGTAAAAAAATAAAGAAAGAAAGTACAAAGGCTTTGACTGGTTATTACTTATTTACTGCCATATTTACGTTGGATGGTTTGTGCATTAATCAGATTTTCACTCAGTTATATGTGCATGAAAATTGGTTCCAAACATTTATGCTACTTTATTTATGTAAATAGATTCATTTATAAAGTTAAACAAATGTATGGCCAATTTCATAGCATCTTTCTCAAGTAAGTATTTTGTACACCAATTTCATACACCAACACATATCAAAGTTCCATATACAAAAACATCTCACTGTAATGCACTAACAAACGGATGAAAAAGTGCTGTCCGAACAGGAACATGAGTGGAATAGCAACGTTTTAATGATAGAATGGGGATAATATTAACTGGAACTAAATTAAAAATAATGCGTATAATTGTCAAAAAAGTACTTTTATGTGTGTTATAAATACATACATACATACATATTCTCACGCCGTTAGTTCCCATTGGGGTAGGCAGTGTTATAAATATAAGAGTGATTTCCTTATTTTACTGCAATTATTCTATATCCTATACTTTATGGTTAAAAGAACTTACCTAAGTGAATTTCTACCAAAATTATATGAAATGTTACATCCGAAGAGATTTAGTAAACCGTGTAGTCCGATTCAGGATACACTGCATGGTCACACCATTTTAGAGAGGAATAACGATTTTTCAAGTTATTCCATTCACCAATCGGTCTCTCGTCCTCCAATCTCGTTCCTATGTTCGGTCCTTCATTTATTTTAGAGGTATCTTAGCTGTGAATTTGCAACTGAAGGGTTAGATAGGTTCACCTTTCTCTGGGTTAGGGTGGGTACTAAATCTCTTCGGATATAACATTTCATATAATTTTGGTAGAAATTCACTTAGGTAAGTTCTTTTAACCATAAATTATATTTCAATGTTACATCCTCAAGATTTAGTAAACCATGTAGATGTTTAGAGTTCTGGTTGCAAATGATAACATGTATTTGGTTCAATAAATTATTGCAAACAATAAAATTATTACAATTAAAGGTATTGGTAAAAGTCCATTTAATACATGAATTAAAATACATGTAGCAACTATATCTTGAGATGGGCGGGGGGGCTCCCAGATCTTTTGAAAAAAATTTTCTTTTTTAAGACCTTTTGTCATCCAAGGCTGGGAACCTCCCTAGCTTTGGTTAGTTAAACTAGTTTTAAGTACCCAAAGTTGGCGAATGGTCCTGGAGGTATCGGTTTTAGAACCTCCAGGACAAGGCTATAGTCATCGTTCACGTCGTTGCTGCCCGTTACGCGTCTGCATTACTTCAATGCAGACGTTAACCAAAACTTATGCCGAAAACCCCCCAATCCCAACTTAAAATGGCGCAACCAAAAAAAGATTTTTTACCCCAGGAGGGTACGTGTCCCAACCGGGACCGGGAATCCCTCCCTGAACCCTGTTTGCAGGTTTCAGGCCGCCCCTCGTATTCTGGGGGGGGCAAAGTTTCACCTGATGAGAAAGAGGAGAGGAAGACTGAAGAGATGCAGACGTCTTCCGAAGTGCCCCCGGCGCGCAAGCCGGAGCGCTTCTACGGCACGTGGGAAACCGTGCCCGTGAGGCAGGCTAGAAAGCCTCACGCCAGAAAATCATTGCCCGAACCACGCAACCACCACGGGGGCGAGGGACGTGGCAATGAAAACCCTATAGGCGGCCCCGACCAGGGGAGGACCCGCCATAGAAAACAGAAGAGCGGTGCCTATCGCCGCGCCGCCAAAGCCCGAAGAGCTGCCGAGCACCCAGTGGATGTCGCGCGGCCGTTCCAGAGCCAGGTAGGTTGCGGCGGGGGAGATGGCCCTCAACCCCAAGCCTTGCGAGGGGGTGCGAGCCAGGTCCCCTGCGAGCAGGCTTCAGGTGCGGGGCTGGCGAAGCCTAGTGCGCCGTTCTCTCGCCCCCGATCACCCCGGAGCGCGGGCTCACCCCCGCGTGCCGGGGGGTCGGGTGTGGGACACGGCGTAAAAAACCCCGTACATGAACGTGACGGCAACCGTTACCGGCGTGACACACCACGCGGAAACCGTGGTAAGCGCGTCAGTCAGTCCGGTCGCCCCGCTGATGAATCTGGACCCTCCAAGGTCCCAGAGGCATCCAAACGAGGAAAACCTGATGACAGTAGGTCTCCTGCCCAGATGGTCGAGCCCAAACGGGCAAAAACTATCCAGGGACAGAGAACCTACGCGCAAGCCACGGTAGACCGCTCCAAACTCTCGGTGGCGCTCATCACCACGTCCCTGAGGGACTTGACCACTTCGGAGGCCGAGTACCTTGGGGAAAGTATCGAAGAACAGGTCTTCGCGGCTATGGACTCCGATGATGTGGAGATAGCGCCAGCCTTTCGGGGTTGCCCAAAACTGTCCGAGGGTACGCTGAAGATCCAGTGTGAGGACGACTTCGCCCTTACCTGGCTACAGAAATTTGCATCCGCCGCGACGCTACCCTCGGGCGACAAGATTCAGATGGTCAACCAGGCTGATATCCCCACCCGCACACGAATTGCCCTCTTCTTCCCTAGATATATGGGGTCACTGAAAAAGCTCCAGATTTTGCTTTGCAAACAAAATGGACGCTGGTATGACATACCACAGTGGCACCCATACAAAGCGACGACTGTCGAGGGAGAGAATAGGGGCACTTTCCTTACTTTGGGCCTGTCATAGACGGAGGTGGAGAAGCTGCTTCTTCGCGACCGCCGAATCGCTTTTGGATTCGGGTCGGTGTTCGCTAAGTTTATAGTAGGGAGGGGTAAACTTAGTGACACGCCGCCCGATCCGAAGGCGCCGATTGAGACCCCAGCTGACCAACCTGCCCCCACGCCCCCAAGGCCGGATGAGCCGAAACCCTCCACCAGCAGGCCTGTGGAGGAACCAGAAGCTCTCCAAGAGGCCGTGGACCAGCTCGGTCGGCTGGCATGCAATGACCTCGTCCCGGATCCCTGGGAAGAGGCCATGATGACTTCATCGCCCAGGACACACTCCGAGTTGGACCTGGATGAGGAGCTGGAAGCGGAGATCCTTAAAGATGCTCCCCCCTCCTAAAACCATCTCAATCCTCCAGACCAATATCCAGCACAGTCAAGCGGCGACGGCTACCCTACGCACAGTGCTGGATAAAAACATCAACAGTATTGCTCTGATTCAGGAGCCGTGGATCAGGGCAAACCGTATATGTGGTCTCAGTAACATCGGAGGTAAGTTAATCTGCGACACCACATGCACAAACCCAAGGGCATGCATTTATATTCCTAAATATATTCAAAGCATGCCACTCACCCAATATTGTTCCAGAGACCTGATAGCTATCAAGATCACAACAGCTAGCAGGGTGATCCCAGATGTGGTCCTAGCGTCCTGCTACATGCCCGGTGACGCCGACTGCCCACCTAAAGAAATGGTCGACCTGGTGCAGTACTGTGAGCAGTCCGGTACTGAGCTCATCATCGGAGCCGATGCAAATGCGCATCATCCGCTGTGGGGCTGCCACGCGGCCAATCAAAGAGGACAGGTATTATCAACCTATTTATTCTCTACTAACCTTAGCATAGCAAATATAGGATCGGAGCCCACATGGGTTACATCCAGGGGCCAAACTATCATTGACATTACACTAGTTAGCACCGGGGCGTCCCACTTAGTCTCAAATTGGCACGTGTCAAAAGAACTAAGCTGCGCTGATCATCGGCGGATCTGTTTCAACATTACCAGTGACTACACACTACCCCCTCCTAAACGTAACCCTCGAGTTACGAATGTACTCTCATATAGATCGTCTCTAAAAAGTAAGCTAAATACACTCACCAACGAGAATATAGATGGCCCTACACAAATTGAAAATGACCTTAAAGTAGTAACCGCAGCTATAATCGAGTCTTATGAAGCCTCCTGCCCACTTAAACAACCAACAATCCCAGGGAAAGAAACCAGTAGGTGGTGGACCCCGGAGTTGGAAAAAATGCGCGGTGAACTACGCAAACTTTTCAATAAAGCTAAAAACTCCAGGCTACCTACAGACTGGGAAAACTATAAAAACATGTTAGCCACCTACAAAAAACGAATCCGATCTAGCAAAAGGCAAGCTTGGCGAGAGTTTTGCGGATCAATAGAATCGAACAATAAAGCGGCTAGGGTTCGAAAAATTCTGTCTACCGATAACAACCTCACCGTAGGGCCGCTCAAAACACCTGATAATACATACACCACGACAGATACAGAAACACATAAATTGCTCCTAGACTGCCACTTCCCAGACTGTCATCATACTGATGATATTGACTGGAATGAGGAGCATATTACGCCTCCTACCGAAGCGGACAGGCTCTTCTCACGAGACCTTGTCACTAATGACCAAATTGAATGGGCGGTTAAGTCTTTCAACCCCTTCAAATCACCAGGCCTAGATGGAATCTTCCCTGCTTTGCTCCAGTGGGCAAGAGACATCCTATCCCCCTGGCTGGTCAAAATATATCAATCATGCATCGCTTACAGATATGTACCGATACCATGGCGCGAAGTCAAAGTAACTTTCATACCCAAACCCGGTAAGTCGGACTATACCGACCCGAAGTCCTTTAGACCCATCAGCCTCACATCCTTTCTCTTAAAAACTCTGGAAAGACTCTGTGACAGACATATAAGAGAAAAATCACTTGCGAAAAAACCCCTCCATATAAACCAACACGCTTTCACTAAAGATAAATCAACTGAGACTGCACTACACAACGTTATATCTAAAATTGAATGTGCACTCAGCACCAAGCTATCCACACTAGGCACCTTCATAGATATTGAAGGTGCTTTCGATAAAACTAACATACCCTGTATCGAGAAAACTCTGAAAGACTTCCGTGTTAACTCCACACTCAGGGGTTGGGTTGTTAACATGTTGAGACTCAGAGCGGTCCAAGTAACCCTAAAAGACACCACCAGAGCCATTGTGACAAGAGGATGCCCCCAAGGGGGGGTCCTCTCCCCACTCCTATGGAACATGGTGGTCGACTCTCTACTTAGGAGGCTTAATGCCCGAGGCTACTTTACTGTAGGCTACGCGGACGATCTCACTATCCTACTAAATGGAAATCATGTAAACACGCTCTGCAATCAAATGGGTCAAGCATTAAGAGTAGTGGAGACATGGTGTAACGAATACGACCTGAAAGTAAACCCTAAAAAGACTGAACTAATTCTTTTCACTCACAAAAGGAAACTCCCCCCTTTTGAACTTCCAAAACTCTTTGGAACCCAACTCACTCTTTCCAAGACTGTTAAATATCTAGGAATTACCCTAGATGACAAACTGAGCTGGAAACCACATTTAGATAACACTTTAAAAAAAGCCAGCGCTATGCTATGGCAGTGCAAGCGGATACTAGGTAAAAACTGGGGATTAAAACCTAAGATCGTACACTGGCTTTATACCACCATTATTAGACCTGTGATAACCTACGGCTCACTGGTCTGGTGGTCGAGAACTAGATTAACAACAGCCCAAAACGACCTAGAAAAAATGCAACGGCTTGCCTGTATGGCCATCACGGGCTGTATGAGAACCGCACCCACGGCAGCTCTTCAGGTGCTACTGAATCTGCCGCCCTTACACTTACACATACAGCAAGAGGCAGCGATGTCCTCACTTAGGCTGAAAAAGGCAGGACACCTCAAAAATGACTCCAGAATCCTACACACTAATATTTATACAGCGGCCATCCAATACCAGCCCTTACTTACTGCACCATGTGATAGGATAACAAAAACCATTATAACCAAGCACAATTACACTGTTGTACTCGAAGAGGAACAACATGACTACTCCGATATTAAAGAGGTGCGTGTGTATACAGATGGCTCCAAGACCAACCAAGGGACTGGAGCGGGCGTATACTCACAAGACCTCAATATCAAAATCTCCAAAAGCCTAGGCCACCACAATACGGTATTCCAAGCGGAGTGTCTTGGAATAATTGAGGCGGCAATGGCAATCAAAGCCCGTGCGCTGTCCGATATGCATGTCAAAATCATCTCGGACAGTGCATCTGTGCTACAGGCTCTGGATCGTTGTGTGTTCACTTCAGGACTAGTCCTGGAGTGCCACGGTGCTCTGGAGGAGGTAGCCGGGAAAAACATTATAACCCTTCAATGGATTAAAGGTCATAGCGGCTCATTGGGAAACGACGCGGCTGACGAACTGGCTAGGGCGGGGTCGGCCAGGAACCTGCAGGGTCCTGAACCGATTATCCCCCTGCCTTTTGGTCAGCTGCGTGCGTGGCTAAGAGAACGCACACACTCTCTCTCCAAGTCACACTGGCAGGAAGAGCCTGGCTGCAGACAGTCAAAGGAAACTATGCCAACCCTTGACATAAAGCTGACCGGGCGCGCACTACGACTTAGTAGGAAGAACCTGCGGACAGTGGCGGGAATACTCACAGGACATACCACATTAAACAAACACTTACACACTATAGGCATCACCGACAGCCCTCTATGCCGTGCGTGCATGAAGGCTGATGAGACGGTCGCTCACGTGCTCCAGGAATGCACTGGAGTGGCCGATATCCGAAAAAACACTATAGGAACAATAAAGTCGCTCCCAGGGGCGGTAGCTGACCTGGATAAGCTACTTGCCTTCTGGACGGAATTAGGCTGGGAGAGCTAGTTGACCACTTGGTCCACGTACAATGGTCCGCCATGTCGGGCTCAGTGCGGAAACCCGTGGCGTTTACCGCCCGTCTAATAATAATAATAATAATAATAATATATCTTGAGATCTATACAAGAAGATAAGAATGCTTTTCTTAATAAATTTATTTTTAAGAATAATATTTATAAATTACTTATACTCCCGAGATTAAAAAACAATTATATTTATATGCTTAGGAATAAGTCCAAACCAAGAAGAAAGGTTTGATTTGAATTGGCGTTCCATGCATATAAATCAATATTCATAAGTTAGGTACAAAACTAACACCCATTTATATTTCACAAAAAATCGCCAAACTGTTGTTGGTTGATTAATTTAAGACATAAAATTAATTAATGAGTGCACTCTGTATTTGATACACCATACCTATAGAGGTATAATAGTACTTACTATTGCCAACCATATATACATGTATATATATATGACCATACCATAGTTAACAATATTTTAGACGATTTCAGTAGAAACTGCTTAACTAATTCCACTGGAAAAATAATCAGAACAAGACAGAATTAACAATGCTTTCTTTTTGTTAAACTTTAGGTAATAGACATTATTATAATATCTTTAAAGTTTATAAGATGTTCGTAAAGATATTTTCTGACTTAATAAATAAAAAAAAGAGAGAGCCTTTGAATTTGTTAAGGCCAAAAAAAAAGTCTGTATTTCTACACCTTTATTTAATATATGTCGAATGTTCAAATAAGGGAACATTGAGAATTGCAGTTTCAAGGTACAAATGGAATGAAAAAATATTATAAGCATGAAGATCATGTTGCAATCAAGAATATTATTGTAATAAAATTAAATATAACATATGTATGAATATTATACAATATGTTTTGCTTGTGATGTAAATAGGTATATTTATGACTCGCCTTGACAGAATATGTGTTTAAAAAGAAAATCATATCTTTTCCTGTATCAGTATTTTCCTTTAATTATACGAAAATATTGTTCGGTTGTACAAAGCGGCGATCGACAGTCACTGCACACCCAAACGGGAACCAATGGCGTGAGATATGATTGTATGTATACATACAAAACAAAAAACGATAGCATGCTCTCGATTACTATCCAATTAAATAAAAGTAAATTATTGACGTAAGAAATATAAGGGAATTTCATACCTACCCTGCTACATACCTGCGATATGCTTTTGTATAGTAATATTTCTAAAACCAACTAGATTCAAACCCAATAAAAGGGAACTATCTTCAGTTCGTTTTGACCTCGTATGACCATGACCAGACCATAGACATAAAAATAACCGCCCTTGCATGCGGATCCATAAGCAGTTATAAATACGTTCTGCAAAAGGCGATTCAGATAAAATGTAATGATATAAGTTTAGTGTAAAAACTTCCAAAGACCAACTGCTTATTATATATAATTTTTGTATTAGAAAATTCTTTATTTAAATATGTAAAAATATATGAACAAGTAACAAATTCAAATTTGTATGTTGGCAATTGCAAACACGTAAGTGGTTTTGCGATGGAGAGGTTTCAATTGTGTCAGTTATGCTATTGGAGCCCTGTTTTTACTAAATACCAACAGAGACATTCGTAAAGATAAACGGTAAAGGTGATGGTCTAGAAGGAAAACGATAAAATTTATCAAGTTTGTGAAAACTGAATTTTATCGTGTTCTTTACTTTTGGTAAAGTCATACGTACAATTGCTAAAAGAAACAAAATGTAAGATTCGTTTGAATCTATTGTGTTATTCGAGATGATTCCCTTATGATCTCTGAATGAATTTCTCGGTTTAAGAACTAATCTACAATCTCAATCACACATGTACGAATATTTGTATATAATACATATATTTCATTTACAACACATGAATAAAACGTTTCTGGTACGTGGCCCTCAAAAAATTCAAAAATTAGTTGACATAATGAATTTTATGAAAAAAAAAAAATTCTTACACCCTTCCACGACGTTATAATTTACAAAGATATGAATGGATCATCAGCATCATCATCACCTATGTGCATTGTGACAACACTGTGAGCGTCTAGCAGGTGGCGGCCGGCGGCGGTGGCGGCGGCGGCAGTGACGTGACATGTCCATCACGGTCTTCATCACGGCAGGTACAAGCACAACCGTAGCGAGCGGGGACAGTTGCGGCGGCGGTCTTGTAATGCCATGTGGGCATCATAATTAGACAGCAAGATAGTCCGTCGTTTTTCGTATGTGGGTAATAATGAAAACTATTTTAATTTTCATATGTGAGTAATAATGAAAAACATTATTACCATGTGATTATTCAAAATAATGATGTTGATTTATCCATAACAAGGTTATTGGATATGTAACTAAGAGCCAAAAGGCAATCAAAGCTGTTATTGTGTTTGTGATTTTTCCAAACTATTATTACGGCAAAGTCAGCACCTCAAGTGAAATTCACTGAGTACCTGTCGATATACTTACCATCATACTATTTCATGTTAATCCTGCTGGCATATATAACCCCAATGTTCAGAGAACTCGTCAGTGATGGGAACTATGGTCGTCTCGACCTTTAGGTTCTTCTTGCTTGGGTATGTCATTCGTACTGGTTCGTATGACACATTGTTTTCCGACAACTCAACGTTTTTATAGTAAAAACTTATGGTCGGTGCACAGAAGAAGAAGATTAAAAAGTTGTCGATGTATAATATTATTCATTATGATAACGTACGGTAGGTGCACACCGTATTATTTGATATACATGAAGTAACTATGTACTGAATGACGATAATGCTGAAATGAATAAAGCTACTTTCTGGGAAGTATCTCGTACAACCACTTTAGGAAAGCGCATGCCAATTGATCTTCTGGATAACAACTCGTATTACCTCTTTAGGAAGATTAAAAAGTTGTCGATGTATAATATTATTCATTGTGATAACGTACGGTAGGTGTACACCGTATTATTTGATATACATGTAGTAACTATGTACTCAATGACGATAATGCTGAAATGAATAAAGCTACTTTCTGGTAAGTATCTCGTACAACCACTTTAGGAAAGCGCATGCCAATTGATCTTCTGGATAACAACTCGTATTACCTCTTTAAGAAGATTAAAAAGTTGTCGATGTATAATGTTATTCATTGTGACAACGTACGGTAGGTGCACATTGTATTATTTAATATACATGTAGTAACTATGTACTGATTGATGATATTGCTGAAATGAATAAAGCTACTTTCTAGGAAGTAAGTATCTCGTACAAAAGAAAAGTATTTTAAAAAAAAACCTTTTGGTATAACGCCTTATCACGTTTTGAAATTTTAGTAGTTGGTTATACATATTAATCATGTCACCTTTTGGGAGATATCTTGTAAAACCAGTTCAAGAAAATACATTATGACAATCAATGTTCTGGTTAATATTACTCATTATCTCTTTAAGAAAATTTTAATATTGAACATCTTTACTGTTTTTATGATTCATGACACTTTCTACGCTGTATCGCGTAGGTAAAACCACTTTAGATATACACTAGCTCAATCTTCTGGGTAATATTACGTTACTTATTATCACTTTAATAAGACTAAAAAGTGGGTCATTGATAAAGTTAATTAGAATTATGTCACTTTCTGCGCAGTATCGCACCATCACTTAAAAAAGTGGATTGAAGAAAAAACTGTATAATAAGTATAATAACTCATTAAGGGGCTTAAGAACATAAAATGATTATATTACTCACCGCCATTTTTGCCACCAACTATCAAAAATGAATTTACATATATAGTATTTCGGAAGTAGGTCCTTGTCAATTCATATATTTACTTGAATAGTCATTATACACTGGCATTTTCTAGTTAAAAATATATGATTATGTAACAATTTCTATTTTACGGAGACGAGACGTGTTTCCAATGCAGCACACCTAAAAAGAATGAAGGACCGAACATAGGAACGAGATTGGAGGACGAGAGACCGATTGGTGAATGGAATAACTTTAAAAATCGTTATTCCTCTCTAAAATGGTGTGACCATGCAGTGTATCCTGAATCGGACTACATGGTTTACTAAATCTTGAGGATGTAACATTGAAATATAATTCATCGATGATTTGTGTTTGCGACATTATGACCTCAAATTGCACAATTTGCGACCAAACTAAACCCAATTTTCGAATTTATAGTCATTTATATTTATATATGCATGAACAACATTGGTAAAAAAAGTTATACCAAGTATTTTTTTAAAATACATTTGGTTATAAAGTTATACAAATATGTGGATAATTTAGTAGCGTCTCAATAAAGTATTATGAGTACTTACACCAACCCATATGGAATTGCATTACACGCAAACATCTCATCGTATTGCACAGACAAACGGATAAAAAAGTTCTGTCAGGACAGGAAAATGAATGAAATAGCAGCGTTTTAATGATAGAAATGGAATAAAATTACAGTTAATATTTTTTCGTTTAGTTACAGTTAACTAAATGAAAAAATGGGCCTCTAAATTGCCAAAAAAGTTGTTTATTGTGACTCAAAAATATTTAGCTGCACTGAAAGCCTCACAAATATTTTTCAAATTATAAAACATTGTGCCAATAAAAATCATCTTTATAACTTTTAGAGAAATTTGTTATTTCTACTATAATTTTATTATTCCATTATCATGTACTCTGGTGGACGATTTGTGTTTGTGACCAATATGACCTAGAATCTCACAAGCCGTAACGTAACCATGCTAAGCAAAAAAAATAAATATATAGTCACTTCACATAAATGATTTGAGAAACAAGTAATTTTTATATTCACAAAAACTAAGGTAAACTAACTTAATATTATTCTTTCATTCAAACTATTCATATTATATTTGTAGGTAAGTAAAACAGAGTTATGAAAATAATATTATTTAAGGAGTAAAAAGAATTGAAAAAATAGGAATACAAAAAAAGATAACTAACAATACTCAATAAAAAACAAATCTCGCAACGCAATTTTCTCTCTTAAATTGTTACGTTATCCTACGAAAACCAAATCGCCGCAGTGAACGTCTATTGGCTGATGATGATTAAGCTTTCTTATAATCGTACATATTGCTATACGATTTAGTTTGATAAATGTAATATAAAAATATTTTATGCAAAAGACGTCTCTTTGACTTTGTTGTTCCCATGACGCTCAGCGGGTGGTAATTATACATCTATGGGCGCTTTTTGGCGAGTGCACTAAAATAATAATGCACACTCCTCATCAACTAGTGAGCTTTTTAACAATACGTAATTTTTGATTAAATAGTGTTTGCACTTAATATCATATTATATTTAAATAATAATTTTATACGGCTTATTTATCATGAATTAAAGTAAATATTAAATTTCGTAAACAAAAAATATTTTAGATTATCAATGATTTTTAGGAAAAAAATTGTTTCAGATTGATAAAAATTGTTTTAGAAAATTATTTTCAAGGTACGATTACTTCCGCATAACATACTTTGTCACCTATTTTGTTTATTTTTTGTTTAGCCTCTAACCTGAATTTTTAGAGCTTCGAATTGAAAACATGAAACTCAATTTAAAACAAAGTCACATATTAAACCAACTATCTAGATTCACCAGAGAACTCTATTTTAAAATATTCTGCGCCATCTTTTGGAAACAGTCGAAACTACAACTTCAGTATCAAAGCTCCTCGCGAGCTTTTAGTCTCAGCCGGACCGGAAAGGAGGCGTTGCTGTGATTAAATAGAATGTTTAATTTGGAACTCCTTTAGGTTCCACCGAAGTGCGGAGAAGACACAAATTTAAATGATAATGTTATTAGTATCATAATCGTAATAACTTATTTTTCACAAACGTAAATTCATGCAATCATGGCTATAAATTCCAAAAATGGATTGCTAGAGCTCTTTGAATTCATAGAAATTCCTCAATAACTTTTAAAAGTTGAGTGAAGAAAATATTGTCAAATAAAGGATGGTTGCTGGTGGGTCTTCAACCGCATCGCCCAAACCACAATAAATGAGAATGAAGAGACAGACAGAGGCGACGTGATAGCTCAATGGGTAGAACACCGGTTATCGTGCAAACGACTAGAGTTCAAATCCCGGGTCGGGCCTACACCAATTTGTATTTTATAAAGGCATATGTGTGGTTTATTTATCATGGTTGTTAACGGTGAGGGAAAACATCGTGAGGAAACCCATATGACTGAGTTGTACTTAGTCATGTGACAGTGTATTCGTACAAAACGGCGATAGGCCTGCCCCCTATCACGTGGGTACACTGTCCATGCAAAACGTGGGTACTCTGAACACCAGGTGACAATTGTACGTGATTTTCAGAAGTATTAGCTGGCTAATTGGTGCTGGCTGAAAACCAGCGTGCAGCAGCTGACGTGTCCTGCGAGACACGCGGCTGAGGCACATATGCTGAGCCAGAACCAATTTGGCAATATGATATATGTGTTTTAATTTGTTGTTACTCAAACATAGTAATATTTTTTTGCCAAATAAATTATTTTTCTTTCTTTCTGTCTTTCTTTCACAAATATCAAAAAAACGTATTTATTTTAATAGGGAAATATATTTTTTTAGTGAACTTATAAGTTATACAATAGACTCATAACTGATTCTTATGTCCATTATAATTTAAAAACATTCCAAAAGATATTTTTGGTATCCAGATTTTATCTGAATTTTAGAGAGCTTAATAAAGTGTAAGGTTTCGAATATTTATTATAAGTATTAAATTAGTTACGGTTGTAACAAAAAAATGCAAACACATAGGAACTTACTAAATGGCTAGAATAAAAACTTACAAACATACATACATACATATACTCACGGCTATAAATCCCTAGAAGGGGTAGCCAGAATTAACAGTAAGGAATTAGAAATTCCTCAGCCACTTTTGGGAGTTGCATGGGGAAAAGATGGTAAAATAAAGGTCGCCCAAAAATCCCTTAAAAGCCCCAATACCGGTAGTCGCCTCTTACGTACACCCATCGGAAGAAATGGGGTAGTGCTATTCTAAGCCGACACTACACAGCAACAAAAACTTAATGGTATATATGGTATAGATACTTAAATTAGGATTAGAATTGCTCTTTGTTTAAAGTTGCTACAAAGAAACCTTTCAAAAATGTGTGACAGTACGCTGATTATCAAGGAAAATAACTTTTATTTTATGACTAGTGGATCGTCCCAGCTTCGCACGGGTAGCGTGGTTTTTTAAATATCTGAGATTTCTTTTGTTTAGTCACTGCTCAAGCATTGTGAAATTCAGCGCAAGGTTTTCAATTTATTAAATTTATAGCACTCCCTAAACAGTGTAGTTTGGTGATTTTTAATGCGCTTTAATGAACGGTTCAGTATTTCCGTTTAATAGCAAATTTTGGAATAAAACACTATGAAGTATTTATAACAATCTAAAAAATAAATCATTACGTGTTGTAGAAAGCAACTACTGGCGCCATGTAGTATGTTATATGTAAATTAGTAACGAATCGGTTTTGGTCACGGGCGCGATGGCTTATTTTATGTATAATTTCGGTGTTTCTCTATTGATTTCTATGATTCTTTTTTTATTGAAGAGGTAATGATGTTACCTTTTTTAAATTAAGGATGAGTGAGAGGTTTACAAACGTAAGAGTAAACAAATATAATCAGAATGTTCCGAACTGCTAAGCTATCAGGAATTACACGTGTTATTGTGAGTCAACCGTAGAAGATAGACATAAACTATTGAGGATTTTTTTTTAGATAATTTTATGAAGAATATTTCCGTCATAC
Organism: Bedellia somnulentella; assembly: GCA_963576735.1. Lineage (NCBI taxonomy): Eukaryota > Metazoa > Arthropoda > Insecta > Lepidoptera > Bedelliidae > Bedellia > Bedellia somnulentella. The sequence continues at coordinate 11,450,214 of OY755186.1, read as the reverse complement.
ATGATTTCTTTGTAAGTTTAACCATTAAGGCTGCACACGCGACGGAAGCTTAAAATATGTAGTAACTTCTCCCGTTTTCCCAAAATTTCCCAAAATTCCCCTTTACTACTCTGCTGGAAAGTATACAAAAACCTGCGCAGGAGTATGGAGAATAATTGTACCAAGTTTCGTTAAAATCCGTCGAGTAGTTTTTGTTTCCATAAGGAACATACAAACCGACAGACAGACAGACAGACAGACAGACAGACAGACAAAAATTTTACTGATTGCATTTTTGGCATCAGTATCGATCCCTAATCACCACCTGATAGTTATTTTGAAAATATATTTCATGTACAGAATTGACCTCTCTACAGATTTATTATAAGTATAGAAGAAGATGAAAAGTAGTACTATTTTATTCTTGGTAAAATTACTACCAGCCCTGCGATCCGTGATTGTTACTCTTTAGACCTGAAACTTGAGTACCAACGACCAAAGGTTTTTGTATTAAATAGTTAACATTACAATTGTGTCGTTAACAACTATTGAAACGATGTTAGATACCAATAAACTCTCAATTGTAGAAAAATATAACCAATTATACACGTTCAAAAGTATTGCTATGAAAAAACTCAAGTAGCATGTTGACAATATTTATTCAGTCGTAAGGCCCGGTGGCCGGAACTATAAATTAGTTGCTCATGCGTCACAAAAACCTCGAGCACGCTCCGTGGTGGGCCGTGGCCAAGGTGTCGGGTTCACTTCCCGGTCAGATCCTGTGTTTGTTTAATTTATCACTTGCAACGATTTGTTTTTGGGTAGTAGTTTTTTGTTCGGTAATAGACTAATTTGATATTTGGATGTGTTATAGTTTGTATATATTAAGACGTACATTTTTAATATTTGATACAGTAGAATGATTGACATCATACAATTTGATTTGATACTTGAGTTTCAAGCACTCAAAGTTCAAGCCGTCAATCCCTAAAGAGTTGGCAGAGATGAACAGAAGAGAGGAGTTAGCTTATGTTTCTGAATATCACATGAAAGTTTAATCACCTGTTGCTCAAAATACCCAGATTTTTCTAGCACAATTAATCCACGTGATAGGGGGGGCTTATTCCGTTTATCCACCCTAAAAAATCCTCCCTAAGGCGGATATTCGGAAACGCGTGTCCGTCTATCCACCCTGAACGGGGTGGATATCCGGAATGCATATAATATGTTCCTTCCGATTTTCTACCCTGCCTACGTACAGTCATTTACAGAAAAAAGAGCCTAAGTTTGTAAGATATTTTTATTCCAACTGTAAGTAAGAAAGTAGGTATGTTTATCTTAAGTATTTTAATGTTCACGATGTTCCTTGGACCCATTTTGTGTTGTGAATGTTTCTGTAAATTACTGTACTTGGGGTAAAAAATCGGAAGAACCATATTATATGCATTCCGGATATCCACCCCGTTCAGGGTGGATAGACGGACACGCGTTTCCGAATATCCGCCTTAGGGAGGATTTTTTAGGGTGGATAAACGGAACAAGCCATAGGGGGCAGGCTTATTGCCATTTTAGTATGAATACAATATCACATGAATTATAGCCGCGTAGATTTCCTCGCGATGCTTTTCCTCACTATTAACATTCTCAATAAAATAACCATACACATAAGTTGAGAAAACGATTGAACGGTCCAACAGATTTGGAACTTTTTTCCTGTATGATACAGCAATACTATCGATTGGCACTGAAGTATCAAGGTTCATACATTTCAGTAGAATTTTCAATATCTGTTATACCTAAAACTTTATTAAAACACTCAAAATCCATATGTATGCAATGAATTGATGTTTCAGCGCAAGTGCTTTAAATGAGGTTTATGTTATACTTATCAGTTTCTCGTATTAATAGGTAATGTAAACATTACAGAATTAAATTTCCTTCCTACTATTAAATTATAACTTTGATGAATCGAGCATCAATACACCTCTACGAAATGCAAGTTCCATTTTCAAAATGCTAACAAGTTTACATGCCACGAGTTGTCAGGTGACGATAATTTGAAAATGGAACGCTTGACGCTTTCCGTTTTGTCGTCCCAAATGTCCGGTTCGAATTACACGAGCACTTTGAATAACAAGTATGTGAATTACTTATTCTGTTGACCAGCTCGCCCTTTATTTGCTGTATCATTTGATTTCGTTTATAAAAGTTAATTGAGACAACGTATTGTTAGGAATTTTTGGGACTTTTGGTATAGATATTGATATTAACGAATATTTTTTTTGCTGGAAATGGAGGCGATGGGCATTTATAAATGACTTAATTAATGATGTATTAATCATGTAGCGTAGTTGTAGTATATTGCCGTGTAGTGCCGGCTTAGAATGTAGCTACCCCTTTCTAATCACGGGTGTCGTAAGAGGCGACTAAGGGTATTGGGGCTTTTTATTGGATTTTTGGGCGATGCCGTTGGAGACCCATCGTCAAAAACCTTTATTTTACCATCTTTTCCCCACTCAACTTCCAAAAGTGGCTTAAGGTATTTATAATTCCTTAGCTCTGGCTAACCCTTCTAGAGAAATATAGCCGTAAGTATATGTATGTATTAATCACATTATGCCTCTATTTTGGGGTTGTATCTTAAAGGCTGTGAAAATTTCGTATTAAGTGGTGTGAGGTACATATCATGTATTTAATTACTAGGCAATAGAGGTAATGTAGAAGCATTCACGAAATAAACGGCGAATTATGTCTTTTAAACTGAGCTTTCGGTTAGGAATACTGGTCCAGAAAATGCGCAGAATTATGAAATACTAGCTGACTCGACAGACTTCGTACGGTCAAATTAAACTGATCCGTTGAGGGTTTCTGTCATGTAATAATAAAGGTGTTTTTCATAGTGTCCTCATAATTTTTTCACTTTATAAATTTTACGTTTATAAGTATAGTAGTTTTGGCTGAGCATTGATTCTGAGTCAGCCAATCAGATTTGCCATTTTTTAAGAAAAAGGATTGATCTCTTATTTTTTCCAGGATAATAAATGTCCTATGTATTAATTGGGATCATTAGTAGTATCTTGTAACACATTTCACATTTATAATATTAATAGGATAAGGTTCAAACATAAGCTTCTCGCGCGGGTGACCTCGCTCGCCGGCCAGCGGCAGTGCAGCGTCTTGTCTTGTGCTTCATGCACGGGTGTCAATTTTATTGCGGAATAATTTTAAAGTTGTATTATCTTCTAAGATGTTAATTTAAATTAAGAGATGTCAAGAACAATATTTGGCAATAATGCATTAATTTCCACCAAATTTGTTTCCCATAAAAATGGTTATATTGAGTCAATCTTAAAAGATATACATATACTGTCGCGAACATTTTTTTAGATCATTTGATGAGTAATAATTCTTTGATACATTCTTTTTTGGTAACTTAAACCGTTTACGCAGCAGCGCACACAACGGAAGCCCTAAAGTATGAATAATTATCCCCGTTATTGCATCATTTTTCACTTATTCTTTGCTCTTATTGGTCGCAGCGTTATGATATATAGCCTAAAAACTTCCTCAATAAATTGACTATCCAACACAATTTTTTTTTTATTTGATTGGGCAGTTCCTGAGATCCTAGCAACCAAACAAAAAAACTCTTCAGCTTTATAATATTTGTACAGATTATAAAATCGATCAGTTTCAGAAATTATGTCAACGATTTGCACAGACTTATTCAATTGAATGATTTTTTGATATTTAATTTTTCTGATGAGGTAGAATAAAAGTCAATGAAGACAATGGAAAGCGGACACTTTATCTGTCTGCCTCCCATAAACTATATATTACATCAGCATTTCTTACATATAGCCCAGCAACCGTGATAGCCCAGCGGGTAGAACACTCGGTTATCGTGCAAACGACTAGTGTTCAAATCCTGAGTCGGGCCTACACCAATTTGTCTTTTCTAAAGACATATGTGTGGTTAATTTATCATGGTTGTTAACGGTGAGGGAAAACATCGTGAGGAAACCCACATGGCTGAGTTGTACTTAGTCATGTGACAGTGTATTCGTACAAAACGGCGATAGGCCTGCCCCCTATCACGTCAGTACACTGTCCATGCAAAATGTGGGTACTCTGAACACCAGGTGACAAAGTCACGTGATGTTCAGAAGTATTAGTACCTCTGCCAACCCCTTCGGGGATACTCGGCGTGAACGTTTATGTTTTATGTTATGTTATTATGTTCTTACATATCACATTTCATCGTCTTTATCAATATTATGCTGGCTTTGCTGGTCAGAAAATAATAGTAATATAAAGGGTTATATTGCAAATACGCACGAGGTTTGCTCTTGCAAAATTTTATGATATTTACCAAGTCTCTATTATATACATAAAGTGGGGGAAATATCTACTTCTGCATCCTTAACGTCAATCAATGTATTCTTAGTCTCGAAAGACCGTCAGTAACGTAGTTCTTTCTTAACGTATTCTTTCGTTGAAAGATCTCTACATTTCTTATGAAACAATATTGCACGTGGCCATTTCCGGTTTACAAATTTATTGCAAACGTGTCATCGGTACAGTTTTTGTAAGGTTTGGGGTCGAATGGCCATGTCCTTTGGTGCCACGCCGTCTGCCCGGATTATTTGCCATGTGCTCGGTTTTTGTGCTATTTGTATTAATGTGGTTGCCATTCTGTGCATAATGGCTCTTATACTTTGGCCGGGTGGTCATTGGTTCGAACTCCAGGGAGAGCAAATATTAATATTATGTTAGTTTATAACTTTTTAATTTTACGATTGATTAACGATCACTATTTTAGGTACGACGTTAGTGTCTCAATTATGAATATGCATTGTATCTTAATGAAACTCGAAAGATTTGCCAGTATCGTATTATGTGGCTATCGATAGTCTCAGCCTACCTCAATGGTAAGTATTATGATTGAGTAGGTTCCTTATTTATTGAAGTCGTAACAAGGTAACTCTAAAATAACGGTTGGCATCAGAGTTGCTACTTTTGAGTTGCAAACTACGGGATCATAGAACGCGAAATCAATGTCCGTTGGCTCGAACGTTCTGGAGTGGTGGCCACATATCGGACGACGCAGTGGGGGTAGATCTCCCACGAGGTTTTCTGAGGATTTGGTGAGCTGATGGGAAGTTCATCGATGAGAGCAGCACATTTACTGGACCAGGACTGATCGCAATCATGATTGTGCAGAAAGCGAGAAAAGAGCTTTTCTAAGCTCACACTGTGCAGCAATTTTGTATTACATTAAAGTCATTTTTAACAAAATACTTACACTAATTAGTTCATGTTACTCATTCATCTCTTTGAATGATAAACGGCCAAAGAGATATGATCTCCGCGAGGCATTATTGTGAATATGCTCACGAAATTCGACGTACGCTTCTAATGAAACGCCCCATGTGTATTTATTAACTTAATTAAGAACGTTTTGACGACGTAAGAGCTTGTATTCATAAGATAATGTTATTTCCGAGAATCTTTCGTCTCTGTTTCTTGTCATATATTGGAAAGAGTGGCGGTATAAATATGAAGTAATGTTAATATGCTTTGTTTTTAGTAAAAGATGTTAAATGTGAAATAGGTTTATGAGAAATGAGACATGTTTGACGTGTTTCGTAAATAATAATGTACGAAATGAGATCATTCAATTATAGAGCTTGTATGTAAATGTGCAAGTTTTTGCTAAACTCATTATATTTATTTGGATGAGTATACATACATATACTCACGGCTATAAATCCCTTAACGGGGTAGCCAGAGCTTTGGAATGAGAAATTCTTCAGCCACCTTTGGAAGTTGATGCTTCGTATAGCACATACCCATTTCTTGTATATATGTATTCACAAGACATATTGTGTCGACTGAAAATAACACTGTTATTTGTTTTCCTATCGGTTGCCGTATGGGGCGACTTAATGCTTAAGAGATTTTGAACCTATTCCGCCCAGGGTGATCAGGCTGTAGTTGCAGGGAGAATAAGTTGACTCTTATTACTATTAGCTAGTGCACCAATATTTTCACGTGCACCCTAAAGCTTGGGTTGCACACCCAGGTTTTACAAAGCTACAAAATTTCTGACTTTACTTCGTACTTTGAACACATTATTATTTTAGTGGTTGATACCATTTTGAATTAAAAATAATAATGTGATCTAATAGTTTGTGAATATGGAATATTGTCTCGAAACTGAATAAAATCTGAAAGTAATTTATTTTGACTCAAGACTCAAATAAACGGAACAAAATCTGAAATTTAATCATTTTGAATAGGTAATAATTACACATATATGTTAAATACTTTATGAGCATACAACAATGTAGGTTAATATGAGGGATTGACTGCTTTAATGAAGAGCAGGGCTCGCTTCATTAGCCTCCTCATCGCCCGAGAATGTGTACTTCGCTGAGAAGATTAATTTTCAAAGAAACTTCCTTCATAACGTTTGATTACTTGTCGATCTTATCTAATAATTAGACTCGGCTTATTGACATGGTTTGTTTGTTTCCTTCTTATATGTTACTTGTGTAGACTTTTCAAGCTAATGTTTTTCTTTGGGTTTATTATTGAGAATGAGGAATATTAATTTAACCTACCATGAGCCGTGATTTCGTATATGTTTGCATTGTATTGTATTCATAATGCGATGTTTTACTGTTGAAATACTAACTGTGTAATTTAAATAAGTAGCCACTGAAAACAAAAACTGGATAAATTACAAACTGAAAATTCATTGAAGTTGGATAAACGCCATCATCTAATTTTATCTGTATGATATTAAAAGGCAGTTGTGTTATTGTTGGCTAGTGTAACTATTAGCCCAACTAAAACAAAGGGCTAATACAATATTTCTTATTCTCCTGCACAAGCGTATAAATCACAATGAGTTTCCTCTTGAGATCTATCTCAATACAGCACAGTACGGTCTCATTGCATCCCCGAGCCATACATCACGCGGCGACAAGCAAACTCCTACCAAAGTAATGAAGACACCACTACAACAAACTATAATACGCCATCTAAATTCACCCGTTGACAGGCGCAAACAATTGAAATAATTATCAGGATAAGCTTCAGGATGAACGAGAAAGCCCTCGAGATTTTAACCCTTGCGAGGATCTTGCGAGCGTCTTATGCAAATTCCCAAAACTTTGTAATATCTACACATCGTCGTATCTATTGTTTAAACCATGCAATTTTGACTCTTATAGCGCTCAGCCAAATTCTAATTTGAATAATGATGGCGTGAGCATATGTCCTATTGGAATGCGAAATAAATAATGGATGCTCAATTGACTAGAGTAATGTTGCAACTTATGTTTTGTTTGTATTTGAGAAATTTATATGTTTCAGTGTTTACAATTTAAATTGCGTTATTGAAATAACAAAGATTTGACACAAGTTGTTAAAATGAAAGGATTTAGATGAGATTACTTGTAAGAAAAAAAATATAACATAAAATTGGTACTAAAGTTGTGAAACTTTGGATGTTTTGTCAACTGATGTTAAGAAAACTCACTTCTTGTCTGAACAGTGTGAAACCACGAGAAAGATCCAAAACTTTCACTGGTTTGTACCGATTGTCTATCACAATGGTGAAGTGTGAATTCAGAATCATCTCATTCGATCTTGTAGCTACTGTTTGTGTGTTCAAAATTATGTGCATTGCATGCAGTTGCTGATAAAACGATACAAAAATTTGCATAAATAAGACTTTTAATTTAATACTGGCTTCGTGAAATTTAGCCTAAACTATTTTCGTTATTACTACCAGCTACTTCGCAACCAACGCTGTAGAAAGCCAAAACCAAAACCATTTATCAGACTTTATCATAGATAAGTATCCTATTTGACGTGTTTCATCAAATGGAGATTGGTGATTGAGCATTTTCATTTGCAATCGAAAATCTGGTATCCACCGAATTTATATAATCTTCATCACAGCAATCTACAATTTCTTGGGCCAATTATTTCATAGCGTCCTATTTTGTCTGCTTCCTGTTGTTTTTTTTTTTTTACGGAACCATTATTTAGTACAAAACTAGAACTCATAAAAACAAATTTATTGAGGTATTCAAATCAGAATCAAACAAGAATTCTAAGTTAATTCAGATGTAAAACGCAAATGAAAGTATAGTGAAACAGTGTTACACAAATACATAAACACAACACGTAGTACGTCAAAGGAAGTGGTCGTCCATCAAAAAGAGATCGTTACGTCTACATGGGTGGTGAGCTTTGCCAGCCATGCTTCCCATCCGACTCTTTTAATAATACACGAACGTCCGATTTCTGAATTGAGTATTCCAGCTGAAAACAACTTAAGTATCGTTCTGTCGCATTGAAATCTTAACAACTGAATGAGACAAAACGATACTTAAGCCGTTCTCAACTTGAATACTCAATTTTGAAATCGGGCGTTACTTACATAAATATACTCACGCCATCTGTTTCCATTGAGGTAGGCAGATAATATCGATCGCCACTTTCGTTTCGTTTTCATCCATCAATCTTTTCATTCATGCTCTGTTATTCTTCATACTACGGATACACACATCTTCATCAGCGCACTCTCTATGTGATCCAAATGTGTCTGCCGAGATCGTCCTCTACCTACACTACCATACACATTAGCGGTTTAAATCGCTTCGACCAATTTACAATTATACATCTTCTCAAGAAAACACTTCCGTAAATTAACACACATAAATACATATACGCATGGCAATATATCCCAAAAGGGGTAGCAAGAGCTTTCCAATTAGAAACTGCTCAAATATTTTTGTAATTTTGTTCAGAAGGATGGATGTGTCTCGAGTCACTTCGTCCAACAACTATTTGAAAGCTCCTGACCTTAGTCGACGACGATCGTGGCCTAGCTTCTCGGTCCAGAGGTTGCAGGCTCGATCCCCGCTGAAAGCAACATTTATGTGATGAGCATAAATGATTTTTTCATAGTCTTGGCGTGTAGTGCCGGCTTAGATGCCGTGTAGTGCAGGCTTAGAATGTCGCTATCCCTTCCTACCCACGGGTGTCGTAAGAGGCGACTAAGGGTATTGGGGCTTTTTATTGGATTTTTGGGCGATGCGGTTGGAGACCCATCACCAAAAACCTTTATTCGTACCATCTTTTCCCCACTCTACTTCCAAAAGTGGCTGAGGAATTTCCTTAGCTCTGGTTTTCCTTCTAGGGAAATATAGCCGTGAGTATATGTATGTATGTATGTATGTATTGGATGTGTTTTACATCATATTAAATATATCGTTGCGTTACAATACAATACTCATCCATAATACAAGTCTTATTTAGTATGGGGCTAACTTGATCTGTGTATAACATGACAGTATATTTATTTAGGGCCAGTTTCACCACTCACAGATAAACTCTCTGATAGTCTATTCGGCACTTATCTGCCGGATAAACAACAAGTTTCGGTTTCACAGGTCTCAGATAGTAATATATTGCAGATAAACTCCCTGGTATCTTATCAGTCACATCAAGTGGCTGTTAAATTCTTACCCGGCAGATAAGAAACTTTTTTTCTCAATTTTTTCATAATTTACCGCCACTTGTAGACGGTAAATTATGAAACTGCTTTACCAATGTTCAAATTGTAATATGAAGTGCTCTAACATTGTTTTTTCCATATCACACAAAAAATAGCGTGGATCCTAACTATTTCCTAAAACACAAACCGTTTCAACGAGTGAATATGAAAATTGGTAGCATTAGATAGCCTTTTACATAAGGTAAGCCCAGTGGGTTAGGGTTGGACACAGGGTAATTAGATTTAAGAACAACTGGCGTCGGACCTCGAATGGTCGGCATTAATTTGACCGGACTAACGAGGGCGGCGGCACCGCAGCCTCCTTGCTACGATATCGATCGTTTAACGACTGTTCGTGTTTTGTTTATATAAATATGTGGCTTTGAAAGTGTTTTTAAGTTAATTCGATTTTAATACTTCAGACTACTTACTAGTATAATATAACAATGTGAAATGTATTTCTATTATAACAAAACAGTGTAATTTGTACAGATACAATAAATATGTCAGCTTAAATAAGTAAATACTTTCTGAGCGATTTATTTATGAGCAAGGGGTTAAGACCCAATTCAAGACTCTAATGAGGTAACTCACATGACTAAATGAATCCATATTTAAACCCAATCTCTAGTACTTTCCCAAAAGGTAGAAAAGGAACTTGAATTTTTACCACGACTGCAAACATTTATATCATATGACTTTGTCATTTGCCAAGATGCATGTGATAAATTAGAGACCTCGTACAATTTCAGTTTAGATAGCACATTTGTTAACTAATACGTTTTTCAATAAATTAAGTATTATTTCCATGAAAAATACTTAAATCAAATAAATAATCCAAAATCTGTCCATGGAGATGTAATTCATTATATTACCTTTCGTAGTAGTCCAACTGTTTCGTAGTCAAGCTGCAGCGTAGCAATAGTCTCGTAGCTCCAGATCAACAATGTTGCTCGTAGAACATTTGCACCGTAGGATTTATTGCAACGCATGCCATTCTAACCACTCAGTTACACATTCACGCTCTGTGATTTGAATGATGCATTGTTTGCTACTGTGATCTCATAAAGATATGTTTTATAATGTTGTGTGTTGTTGTACAATATAACTACGTCTGAATAAAATCTTAGGTTTATGCCCAAATTATACATACTTAAAAAAAGTGTTATAGGTCATAGTTCTAATTAGTAAGTGATTGAATGAACGTGGATTTTCAAGTAGGATATAATAATTTTAGTGAGCTAAGCTGAAAAAAATATTATTTTAAAGTTAACGAAATATATGACAAAAATTGTGAAGGTTTTAAATATTGGTTGTAGATCAGAGCAGAACGATAACGTGACTACAATAGTGAATAATTACCTGAAATTATCTTATAAATGCTTATTTCTTTAAGCTCAAGATAACGAAAACTTCAGCATAATTATAATTTTTAAACATGAAACTAAATATTATCACAAAATATCAAACAAAATCCAAATCCTAGTAGACATATAAATAACACGGACAATACTGCTCAACGAGTTCCTAATTAGTTTACTGCATGTCTTCAAATAATTCATCCTTAACCCTTTAGTCCTCCGGTCATCTGAGGGTTGTTGAACTATCTCCCTGCATCCCTTAGCTGACCCCTTTCTTCAAACAACGTGCCCCTGCGTTTAAATAAAAGGTTTGATTTTGTGTTGTACGGGAGCCTCGTTAAATATTTGCACTGCGGACCGTTTTGCATAGCTTTGTCCGTTATTTGGTCCAAGAATGGCCCTTGTAAAGGTGGGCTTCGAGAGCCTAGTTATGTGGCAGCTTGGCTTTGTTATTTTAATGAGTTGGGAGCTAGTCAGTATTTACATACTATGCCTTTGAATATTCTAAATGACTATCCTAAGAGTATCAATTTATATTTATGCTTCTTGTTTGATAGTGTTTTCTTGAATATACATTGGTTTAGAATACTCAGTTCACTAAAATAAAAATAGGATTCTTAAGACTTATTTCTATTATTAGTTTGTATTGATAAATGATTTTTTTAGTATGCTTATTAGAACTTGTTTTCTCAAATGTTTATGAAGGACACTAAAAGTTCTCCATACATGTATAAGCCAAAATTAAAAAAACTAGCCTTCAATTACAAACAATATCAATTAAGACAGTGTTGGTATTTTTTATTAAGAGAGGTCTATTTTATAAGACGTTGATGCAAAGTGTACTTTTAACATCAAATGTCTTTTTATTAAAATCAAAGATCTTTTGTTTTGTTGATGTAAAATGATATTGTTGATATATTCCAAAAATTGGTTAACATCAGTAAGAACCCAACGTAGTTACCTATACGGCTTCATAACCCCAGAAAGGGTAGCCAAAACTTCCGATTCAACAATTCCTTACCCACTTTTCGAAATTGTTGTGAACTACTGGTGATATCGCCGAACCATCCATATCAAATAATTAAAACTCAATGTGTTAAAGATCTTATCCACAAATTTTACTTTTTAATCAATTTTATTATTTATTTGAATTAATAAAATTTCAAAGTACGCATTAAACATCAATACAAACATAATATATCTCAGGCAGTGAAAATGTGATATTCACTACAGTAGAGTTTGCAGGGGCGATTGCGTTCGGCTTGTGAAAATAACATCTGCGTTTCAAAGCGTTAATGGCTGTCCATGCTAGTTGAGAGTGCGCTATAATAATGTGTTTGAGGTGTAATCTAGATTGGACTTTATTGAGCCATCAAATAGGAGCTAAATTCGTTTGGTTTTTGAAATTGGTTCGGCTTAAACGGCAGTAAGTAATAGTAAATGTTAATGTCCTTGCTATGGAGGAGAAATAGATGTTTAATCGAGCCTTCACAACAAATAAAAATATAAATCATTCTTGTGTTTAAAACACTTCGTAAGAAGTAACATAAATATTCACATAAATTAATAATTTATTGTTTAGCAAGGAAATGACAATACTGAAGAAGAATATTTTCGCAGGGAAAACTATAGCACGTAGATTTAGAAGTAACTATCGCATATTCGTTAAATAAGAAATAGTCAACCATCTTAGTACAGTGTCACAATTTTAAAGATTCTCTCTACTTTTTTCCCTTTTTGCAATTATTTCTGTGTATTAGAGCAAAACAGCATAGAAAAACCTTCATTGGACATCACAAAATAAATATTTACACCATTTGAGTCACAAAATAAATAACAACTGTTGGTCTTATCACTAAAACCTTGAATGGTAAGATCAATAAATACTAATTAATACAAATTTTCAATATTGCATATTTAATGTATGTTACATTCATATATATACTCACAGCTATAGATCCCTAGAAAAGATAGCCAGAGCTAAGGATTTAGAAATTCTTCAGCCGCTTTCGGAAGTTGAGTAAGGAAAAGATGGTAAAAGGTTGTTGGTAAAAGTCTCCAATTGCATCGCCCAAAAAATCCTTATAAAACCCCGATAACTTAAGTAGCCTCTTAGGTACACCCACAGGAAGACATTTATTAGTGCTATTCTAACCCAACACTAGACAGTAACATGAAACAAAAAACGATAAAAAGGATTACCATGTATAATTACGGAGCATTCCCGTTCCAATCACAAGAGAACTTTGTCATACATACCCATTATGCATAACAATTTATGAAAATTCTGCCAAGCACGAGCAATAAAACAATCAATACTGTCTGCTGCCATCGTCGATAATGAAACATTCCAAAGAAGCAGCGGCGGCGGCGTCCTAAGCAGATTTAACCAGATTTAGCCGGATAAAGTCAGTCTCAGATCCGGGCTACATTCAAACAGATGACGTAAATGAATATTGATGCATCCGTGTAAAGTACTATAATGCTATTAATCAAATTGATGTATTGAGAAATGAACTGCAGGAACCTCATACACCACACTACATTATCTGTCTTGTAGATTTCGTGTGTTTTCAATCTTGATGTTTTTCCCCCCTTTCAACATATAAAAGAACAGATAACTAATTTACCGATCTCACCTTCCAAAGGTTTTCTGGAAGAGATCGCTTTTAGCGATAAGACCGCCAATTGTACCTCACTGTAAACTGTATGATAATTTCCTTTGTAAATTTGTGTTTGATGTGCAATAAATAGTTATTCTATTCTATTCTATTCTATTCTATTCTAAAAGAAGCAGGTATTTATAACTCAAGCTATGGTGATAGCTTTTTGCAATTGTACTTGTAGGTACCAGTGCAGTGTGGGAGTGTAAAGAGAAAATGAGTTGTAGCTCAACCTAATCATACTATAAACGCTTTGAATATTTTATTATGCACTCATATATTCATGCATACCCCAGCAATCATAGTAGGGTATGCATACCTATGCTGCTTTTTGTCAAAACTTATTATAACAGCTGATAAATAGTCTAGATTTGGATTGAAGCAGGCAATCAGTTACGAACATTACGGATATTTCCAGTTATTTTGAAAAGAAATTTGCCTAAAGTGGCTGAGGCAACTAGATTAGAGCATTCAAGTTTTGCTCCACAACTGGAAATAGTATGCTTGATTGAATAAATTAAATACGATTATTTTATCATTTGTTCAATATAAAACCACCGTGATAGCTCAGTAGGGAGCACGACCGCCTGCAATCCCAATGCAGAGAGTCGTTGGATAAATTCAGAATCAGTCCTACACCAATGTATCACAAGTTATATGAACATCTGGGATTGTATTAAACTATACCTATATTTTAATACATTCATAACATAAACGTTCACGCCGAATATCCCAGAAGAGGTTAGCAGGGGTACTAATACTTCTGACCATCACGTGACTATGTCACCTGGTGTTCAGAGTACCCACGTTTTGCATGGACAGTGTACTCACGCCATAGGAGGCAGGCCTATTGCCGTTTTGTACGAATACACTGTCACATGACTAAGTACAACTCAGCCATCTGGGTTTCCTCTGGGTGAGCTTTAATATATAATTATAAATTATTAAGGTTTTGGCAGTAAATCAGTGGTAAAGGTACAATTATTTTTTTCCTTTGCTATATTGCTGAGTGAGATTCCTATTATTGCCTCTTATTCACCTTGCAGTATTTTTAAACTAGATTTGTACAAGTTGTTTTATTTTTGTTTGTAGTTATACTTTGTTATTAAATTGCTTTATTTTTATGCTTGTTTTAAAATATGTATTTTTATAAGAGGCTTCGAATAAATAACTTCTTTTTATTTTCTTAAACTTATTGGATGTAACACAATAAAATATTAACTTTGCACTCACGATATGAAATTAGTTCCAGAAAACATTACTTCACTTTAATTTAGGTTAAAAAACATCAAGAAGGTTATATGCTAATCAATATGTAACCAAGAAGCTAACAGCATTATGTTTAACAGGTGATAATGCACATACAGCGAGCGGTATCGTACTTGTGCGCAGTCAACGGATTAATTCACTAACAATCTGGCATTAGAATGACTTAATACGAGGGGCTGACACAATAGTTGCTGATCAAAATTTACGTTTGATTGGACTTAATTACCGCTTCAGCTATGTTTATTCAGTAGTTGTAGAACTGTAAATTGATAATTTTGATTAAGTGTTTGATGCTTGGTATAATCTCGTGATGTGTGTATCACCATTATGTTATTAAATCAAAACTTTGAAAAACTATTGCTGTATATTTTGAAATTTAGTATTTCACAATTTTGCTCGATGAATTAGTCTGATAATGATGCATAATTTGTTGAACAATTTATCATAGTTATGAATTTATATTTGAATTTTTGTTTTGTAAGTCGCATATATTTACAATTAAAATTTAAAGACGAGTTAATAATACTAATTCGATTCTTCTCATATGAATTAAACGATCACGACACAGAAATGCTTCAAATCACTTAGTGCGGTATCTGGCTAGTGCACTATCACTATCACCGAGGTTGGTACAGTTGCGGAGTCGCGGCTGCAAAATGCCGCACCGGCGCCGCTCCGTCCCGCTCGCTCCGACTGCATCCGCGTGCCTCTCGCTCGCGCCGGCGCGAACACGTGTTTATTTGTATGTTTTATCCTTCGGCGGCTTTAAACCCAACCCACCGGGACCGCAAAGTGCGCTCCGCCGCCCGCCCGCCCGCGCCGTGCCGCCTCTCGCCGCCGTCCTCGCCACGACTCTCCCGCGAAACTTTGTCCGAAGTCGACGGGCGCGGACGTACGCACGCCACGTATTAATAGTCACCGCTGCCAGCCGCATACCAACTAATCGTGCCCGAGTCACGCCGCAATACTCACTCGAAACACACGCGCCTGAATTTCACGGGCTATTCCAACTATCCAAAAACATTTCAATCGTATCCGTGAACAAATACAATTCCATAAACTCTTGCCGCAAATAAAAGTGAACGTGCGTGCAATGTTAGCATAAATAAAAAGTACGACGGCAGTCGACGTAACTAGTAAAAAAGTTTGTAGAGCGCACCGGAAATCACCCCGTAGCCGGAAAAAATCACCCCTCGCGTCTCGCCGCCCGCCCTCTGCCGAACTTTTCATTCACGGGGAAAAAAAGTGTGGCAAGGCCGGTCGTGACGTCACGGAATCACAAGTGGCCACGCGCTCGTTCCCTAGCAACGCGCTGTCACGTCTCATCACGGGACCCTCTCGAGGGTGTCGCGGGCTCAGTCGTCAAGACGGTTGATCGATATTTGAAATAGTGTCAGTGATAAGATGATTATTATCTCAGTAAAGAAGTCAAATTCAGTAGCAGACTGTAGTTCCGCGAGTGGTATGTGATAAAGATGTAGATGTACGGGTAGTGGCAGACACTCGTTCCCGATGTGCAGCACGCAGCGCTCGCGGCTGTCCAGGATGCACGTGACCGGCGTGACCAGCGGCTCCGTGTCGCCGGACACCAGCTCCACGCTGCTCCACGAGACCTACACCAAGATGACGTCAGACATCCTCGCCGAGAGAACTCTCGGAGATTTCTTATCCGAGCACCCGGGCGAGTTAGTGCGAACCGGGAGTCCTCATTTCGTATGCACAGTGTTACCGCCCCACTGGCGATCCAATAAAACTTTACCGGTAGCGTTTAAAGTAGTGGCGCTAGGTGATGTCGGTGATGGAACATTGGTGACAGTTAGAGCTGGCAATGATGAGAACTGCTGTGCGGAACTGCGGAACAGTTCGGCGGTGATGAAGAACCAAGTTGCTAAATTCAACGATCTGAGGTTCGTCGGACGGAGCGGTCGCGGTGAGTGCTGAAGGTGCAGTTATACTAGACATAACAATAATATCATTATTAAAGCCATACTGATCTCAGAAATAAACATTGCAACTTTCAAGTGACGGAAAAAGTCGGTGACATTGAAAAGTAGCAGACAACTTTTTCCGCGCATAAGAAAGTTGCGTGAATGACAAATAAGAAAGTGGGAGGGACCGTCGGCTACTCCCAAGAAACTTTTCTTGTTCCGCCCTTCTTAAGTTTACTTTTACCTTCGTATTAGAAGACGAAATAAGTTTCTAGGAAAGTTGTAATAATAATATGCGCTTGGGTTTTTTTTGAATTATAATGCTTTTGTTTACTTTACCACACGTCTTAGTGAATTTAAGGAATAATAAATCTTTAACTCTAGCAAGAATACACTTTTATAAACATAATTTTAGTCAAAGCATTTTATTCCATTTCTAATCTAATTGAAAGTTCAATGCATCTAATATGAAACTCTGTAATCTGCATGCAATAAAGAAACGAATAGCTCAATAAGTAAATACTTTCAAATGCGGTAATCCAAAACATAAAGACAAGCAAAATATGCGAATCAAAACATTGATGAATGTATACTGGGTTTGCCAGGAACATATAAAGTAGCAATCAACAGTATCTACTTAGCCCAATGGGATTTAACGACCTGAATTGAATATATACATTTATGATAAATAATTTAATACATCGATTAAATATTAATGTAACATATGCGATATGTTAAATTTTCTAGTTCAGTTTTACGTTACTGGAAATATGGTATATTTTTTTTATGTAGCCTTTATTATAGTGTCCCACTGCTGGGCAAAGGCCTCCCCCTGTTGAGTCCACACGTCCCGGCTCTGTGCCAACTCCGGCCACCCCGGCAAAAACTTATCTAGATCGTCCCGCCATCTTCTCCGCGGCTTGCCCCTACGCCGGTTGGAAATATGGTATATGCTTTTAAAAAAAACTTATGTTCCCTTAAAAATAGTAAGAATAATAAAAAAATAATATACACGGACGGACATGTTATACACAAATCAAGTTAGCCCCAAACTAAGTAAGACTTGTATGGGATACTAACTCAATGATATATTTAATGTTATTTAATACAAATTCAATGCTAAGAAACAATAATTTATGCGCATCACATAAATGTCGCTCTCAGCGGGGATTGAACCCGCAACCTCCGGACCGAGATGCTATCTACTCCTACCTGTCCACTCGACCACGGCTGTCGTTGAAACTCATGTATGGTCTATCATCCAGATACATTATCGTATTGTTTCAAAGAAAAAACACAATAAAATAAACATAACATAACATAAACGTTCACGCCGTTTTATCCCCGAAGGGGTTGGCAGAGGTACCAATACTCCTGAACTCACATGGCAAGCGCCATCTAGTTTCCAGAGAAGGTACCCACGTTTTGCTTAGACAGTGTACTCACGTGATAGGGGGCAGGCCTATCGCCGTTTTGTACGAATACACTGTCACATGACTAAGTACAACTCAGCCATGTGGGTTTCCTCACGATGTTTTCCCTCACCGTTAGCAACCATGATAAATTAACCACACATATGACTTTAGAAAAGACAAATTGGTGTAGGCCCGTCCCAGGATTGGAACTCACGCCCTTCTGTTTTTCGGGCGGGTGTTCTTACCCACTGGACTATCATGTCGCAATAAAATACTTAAAACCATTTCAATGTACGTTGACGATAAAGGATCGATGCTTGGTAATTGTACAAGGATGATCTCTACTTTCGAAAAAAAATTACTAAGAATTAAAATGTTGAAGATTACTAAGAGCAAGTTTATGATACAAACTGTAGGTTGGTAGTGTTTCAATTCGTTATATATATGATAAAAGTTAGTAAAGAAAGCAAACATATTTCAAAAAATCTTACGGAGAATCATATTTGTCAGTCGCTGTTTGCTTCTTATATTTATTTTTCATCGTATAATTTTGCGCATAATTATGAAAATAATCTTAGCAAATACGTTATTGCTGCAGACTTATGCCACCAGAGCTAAAGGGGTAGCCAGAGCTTTAGAGCTAGATACTCCTCAGCCATGTCTGGAAGTTGATTGGGGAAAAAAATGGTAGAATAAATTATCGTTAGTAATGGGTTTTCAACCGCATTGCCCGTAAACCACTTAAAAAAGCCCCATACCTTTAGTCGCCTTTTATGACACCTGTGGGTAGAAGGGGGTTGTGACATTCTAAGCCGGCACTATACGGTGCGAAAAGATCATATCAATACATAGTATAAAACAAAGTCGCTTTCGCTGTATGTCCGTATGTATGCTTAGATCTTTAAAACTACGCAACGGAATTTGATGTTGTTTTTTTTAATAGATAGAGTGATTCTTAAGGAAGGTTTGTATGTATAATAAATGCATAATATAGTAGAGAAACACTGATAAATTTAAAGATTTCTAATGTGATGTCGCAAATAAGCACGTTTTTTTGCGCTTATATTGCAAACGCTGGCTGAACCCTACGAGATAGACCAAAATAATGTACTACAGTATTGTTCACCTTAAAAAGTTCAACAAATAAGTCCGCAATGGTATATGTCTATCTCTTAGGGATAACCCAGCCTAACCATTTTTATTCTTTACTAAAAAATGGTTATTTACGAAGTGATTTTAAACAATACAGCATTAATCCTTATCCAATTAAGAACCTTAAATAAATTGTGCATTTATTATAGATCAATATGCTTTTTACTGCATGTAATTTAAGTGAATATTACCGAAGATATTACAAATTTAAAATGCAGGGTCGTAGTTGTTTGCGCCGGGCGGCGCGTGCCTATAAATAGCGCGTCTATGGCCGCGCTTCGCCGCGCCTATCCGACTTAGCTTAGGTACACTCCTTTGCCACGCCAGGGCGGCCTTCAGCCGCCCGGCACAACATATTAAGGTGACGCCGCATAGGCCGCAGGGCCAGCAGCACCGAACCGGTGGGGTTTTAGTCGGTAAAAGTCCGACATACCCCCGTCGCTCGAGAGAGTCGGGTCCGGAATCCTATGAGAATTTCCCCACCGGTAAACAAAAAAAAAAAAAAAAAACGCTTGGCCTTATAGCACTTAATGATTTGCAGCGATCGCACGCGTTTATCGGAGCTCTCTAGCGAGGAAAATATCAAGAATTAATTAAACTGAATAGAATAAGTATCTTTTGTTGTTGATTATGAATTTTTATTATTATTATTATATTAGTAGTATTGTAAGTACATTAGGTTAGATAGGATTAGCTTAAAACCATATTTCTTAGTATTTCTTCCATTAATACTTTGATTTGAATTTAGAGTTAAGACAATTTAGTATTAGGGCGAGCATTTTCAATTTATTGAAAATTATAGTTAAGTTCATAGAAGAACTGAATAGAATAGGTATATTTTGTTGTTGATAATCTTTTGTTTTTAGTCGAACGAATAGTAAGTTTTTTACTCCAGCACTAACCAAAAGGACATTCTGTAGTAGGTATATTTTGCATTGCACCCGTGCGAAGCGGGGCGAAGCGGGGCGGGTCGCTAGTGTATAATAAACTAAAAGCAGTGACGCTTTTCCAAGCCTATTTACCTATTCTCAAGGATAATTCATAGATTTGAGACAAGCATTTATATTCAAATATATCATTTTGTGGTATTACTGTGGTAGAATAAAAAAATGCATCCTTATCCTTTCCAAGGAGTCTACAATGTCAAATGTCAATTGTCTGCGGCCAGTAGTTTAAGCTGTGCTGAATCAGTTGAAGAAAACTTAAATATAATATTACTAATCAACTAGTGGATCGTCCCAGCTTCGCACGGGTAGCGTTGTTTTTTTAAATATCTGAGGTTTCTTTCTTCAGTCACTGCTCAAGCATTGTGAAATTCAGCGTAATGTTTTCAATTTATTAAATTTATAGCACTCCCTTAACAGTGTAGTTTGGTGATTTTGAATGCGCTTTAATGAACGGTTTAGTATTTCCGTTTAATAGCAAATTTTGGAATAAAACACCATGAAGTATTTATTATAAATCATTTCGTTATGTAGGATGCAACTACTGGCGCCATCTAGTATGTTATACTCGTATGTAAATTAGTAAAGATTTGGTTTCGATCACGGGCGCGATGGCTTATTTTATGTATAATTTCGGTGTTTGTCTACCGATTTCTATGATTCTTTTTTTATTGAATAGGTAATAATGTTACCTTTTTTAAATTAGGGATGAGTGAGAGGTTTACAAACGTAAGAGTAAACAAATATAATCAGGATGTTCCGAACTGCTAAGCTATCAGGAATTACACGTGTTATTGTGAGTCAACCATAAAAGATAGACATATACTGTTGAGGATTTTTTTTTAGATAATTTTATGAAGAATATTTCCGCCACACATGATTTCTATGTAAGTTTAACCATTAAGGCTGCACACGCGACGGAAGCTTAAAAAATGGAGTAACTTCTCCCGTTTTCCCCAAATTTCCCAAAATTCCCCTTTATTTCTCTGCTGGAAAGTATACAAAAACCTGCGCGGGAGTATGAAGAATATTTGTACCAAGTTTCGTTAAAATCCGTCGAGTAGTTTTTGTTTCCATAAGGAACATACAAACCGACAGACAGACAGACAGACAGACAGAAAGACAGACAGACAGACAGACAGACAAAAAATTTACTGATTGCATTTTTGGCATCAGTATCGATCCCTAATCACCACCTGATAGTTATTTTGAAAATATATTTAATTTACAGAATTGACCTCTCTACAGATTTATTATAAGTATAGATCAAGAAAAGAAAAATTAAAACACCAGCATTACTTGAACCCGCGACATCCCGGTCTACACCCCGGTCGCTCTGCTAATTGAGCTATGGTGCCAAGTAATCACTGCTGCGGAATTGGTCTATCCTTGCTTCTTAACACCTTTACTGGTGTTAGCGTCCTCTACCTCAAAATATTTTTTTACAAATTCGGAAAGCCACTCGTTTACCATTACAGATAGAATGCAAGTGTATTGAAACGCCTATCACATAGTAAGACTTTGTAGTGCATGAAACCTCATGTGGGGATTATTTTAATCATTATTTTAAACAATTCAATCAATTTATCATGGTTGTTAACGGTGAGGGAAAACATCGTGAGGAATTCCGCATGGCTGAGTTGTACTTAGTCATGTGACAGTGTATTCGTACAAAAAGGCGATAGGATGCAAAACGTGGGTACTCTGAACACCGAGTGACTAAGTCACGTGATGTTCAGAAGTATTAGTACCTCTACCAACCCCTTCGGGGATATTCGGCGTAAACGTTTATGTTAATTATTATGTAATTCAATCAATGATAAGTAAAATAATCCTTACATGAGGTTTCATGTACAACAAAGTCTAGTTAAATATAATATGTTCACATATGAGCTTTATTATTAAGTATATTATTTTATTGAAAAAAATTCATTGATATAAGTAGGATGTTTATTAATTGATCGATCAATATAGTATTTATTTAAGATAAAATTAGGAATACTTTCGTAATAGGCATTGCTATTTTCCTTATTTTTCAAGATTTCTGGAGCACAAACGTTTCCTATCTCATCATACACAGTTTGAACTTCTCGTGTTCCCTTTTGCTGAATTTACAGTGGATATTTTTCAGCTTACGGACTTTAAAGGATCTTTTATTCATTCGTATATATTTTTTGGGTTGCCTGATGATCCAGAGGGGTCTTAAGGAAATTATCATCCTTTGTACATTTGTTAGTACCACAGCTAGATCATTTTCAAGCAACATCAAATAAGGCGTATGAACAGTTTGTAGAAATACACGAGAAAAAAGAAATAAAAACGAGAAAGAATAAAAGAATCAGTCATTTTTATTTTGGTAAGCAAATGAGATTTAATGATTCTTAATAAAACTTTAACTTTTAACCTTTAATCAATTAATTCTTACGTGAGGGTGAGGTTTAGATTTTGCGTCAGACAGGAACAAGAAATATATATATATAAATATACAGATAGCTGTTTTCTATTGCTCTTCTCCCAAATAATGACATTTAAAAAAAAATTAATAGGTTACTTTAAGCTTTAATAATTTTAAACTTATTGCAAATACATTACAATATGTTTTTACTCAAACGTTTGGCCAATTCACTTATAACTTTCAATATAAAAAGTTATGGAAATCAAAACTCAAAATCAAAGTTTACGCGGTAATTTCCCAAAGGGGTGGTAGCGGTAATGTTAATTTTCAACATCTCGCGACTGTTTTGTCACCTGGAGTTTAGAGTCTCCACGTTTTGCTGAGACAGTGAATCCACGTGGTAGGGGTAGGCTTACCGCCACTTCGTACAATTACACTGTCACATGACTAAGTACAACCGAACCATGTGAATTTCTTTATGATGTTTTCGCTCATTGTCAAAAATGTTAATTAATTAACCACACATAGGAATGGCTCAAGAAAAGACACACATATCATTTAATATTGAAATTTTGTAAATAATAATGGTATAATAATTATTCATATATAATATGGAGACTAAAAAGTTATACGCTTTTTTATTTTATTTTGAATTAATTCGAATCAGCTCGTACAACTTTTATAACCAACGTGTATGCTTTGTCTTTATTTTTAAAAATTGCATTGAAAAAACATGTTTTGAGAAGACGAATATAATAGGAATATTAAATGACAATCTCTCACACTTTGGGCACTGTGGTTGGTTTTTAAGGTGTTTAAGGGATTTGTGGCTTTTTAAATAATTCGTCGGGAATTTGGTTTAAGTAATTTCCGATTAAAACTTGCTTTGCATTTTCAAATCTTTTAACAATTAATATATGATAGAATAATTTTTGTCTAAGCGTTAATAAATTATTGAGGTTGGTTAAGACACCTATAGCGGTTGAATAAACGCAAATAGAATAAGAATTTATAATTGGTTGTTTAAAAGGTATGGAATTACAACATACATATACATACATATACTCACGGCTATAAATCCCTAAAAGGGGTAGCCAGAGCTGAGGAATTAGAAATCCCTCAGCCACTTTTGTAAGTTGCCTGAGGAACAGATGGAAAAAATAAAGGTTGTTGGTGATGGGTCTCCAACCGCATCGCCCATCATTAACCCCTTAAAAAGCTCCAATACCATTAGTCGTTGCCTCTTACGTACACCCACCGGAAGAAAGGGGGTAGTGCTATTCTAAGCCGACACTAAAAAGCATCATCATGGAATTACTTTTAAATTGAAAATAAAATTCAGTCATAAACAAAAGACTTTGGAAATAATATTAAAAGTAAAATCGTTTTAAAATAGAGAAATATTATATTTATACCACCCCTAAACGGAATTTTTTATTGCGGCAATACAATACAATATAAAAAGGGTAAGAAATTAAATCCTAAGACTGATAAGGATTATATGTTTTTATAATAATCCTACCTTTTTCAAAAGTACTGACTGAACTGAAAGTGAAACATCGATTCAAGGCTGTTTCGCAAAAGTTGGACGTGGAAATTGGCAGAGGGACTAATACTTCTGAACATCACGTGATTTTGTCACCTGGTGTTCAGAGTATATACCCACGTTTTGCATTTACAGTGTACTCACGTGATAGGGGGCAGGCCTATCGCCGTTTTGTACGAAAGTACTGTCACATGACTAAGTACAACTCAGCCATGTGGGTTTCCTTACGATTTTTTCCCTCACCGTTAACAACCATGATAAATTAACCACACATTTGTCTTTAGAAAAGACAAATTGGTGTAGGCCTGACCCGGGATTTGAACACTAGTCGTTTGCGCGATAACCGATGTTCTACCCATTGAGCTATCACGTCTTGCATGATTAAGCAAAGTGGCAAGAAAGGTAAACGAGTGTATATTTAATGTTTAAGAAAGATAGAAAAAGGAATGTTGAGATGGTTTGGGCACATAGAGAGGATGGATGATAGAGAATTGGTAAAAAGAATCTATAGAGCTATTGTAGATGGTAATGTTAGTAGGGGATGACCACGGAGGACACAGTTGGATCAAATTGAGAGTGTGCTCAAAAAGGCAGGCGTCTGTATGAAGAATAAAAGAGCATGCATGAAAAGATTGATGGATGTAAACGAAGCTAGAGAGGTTTGTCAGGATCGTACGAAGTGGCTATCGATAGTCTCTGCCTATCCCAATGGGAACTAATGGCCTGAGTATATGTATGTATGTATGTATTTAATGTTTTCCGAAGTTCAAGACGGCAGCTGCGTAAGACATTTTGATCCTAAAAAGAAAACTTTTAAAAAGATACGAGAAATTAGATATGTGAAAGTAGCAAAAGAAGTTTGCCAAAATCGCGGAAAGAACTATTCTCTGCTTAGCCCAACGGAAAATACTCAAAGGCTCAAACGTTCACGCCGAATATCCTCAAAAAGTCAAAAATAAAGTCAAGAAGTTTATTTTTCAAAATTATGTTAAATACTAACGTTTTTTGAACGTCAACATTTTTAATTTATCATTAATCCGTTGCTTCGGAAGTTGTTCGTAAAGAAGCAACAAAGAAACTCTTTACATTCACATTTTTACATTTTTTCAAAATATGCTTTGTACAATTTAGGGTTTGACATATTTTTACTTTACAAAAAGATTTTCTATGCGACCAAACCAAACGCTAGTTTGAAATAATTAAACTAAATTGTCCATCACAAAAAACCAATCACATAACGTGAGAAGAAAAATCCTCACTAGACAAGGGATTGGCAGAGGTTCTTCTATACTTCTAATAATTCTGACCATCACGTGACATTGTCTCCTGGTGATCAGCGTACACACGTTTTGCTAGGACAGTGTATGCACGCGATAGGGGGCAGGCATATCGCTGTTTTGTATGAATACATTGTCACATGACTAAGTATAACTCAGTCATGTGGGTTTCCTCACGATGTTTTGTTCTCACCAAGAGATATTAGTGTAGGACTTGGAATTGAACCCACACCTGTCTGCATGTAAGGAGAGTGGTCTTACCCATTAAGCTATCACGTTTGTTTGGATCAGTGGAAAAAGTTGGAAAATGAAGGTAAGTTACCAAGTTCCAATCAAAGTGGAGATAGTGAGTGAAGACGAGTCTTCGTATAAATACTTTCTTCAGAGTGAACAAAAATATATTTTAAATTTTCTAAATCCTAACTTTGTACATCAGAAAATGTATTCAAAGAAGTAGTAATAAATACGAATATTTATTTCCTCATAAGTTAATGGGAAAACCCGAAGAAATAAAACGAAGATATACCGCCGCGGCTCTTCTTTGTAAAAAACAAAGGCGTCTAGGAAATACCGTCTCTCGAGAAACCGCAGTTCGAACTTCCGCCTTGCGCTTTAATCTGAAGCAATATTTCAGAGCGTTGCAAATGAAAGTTAGTCTTTGCAAGGACTTGAAGAAGCGCCGCCTTCCCACTCGCCAGCCAATGGAAAAGTCGGGAAAAGCAGTCTTACGACAGAAGGCGGAGCGCTCCGAACGAGCTTTGCGGTCGTGCTTCCATTTAAATTTTTCCTTTGAAGAAATCTTCATTTGTATGTCTAGGAGTAGAAGTGTTGAGTTTATTAGCAAGTATAGTATAAGGTCGATAGTGATAGCGGTGGAGCGGTGGTGTTGTGGCATATCACGCACCCGACCTCGGCTGTAGAAGCCCCTTGTCAACCATAAAGTGGCCACAGAGGCCGACCCGACCCGGTTAACCGTCGACCGCCGCTGGAAAACTATGCTATTTCGTTTATGGTATCACCCCTCTTTCGGTTGGTCTGTTACTAACTTATCCCGCATCTTACACAAACTGCTTTGTTTCATATGGAATTGTTAATTGAATAATGTTTTTTTTTCGTTTATCTTTTTTTGCTGGAAAAACTTTGAGTCAATGTAGGTATAGTTGCTATTTATAATTTTATTAAACTTTGAAGATGTTTGTGTTTATAATCATATGAATTTGGAGACGATTTAATAGGTTACTATGATGAAAAAATACCTGAAACTCGCACTCACAATACGTGAGAAAAAATTGTCCAATGTTGATATTTTCGATCATAGTCTGTCTCACATTCATTCATTTGAACTACTCAAATTATTGCAGCCTACAAACTATTGAAACTTAAGTCACTCAGACGAAGTTGCGCCGGTCAACAGGTATAAAATAAAAATAATAAGAAAATAAGTTTTTAAAACGCTGGAAGTTAAACCAAACAATACCTTTTCGACCTTGAACTCCACGTGTTCCATATCTATGTCATCTTAAGTTGAGTAATCGACGACAGAACAATTATCCTCATGTTGCGAAGCACTTAACCTATCTGGATGCCTTATTAATTCACTCAATTAGTGCTTACATCATCGCAGCGAGGGACGTATTAACACGCTTCGAGCAGACGTCACCCTGCGAAGGAGTGTATTTGACAGCTGTCAAATTGGATTGCATATCTGGCTGTGCCTATTAGATTGTCGTCCGTGTTTTCGATTGAGTCCGCGAGACTGCACTGTAGTATGACTATAGTTGTTTGATGAGTGTATTGTTTTTTTTTTGTTTTTTTGCTGACTTACAGGGACGCAATTTATAAGGCCAATTGATTTTGTCGAGTTTGAATTGGTTTATATTTTTACAACAACCAAGATAGATCAGTGATGAAATCATACGCCTATTATGCAGAGTGGCGTCGGTTCAATAACTGTGTCAGGCCTACACCAATGTATCGTTTCTAAAGTCATATGTGTGGTTAATTGATATTGGTTGTTAACTGTGAGGGAAAACTAAAAAAACACATGTCTAAGTTTTCGTTTTTTATGTGACAGTTTTTACCTACAAAACGAATATAGGCCTGCACCCTATCACGTGAGTACACTGTCTAAGCAAATCGTGGGTACGCTGAACGCGAGGTAATAATGTCATGTGATGTTCATAAATATTGGTAACTCTGCCAACCCCTTCCGGGAACGTTTGAGTTTGAGTATTCTTTTAAAGAATTGCAATCAATTCATAGTTAACTTTATGTACAAATGTTTGTTCTAAAAGTGATTTAAAAAAATGCACCATGCAAACTCAGTTCAATACAGCATGGAGTTGAAAAACAAGTTAAAGAATACTATTTCCCAAATTATTTACTCTTATACCAAAGGTATTATTACTGATATTAAAAAACATCGATAACTAAACGATATGAATGAACCAAACACAATAAACTTATTGAACTTTATATTTCTAAGTAGGTACAAAATGCTAAATCAATAATTTTATTTGGAAATAGCACTTTAACATGGAAGGGTAAAACAAATGGGACTTTCACACTGTGTAAGAAGGAGAGTTCGTGCATATTCTTTTGATTATCGTTTATTTTATCATCTTATACATACGTACCTACATATACATATACTCACTGCTATTAATCCCTAAAAGGGGTAGCCAGAGCTTCGGAACAAGAAAATCCTCAGCCATCTTTGGAAGTTGACTGAGGAAAAGATTTTAATATTTAGGTTTTTGGTGATGGGTCTCCAACGGCATCGCCTATTACGAACACCCACGGGTAGATATGGAGTAGTACTATTCTAAGTCGACACTACACAACTATCTTCTTTTACCTTGTCGATTTCCGAAAGTGTCTAGGGCGGTGTTGATTCCTAAGCTCTGATGACCCCTTTTTGCAGATGAATAGTTATATAATACATACATACATATACTCACGGCTATAAATCCCTTAACGGAGTAGCCAGAGCTTTGGAATGATAAATTTTTAAAAATTAAAAATTGATAAACGGGTCTCCAACCACATCGCCCAAAAATCACTTAAAAAACCCCTATACCCTTAGTCGCCTCTTACGATCACCCACGGGTAGAAATGGGGTAGTGTTATTCTAAGCCGACACTACACGGCTAGTTATATAATACAGTTATATAAAACTTAGATAAAAGCTATTAGTTAACATGACGATACTATATTTTTTTCCTATAGAGTAGGCGTCTAGTTCTTCTATAAGTACGAAATTTGTTGTGTGGCAGTTTTATACCAAATCGGTTTTACAGATTCTTATGATGGTTTCACATTTAATAGATACAGGAGAGGGTTAGTAAGTTTTTTCTCTTTGTAAACCCCAATCTTAATTTGAAGTTTATTGGACACACAAACGTTTGTATTATAAGTGTCGCGTTGGGGCCTGCTTTGACGAAATAAACATACTTAGCGTGTTAATAACTTTGGCGATGACAATTAACACATTAACATTACGTCATTTGTCACAATAGAGGGTATTTTTCCCAATTTTTATGCCTTACTCTATTCAACCCTATCTATGGCACTTTCACATTAGAACTGAATGTGGTGAATCAGAGGACAACTAATACTTGTCAAAATTGTTTCATTCAAAATAATCACGAAAGTCTACAAATAGCACGTTTTATATTATTATGGAATCAAATCCAGTACACGTTTTCATTTCATAAAAGACGTTTCAAAACGAATAAACTATTTTTTTCAAAGCCAGTACGTGTTTTTGTTAAAAGTGAAAATATTGAAGTAAAATTTCCCAGCTCCACATAATTCAGGCAAGACGTGTAATCATGCTGACACCAGCGCCTATTAGTATAATATAGTGAGGAAATTTTAACCTCGTAAAAATGGCGATATCGCCTCGCGGTGAGCTTTTAGGGCGTTACAATCTTACAAACTTAACTTTACTTTTTGTCGCTTAAAAGTAAGTCTTATCACCTTGAAATAAGGGTTGTAGGAGGTGGAAGATATATTGGTTTTTGTAAGTGGGGTTATTTATTTAGAAGCGGCATGAAGTGTCGGTGGCAAGGTGTGACTGGTACCAGGAAACACGATTATCAGTGATTGAAGTCTTTCGGTGTAATGGTTTTACAAGGTTTTTATTAACTTTGAAGCTTTTTGGACGTTCAATTTGAATTAAGCAGCGATAGTTAAAAAATTTCATTTATTTCACAAGAATTTTCCCATTACTTCCAAAAACGCCAAAACTCAGATTACTACGTTTAGGGATTTATACCCATATGTATTGGTAAAAAGATAGAAAAAAAGGAGCAAAACGAAAAATTATGAATGGTGGTTCTGAAAAGAAAACCGTGTTATAGTTATGTGAATACTAATATTCTACTAAACTTGATACATACTTGGGAAGTCCTTTTTTCTTACAATAAAGTTACTCCTGGCCACTATTCCATCAACCCATTTTCATGACTTACTTTGTCTTCATATAATTCAATTTTGATAGCCGCCATTGTCAGACATCTTGAGTGATCTAAATAGTAAAGTAAGTAAGTAAGTAAAAGACATTTATTTGGCAAATTAACACACATACACACAAACGTAAACAGAATGACACATAATAGAAAACACATTGAAAACACAAAGATAAAAAAGAAATATATAGTAAAAACATTAATTAACATTGCCAAAAGGGTGTCGTCTCAGCATGTGTGCCTGGAACGGGACACAGACCGTTCCGAGACACGCTGGTTTTCAGCCGACACCGCCTAATTTAAACAAAACAAAAATATAATATAACAAGATAAAACAAACTTACACATTTTTATTTTATAACTAACAACGTTTCAAATACTAACAAAATTTCAATAACTAACAATAAAATAAAAAAACACTCATTATATTGTAAGTACATACCAATTAATAAATAAAGTAAAAATTATAAAAATAGATATATAGGTAATATGATATAATACATATAACATTCTATAGGAGTAATTTATAATTCAATAAATGATCAGTCAAATTTTAGTAGATAAATATCGCGTACAAAGGCTAGAAGAGTTATCATAAATACAGTCCAGATGGAGAAACTCCTTAAATATCCCGTTTCGCCAAAGCTATTCAGCAACTCAAGCTGTCCGTATATGGCTGTATCTAGCAGACTACATAGGTCGCTACGCGGTCAAATGTATTGCACTCTTTAGAATCTTAAGACAAGTGGTTTGTTTTTCTAGTTCCATTTTCATAATTTCATTGCAGTTAAAATGAAGACGTTTCTATAATACATACATACATACATATACTCACGGCTATAAATCCCTAGAAGGGGTAGCCAGAGCTAACGAATTAGAAATTCCTCAGCCACTTTTGGAAGTTGCGTGGGGAAAAGATGGTAAAATAAAGGTTGTTGGTGATGGGTCTCCAACCGCATCGCCCAAAAATCCCTTAAAAAGCCCCAATACCGTTAGTCGCCTCTTACGTACACCCACCGGAAGAAAAGGGGTAGTGCTATTCTAAGCCGACACTACACAGCAAACTATAATATTCAAAGGAATTTTATGAAAGCAAAACTACAGCAATATGTGTGACAGAAAAACGTTCAATATGTCATACATACATATATTAACGGCCAAAAATCCTAATAAGGGGTAGCCAGGCCTTCAGAGTTAGAAACTAGGCAGCCACATTTGGAAGCTGATAGGGGAGAGAAGACAAACTTAAAAAACCCCGCACCCTTAGTCGTCTGTTACAACACCCATGGATAGAAAGGGGTAGTGATATTATCAGCCGGCACTACACGGCATTCAATATATCATAACGGTGATAAAAAGAAAATAAACACATCACAAATGATTACCGATGAAATATACGCACACTACTACTTGTTTGATTAGATTGTTTAACTTATAAATCATATATCGCCAAGACGACCAAGCGAAGCGCACGGGCACTACCTTTTCTCGAAGCGCTTCGTCGTTTTTATGAACCCTCATAACTTTGGTTTGGATTATGCTAGATCAACCAAATTTTCGGGATATATTGTCAATAGCGGACTTATTGAACATGGTTTTAATTACATTAGCTTTTATACTTCAGATTTTATTTACATCTAACAAACGCTGATTTCGTCACTGACGCACTGATGATCATCAAAATTCTTAGGGTATTTCCCAATGTCATAGAAAGCTGAAATTTTGTATGTAAATTAAAATTAGCACACAAAATATAAAAAAAATATAAAAATTGTAACTTTCATCCCCCAAACCCTTAAACTAGGGGATGGGAGTTTGTATGAGACCTGTAATTTTCAATTTTGACGCCAGAGGTCTAATCTGATCTAAAACTTGATGCCCCCAGACATATATATGTATAGGTACTCCTTGTTAACAAAATAAATAAAAAAATTGTTACAAACAGCTTACGAAAAGAAATGAAGTCCCACGAAAAACATTTTCATGTAAAATGTTGCCAAGACGAGCCCATATGACTCGCTCTGTCAAAAAGTTATCAGATCTGAGGAAGAGCCAAGCTAGTAACACTACACGCCCTAACTCTACAAGGCCTAACTTCACAAACTCTACATCTTAGTCAAAATATGTGGCTTGGCCATTTCACTACATTCACATCGGCGTCAGGTGAAAAATTTATTCACTGTTCATTACTTTTGTGTTATACAATAGTTCTTGTAGTGACGAACGGCCAAGCCACATATTTTGACTAAGGTGTAGAGTTTGTGAAGTTAGGCCTTGTAGAGGTAGGGCGAGTAGTGTTAGAAGCTTGGCTCTACATGAGATCTGATAACTTTTTGACAGTGCTAGTCATATGGAATCATCTTGGCAACATTTTGCATGAACATGTTTTTGGTGGGATAGACATATTCCAGAAAGGCTTGTGTTTTTATGAGCTCTTTTGTCTTCCTTAATAACCAAAAGTTAGTCATAATTTTCACTTATGCTAAAACTGCTTGCATATTTTTTTTAGTTATATAATTACAACTTTTTAAAATAATGCATGTATTTGTATATTTAATACAAATCTAAAAAAATACATTCCTATGATTATAGTCTTTAAATAGGACACTTACTAAAACTAATAAATTTTAAGATTTAGTTATACTGTAAACAAGGGTATAAATGTCGACAGAAAAAACATATGCCTTAAATCCGATTACTAAATAAAATTGTTCTGTTATCTAAAAAGCTTGTCTGTCGAGAGTTTCACAAAAAGTACAGTGGAGAGTAAACAAGCTCCCGGACACAATACGGCCGTGTTAATAAACTCCTATCGGCCACAACAACCTGTCCAGTTTACATCAGCTTCATTTTTAACGAGACTCACCGCCGAGCCCGCAGAAAGTAGCCTACACATAAAATCACGTATAAATGAGGCTTTTTTTTTCAGTTTTTCCGCATGTAACCAGCGGCCGGTCGCTTTAGGCCCCATTAAAGCTTACATGTCACTCCCTCCCTCGCAGGGGGTGTAGGGGGCGAACGGCAAAAATCACAAAATCGTATTGGATACGTCCCGCAGCTAAAACTCAACAACGCGACTTTGACGAACGGTCATTTAATATTAACTGTGGTTTTGCCGCAGATGGAAATGTTTTTTTTTTATCCGGGATGTAACGTTGTGATGAAGTGGTCGGCTTGATGTTATGTTTGTGACGCGCTCTCTCATGTTTCGAATGAGTTGCTCTTTTGAACGAAATCGTTTTAAATCGAGTGCTTGATTTGAAATCGGATTGCTTCCAGCCAACCACTCGACATTTGTAACAATGACAAGCTTAATTTTCCATTGTTTTTCAATAGAACGATATCAAAATTCGATAATTCTCAGTTCAATTGCATTCCTCGTATAAATGTCAAAAACAGACTAACCAGCGACCAATTTCAATTGAACTGAAAAAGATATGACAATAAATTGTTCAACTTTGAAATTGATCACGAACCCGCTGCAAAAATGCATATAAAATTCGAAGTGGACAGTTGAAGACCACAGATTGAATTTATAGCCAAAACTGACACGGTGTAAAAGTTCAACGCAAATATTTTTACTGTAATTAATATGAGAGAAAAAGTTTCTCTGGTGCATTTTAATATAGTTTTGAAGTTTATATTATTACTTTTATGTGATTATTTTAAAATAGATTAAGTACAGCAAAATGATAGGATATAAAAAGCCACTGCGAACTTTTGCTCAAATAAAGTAATTGCGTTTGTCGACGGTAATAAAGTCGATGGTAAGTCAAAATTAAAAAGAAAAAATGGGTGGCATCAAAAGTCTTATTGTATTTTCAGGATATTTGGTATCAGAACATCTATACACAACAACTAAACTGTGTGATGGTAATGAGAAAGTTTTTCAACCAAGATCTCAACTTACACTTTTCAAGACTTATTGCTTAGAATTTTAGTCAAAACCATGTATTGACTTTCATTTTTTGTTACAGGTAAATCGTTCACGCTGACGATAATGATATCGACGTCCCCGCCGCAGGTGACGACGTACAACAAAGCTATAAAAGTGACAGTTGACGGACCAAGAG
Organism: Bedellia somnulentella; assembly: GCA_963576735.1. Taxonomy (NCBI): domain Eukaryota; kingdom Metazoa; phylum Arthropoda; class Insecta; order Lepidoptera; family Bedelliidae; genus Bedellia; species Bedellia somnulentella. The sequence continues at coordinate 11,416,163 of OY755186.1, read as the reverse complement.
AACCTCGATCTAAAACCAGTTAGTATCACTGTATTCATATAGTTTACTAGCAAAATTTATTTAATATGAATTTAATATATGAACTCATACATATACTGCAGAGGCTCCTAGTCGCAGATGAACAAATGAATGAGAAGTTATTACGAATGTTTGAAGAAATTTTTAACTCATTACAAGGTACAAAACCATTGACTTTCAGCTCTTTCTTAATGAGCTACCGAGATTTATGAATCGGTAGTTATTTATTAATCACACTCTGATAGGTAAGTGATACTAATATATATTACATTCCAAGTGTGCTCGCATTACAGAATATTACTATTTTTTAAACATTATTGGCGCAAATTACAGAAAAATTGTAAGTCTGTTTTACTAAAAGACATTATCTATACTTATAATAAATCTGTAGAGAGGTCAATTCTGTACATGGAATATATTTTCAAAATAACTATCAGGGGTGATTAGTGATCGATACTGATGGCAAAAATGCAATCAGTAAAATTTTTGTCTGTCTGTCTGTCTGTCTGTCTGTCGGTTTGTATGTTCCTTATGGAAACAAAAACTACTCGACGGATTTTAACGAAACTTGGTACAATTATTCTTCATACTCCTGGGCAGGTTTTTGTACACTTTCCAGCAGAATAATAAAGGGGAATTTTGGGAAATTTTGGGAAAACGGGAGAAGTTACTCCATTTTTTAAGCTTCCGTCGCGTGTGCAGCCTTAATAGTCAAAGTTACATAGAAATCACGTATGACGGAAATATTCTACATAAAATTATCTAAAAATATTCCGCAACAGTATATGTCTATCTTTTATGGTTGACTCACAACAACACGTGTAACTCCTGATAGCTTAGCAGTTCGGCGCATTCTGATTATATTTGTTTTCTCTTACGTTTATAATACTCTCAATCACCCTTATTTCAAAAGTTAACATTATTACCTACTCAATAAAAAAAGAATCATAGAAATCGGTATAGAAACACCAAAATTAATAGTCCCAACATAATAGTCGCACGCGATCAAAACCAAATCCTTAGTAATTTACATATTACGTACTAGATGGCGCCAGTAGATGCATCAATCAAAACCTAAAAATTTGCTTAATTTCGGAGATATTGATCTGAACCGACCATAAAAGCGCTTTCAAAATCACAAAGTAACACTATATTCAGACATGAGTGCTGTAAGTTGTAATAAAGGCGCTAATTTCATAACGCTTGAGCAGTGATTGAAGAAACCTCCAATATTTTAAAACTACGCTACCCGTGCGAAGCGGGGCCGATCCACTAGTTTCAAATAAAATTCATTTGTATTCCACAAATAACAACATACATATATACATACATACATATACTCACGGCTAAAATCCCTAGAAGGGGTAGCCAGAGCTAAGGAATTAGAAATTCTTTAGCCACTTTTGGAAAGTTGAGTGGGGAAAAGATGGTAAAGTAAAGGCTGTTGGTGATGGGTTTCCAACCGCATCATCCAAAAAACCTTAAACGCCCCAATACCGTTAGTCGACTCTTACGTACACCCATCGGTAGGAACGGGGTAGTGCTATTCTAAGCCGACACTACACGGCTTCTACAAATAACTATTTTTTTTAAACTTACAAACAAACGTCTGCGATCACATAACTAACACAATTACTCCTCAAATTAATGAACACTTAAAAGGATTCCGTATAAATCGTCGATTAATAAAGGTTTTACAGAAACATCAGTAATGCTGACGTTAACAAATGATGGGGTTTAATCGTGAAACTTTCAGTCCGAATCACACCTAAAATTCGATCAGCTCACACTAGCGCGAAGAAATTAAAATAATTACACCAAAACTCTCGCTGTCGAATAGTATGGAACACTATAGACATACTCGTATGAGGATGGTTAGCATAAACGAGAGCTTTCAAGATAAAAATATAATTTATGTTTTTTATTTAGGTTTTAAATTTGACTTTCAGAATATTTAATTACTTTGACATTTAAAATCGAAATGCTGTATAGATTTCTAAACAAAATATGATTGAACTTATTTTAGTTTTGGCTATAGTAAGAAATATTGGAAGTGTGAACTTTTCAAATAACATCGCAAATCATATTTAAAATATAGTAAATTTTGTTTCTTGAACTTTAAATGTAACTAGTAAGAATAAAAAATATAATCTCATTAGGTTTGGTTTATTAAGAATCGATATATATTATTTGACAAAAAGGCTGGCGTCCGAAGTATGAAGAATAAAAGAGCATGTATGAAAAGATTGATGGATGTAAACGAAGCTAGAGAGGTTTGTCAGGATCGTGCGAAGTGGCGATCAATAGTCTCTGCCTACCCCAATGGGAACTAATGGCGTGAGTATATGTATGTATGTATGTAGAAGCATTTTCTTAAAACAACTTCACAAAATTCTAAAGTAACATGCAAAGATAAATTGTATTATCATTCACTAAGTCATCAATTCACATATTATAAAAATATAATTAAACCAAACGTATTTATAGTTTATTGGAAAAAACAAACATAATCTTTATTTTCTAGCAGTACATACCCGACGCGAGGCAAATGTGAGGGCATAGAGGCTGTAATGAATCGGTTGTTTAATTAATTAGTCAAGAAAGGGCCTTCAGGGGGCTGGAAAAAGGGTAAAGGGGGGGACCGTCGTTGAATGTATGCATGTGTCTTGCATATTGATTTATTATGCTTGAACCATTACTTAGGAGTGTTCAATTATTTAAATCTCCTTGTTTTGTTCGAGAATTGAGTTTTTAAATTAATTATTGCGTCTGGTTCAGGGTGAAACAAAGTTTCTTAACAAACCATTTTTGAACGAATGTGGGTGGGTACTATATAGTTATTTGAGTATTGTCGATTTAATAACTATAATTATTAAGTAATAATTTTAATGAACGAATAACGGATGGTAACATCTGTTTCAATATAGATAGTTTTTTTCGTACATGAAATAGGTATTGTCTCTCAATGAAAAAAAAAACTGGTGACCAAATGCTACTTGTCGATCAAAAGTATCCATTAAGACGACTAGTATATTTTTTTACTTTTTGTGTGTTTTACTTAATTTGAACTATGTTTATAAACATCATTTCAAAACGGAATTCAAAAAATTTAAAAAAAACACTATATCATAACAAATCATATTTATAAAATTTATCACTAATTGTGTATTTACCACTCTGTTTAAATCGCAGTGCATCATGCCTGCGTAACAATTTATAACAGTAATATTTACAAACACGCTATGTCTGTATCATATCTGGTGCGCCCTTCTCGTGATGTTTTTATGTGCGCGCTGGGTGGCTTCGTTGGGTTATTGGTTTTCATGAACAAGCAGTAGTTAATATGATAATATTTGGATTTTTTGTTAGTTAATATCAATTACTAAGCGATACGTGAGTACTTCTAGTTTAGCACCTTATTTTCTGTATGTTCTGGATCGTAAAAGAATAAAAATTAAAAAAAGGGACAGGAAATTTTAAAACATCAAATGTGATGTCAACATCTAAAATTACCTTATAATCAAGGATGTTCAAATGCTTTAAACGAATGGCGTGAAGTTGCTTCTATCGATTAAACATAGATTCAAAATTCAGTCTTCAATAAAACAAGAATAGAATCGGTTGTCCTCTTAACACAAAGCCCAGTTGCAACCAAAGTGCTACCGTAGTTATTAAAAAGCGCCTAAAAAGTTAATGGCATTATCTGAAGACACATTTCGTCTATTTTAGTCGATTTGAGACCACCCAGCTTTAACCAGTTACTCCCACGAACACACTGTTTACCTTAACTTACTATTGTTTGGGCATTAACTACCTTTTTAATTATATAGGGATATATTAAAATTTTACTGGGCGACGGTCAAATTATCATGTTATATGGGAAGTTTATACTATGAAATTTACTACGTTTTGGAAATACTGTTGAAGCTATTGCTATGGATTATGAGCGCAATGAACTGTTTCGGGTTAATGTTTTGTTTCAAGATAAATTGTGTCCCCATACTGATCTGAATATAAGATATGTTTTGTTTAAGTTTAAACTAAGTTTGTTCTTAACAAGTCCCAGCTGTTATAGTTTTCTGTTTAAATATGAAATATAATATTGTTCTTCTTGTTAGATTCATACTACATTTTTGTTGCTACAAAATATAATATATTGTATTGTATGGCAATAATATATTAGCGTCAAAGAATCATATGTTTAATTTTCAAAGCTTAGAGAATAATAGCCTAATTTTCTTTGTTAACCTACACATATCTTTAAATTGTATTCCGATAAAATGCACAATAAACTAAGACAAATTAAAGCGGCGTTCCTATATTCGCTAGACTAGTAGAAAATACTTGGCATAATAAATCTAACTAGACCGTCCAACCCTCAATGTAATCCTTTAATCAGGTCTGCTGGCCCTTGCCACCCCATTTTTCCCTCCCATTTGTAACACACCCCCTATTCACCCCTCGAACAGTGCAAATGACAGTTTCTAATTCCGAGCTGGCATGAAAGTGTGTAATTGTTGCACCGTTGATTTATATACTGAGCTTTGGGAAGTGAGCATGTGCTGGTCGCATGATGGGTGAGCGACGACACGAGTCTTTGGATGATGTCTAGTTTGAATTGTGCGTAAATTTCTTGGTTTTTCGTGTATAAACACTTTTGTGATGTGTAGCTGTGTAGTGTCGGCTTAGAATAGTACTACCCCATTTCTTCCCGTGCGTGGGTGTACGTAAAAGGCGAATAACGGTAATGGGGGTTTCAATGGATTTTTGGGTGATGCGGTTGAAGACCCATCACCAACAACCTTTACTTCACCATCTTTTCCCCACTCAAGTTTCCAAAAGTGGCTGAGGAATTTTTAATTCCTTAGCTCTGGCTACCCAATCTCGGGATTTTTAGCCGTGAGTATATGTATGTAAACACTTTTGGTCTTTATTTAGACGTTTTTTTACCTATTGATAGCAATGTCTATCCATAAATAAAAGATGTTATTAAAAGAAAGAAAAATCTCGACACTGGCGGGGTTCGAACCCGCGACCTTCGGGTATACGCCCCCGTCGCTCTGCCAACTAAGCTACAGTGTCAGTTGGCATCCAGCGCGAAATTTCTCTATCCTTTGTTTCTTTTTTACACGTTCAAGTAGTGTTGTCTATGTCTGTTATTTAAAGCTAAGTAACTGAATTCGTTTCGGCTAATAATCTCCTATTAGGATCAACTCACGTTAACGGCTAGAAAATGAAGATTTTGTGAAATACGACTAACTTTATTTCTATTAGAAAGGCATAAGGCTAGCATTCTCTCGTCAAACATGTCTAAGCGGAAATTATATACTACAAATTCTGGATGACAAGCAAGACGTTCAAAAAGAATTAGCATCAAATTATCGCACAATAATCTTTTAAAATATCTGTACCATTTATCCGCTTTTACGGCATGGTAAGAGAAACAAACACTTTGCCATTCATTTAATCAAATACCATTATCTATCTGCTCAGTACACTACACAAAAAACAATTTGCCAACCATCTAATCAAAGACCAACATCAAAAACGCGAATCAAATCCGACACCAGAAGCGCAATGTCGCTGCATAACAGAGTGAGAGGGTTTACAGGTGTGAGGCGTCGTGAATGCCAGTGCCGGCACGTTAACTATTCAGTCGTCAGGCATCCGGCGTGAATGCGTTCCAATGCGTGTACCCCGGGTTTACTGTCTCCGATCGTTGTCGAGTTTGCCTGGGTTATTGGTAGTTTTGGATATTGGTTAGATTGGGAAATTGGTGGTTAGATTTTAAGGTTATTATTGAAGTAGAGATGAAATAGAAAATTACTTCACTTCATAAATTATATGATACATATAACATAACATAAACGTTCACGCCGAATATCCCCGAAGGTGTTGGCAGAGGTACTAATACTTCTGAACACCACGTGACAAAGTTAATTTATCATGGTTGTTAACGGTGAGGGAAAACATCGTGAGGAAACCCAGATGGCTTAGTTGTACTTAGTGTATTCGTACAAAACGGCGATAGGCCTGCCCCCTATCACGTGAGTACACTGTCCATGCAAAACTTGGGTGGGTACTATATTATACATATGTGACAAAACGAGATTTAATTGTATTTGAGCAATTCAACCCTGGATGCAGATCAATATTATTTGATAGATAAATAAACATTTTAATTTCACTACTAAGACACACAAATTACAACAACATGATCACATTACAAAAACAAAACAAACATTAAAAAATAACAGAAATACACATAACAACAAAATCTGAAGGTTTATTAAATATAATATCGTTCTGATATCATTTGAGATCACAATATCGTAATTTTTTTTAGAATCAGCAAAATTTTACCAAACATTTCGCTTCATTTGCATATCGTTACGTGATATAATAGTTGAACAGTTTTTAATAAATCATAACTTTACAATTACTCATTTGAAATGAAAAATATTCAAATTGGTATTTTATTTTCGTGTTTACTATCGAACAAAATATTTAATAAATACCAAGAAAAAACTTTGCATACCAAATTTTGTGTGTCACAGCAATGAAAATGGGATCCAACTCAGCATTGAAATTTGCTTTACGCAAAACACAGATTTTCAGTTGTTTCCCTGGGCGGACGACTTAACAAAAAAATCCTATCTATAAGATAATTAATTATAAAAATATAATGTGAAAACTACAAGTGATATAATTCAAAATATGAAACTAATAAATAAAAAAATAAATAATGAAAACAAGATTTTATTTCGATACCAATTCATCACCCATTTCGACCAGCAGCATTTGCGCATCAAACCCTCTTATTCAAATTCACGTAGGAACACACGCACACAATTCGGTATGCAAAGTTTTACTAAAGTGATGCTGATAACAAAACCATTTCGAGATATTATGGTTATAAACTTGTTTCAAAGACATGCAGTTTATTAATAAAATATCGAAAATCATAGGTTTGTTTAGTATAATATCGTAATAATTTCATTTGACATCACAAATTCGGGATATGTTTTGCAATCAGTAACATTTTTATAAAACATTTCGCTTCATTTGCATTCACTACGTGATTTTATCGATCGATGACGTCATTAAGTACAAAAGTTGAACAATCTTTAAAAAATCATAACTTTACAAATACTCATTTTAAATGGAAAATATTCAAATTAGTCTTTTATTTTCGTGTTTACTTTCGAATAAAAATATTTAACAAATACCAAAAAAAAAAACTTTGCATATCGAATTACTTTGCGTGTGCAAGTCAATACTTTTGAGATGTACATTATGTAAGACAAAGATTGCTATCTTTTTGTTATGACAAATATTTAGACCACCATTATACAAACATTGCCCCTAGGAAATGGCTTTTCAAATTTCATTAAATGTCACCATCTACTACAAGCTAGCTTTGCATACCGAATTTGGAAGAGGGACCTTGTGTCATGTTGATTGTACAAGTACCTAATAAAAAGAATGCATTCTTATTCTTTCTAAATGTATGTCGACGATCGATGGTAGAAAAGAAGATATCTAATAATTATAGCTCATCTGATGCAGTGAAAATTGTTACGTCAATATTACTTAACATCTATCTATAATTCTTCTTTATTCAACAGTCCCTTTGTTTCGTTTGGAATTCTATTCTTGAGGATCATTATAAAGTTCATATCTTAGACATACATACATACATATACTCACGGCTATAAATTCCTAGAAGGGGTAGCCAGAGCTTCGGAATAAGAAATTCCTTAGCTACTTTTAAAAGTTATTATTAGATTAATATTTTATTTTATATTTTATTGGATTATAAATGTATAATTTTATTGTTTTTCTAAATTGTTTAAAACTTGTTTTATTTTGTTTGTATTAATCTAAAATTTTACACTCAACACACCATACCACACACACACACACACACACACACACACACACACACACCCTCTCTATTCACACACACTCGCTCATACATATACACAAAGAGAGGATCACAATAACCGTAATCACACATTGATAGATGGTTCATTCTATACTTATTTTTGTTTTTTTCTTGATATTTAAGTTCTTATATAAATATTTGTCTAAATTTTGCCTGTAAATTTTTATTTGGATTATTTTTATTGTTATAATTTTGAAAATTATTAATTTGTAAGTTAATTTAAGTAATTTTGAATTTTTTTTAGAGATTTTATCATAAATCTATTATATTTTCAATTCTTTACGTAAAAATGAAATTCCATTTAAAAGCCCCAATACCCTTAATCGCCTCTTACGTACACCCTCGGTAAGAAATGTGGTAGTGCTATTCTAAGTCAGACATTACACAGCAAATCAATTTGATATATTCAAATGCCATCATTATTTACAAACAAAAGCTTAAATATAATGCACCTATGCATGAATGCTTCAGCCATTAATAAAATAAAGGTGCAAGCCTACTAAAAGGATAATCTTAATCTGTTAAGTATCCGCTAAAATTAGCCCACTTCTTCCAGTGGTAATCCACGATAATTCGTACGAGGCGACTAAGGGTATTTGGGAATTTTGGGTGAAGCGGTTGGAGACCTATCACCAACATTCTTATTTTATTATATTATCTCAACATCATCTCAAGCAACCGTGATAGCCCAGTGGGTAGAACACTCGGTTATCGTGCAAACGACTAGTGTTCAAATCCTGGGTCGGGCCTACACCAATTTGTGTTTTCTAAAGACATATGTGTGGTTAATTTATCATTGTTGTTAAACGGTGAGGGAAAACATCGTGAGGAAACCCACATGGCTGAGTTGTACTTAGTCATGTGACAGTGTATTCGTACAAAACGGCGATAGGCCTGCCCCCTATCACGTGAGTACACAGTCCACGCAAAACGTGGGTACTCTGAACACCAGGTGACAAAGTCACTTGATGTTCAGAAGTATTAGTACCTCTGCCAACCCCTTCGGGGATATTCGGCGTGAACGTTTATGCTTATGCTTATTATCTCAACATAACTTCCAAAATTAGGCAGAGGATCTTCTTGTTCTAAAGCTTTCAACTCAATTCACACTTTCACTTCTTATGAAACACCCAAGGGGAAGAAATGAGGTAGTGCCATTCAAAGCCACTGAAACATTATACAGCAAATATTATGTTATTTTTTATTTATTTACCAGTATTATAAGACTCAGTGCAATAAGCAAAGGACAGATAGTATCGTACTGATGTAGTGTTTCTCTCATAGGACAGCAGCAACAGTTTCACATCTAATGAAACACCAAAGGGGAAGAGATGGGGTAGTGGCGTTTAAAGCAACCAAGACACTATAATAAATAAATAAATAATTATTTATTTCGAAAAGTAAAAACGTTCATGTATAAATATTCCATAGCCTGGCGAGGCCATCACAAAAATTAAAATTAAAATCAAATATTATATAATTTATTACATATTTACCAGTATTATAAGACTAAATGCACTTATTAAAGGACAGATAGTATCGTACTGATGTAGTGTTGTCTCTCCTAGGACAGCAGCAGCAGTTCCACTTCGCGTTCGGGCAGCGGCCGTTCCCGTTCCCGCCGGATCCGCTAGGAGGCTTCCGGATGCCGCCTATTACTACGTGTCAGAGTAAGTTTTTAACATATTATTTTTGGTGAATACTTAATGGAAAGTCATAAACTCAGTACGGGAAACAAACATAAATTGAAACAAACTTTGAATGTGCATTTTTAATTTTTATTTATATCCTGACAATTTTCCTTTGCTTTGTTCGGTTTTTTCATTGGTTCAATTTTTAACTATGATTAATTACCATATTCCACAAACTCGAACTTAGCAACTCCTAAATTATAAGCAAGCCAAACAAACTTACCGTAACATCATATCAGTAACTATTAAACCAATAAAAACAAGGATAAAAATCCAGAAAGCATAAACTAGTCGAGTTGCTATCGCTAACTGCAGTGAAAACTGTGCGGTGACACTTAACAGCATTCACTAAAACACGATTCAATCACACCCCACAAAAAAGAGGAAAGTTCACTCAAATCCGGTGCACTCAAACAACTTTACAGCTAACTGTTTGATACGGGAAAAAGAGAATATCGACTTCAAATGCGTCGTGTAACTGAACTTGCGTAAAATGTTGTTTAGTATCGAAATAGTAGGAGAGGGATTTTTATTTGAGTATCGGATATGTTAAGTAAAAGTATACCATTTTTTCATTGTGTAATTATCATAACTTGTGGTATGAGATACTGTTATTAATTTTATTTTTATAATTGCAAACTATTAATTAAATTCAAGGCACAAACGCAGCTATTTTTGGAGAGCAAAACATAACATAACATAACATAAACATAAACATAAACATAAACGTTCACGCCGAATATCCCCGAAGGGGTTGGCAGAGGTACTAATACTTCTGAACATCACGTGAGGAGAGCAAAAGTTACAACTAATTTTCGTATTAAAGGCAACGACATCGGTGGCTTACAATTCGTCAAGAATTAAAAATAACATTACTCAATTGTTCATATTAATTATTATCATAACAAAAAAACCACTAACCACCATCAAATCCCAGAGACATGAGCCAATTCGGTCTAAGTATAATCCTTTATTTTTCTGTAACTTTTTTACTACTTTTACTTCAATAATAATACTATCTATATAAACAAAAAATAATCAGGTTTACTATAATTACACACTACTATAGCTCACTCTTATACGATTTTAATGAAAATATCTGAGCAGGTAGCTCAGAATTACCAGAGGGACATGAAATAGTTATACTCTCGATAAAAATACGTATAAAATGATATACTTCAAAGTCATGCAGTCAATACTATAACTCAAAACTAGTATTAACTAAAATTCATTCCTCAGACATGAGCCAATTCGGTCTTAGTTCGAGTAACTCCCACTGGGGCTACGGCGGCGCGAGCTACCCGCCGTACCTGCCGTCGTGCGGGGCGGCCGCGACGCCCCAGTTCAACACGCCCGCGCTGGGGTTCCCTGGCGCCGTGCCTGAGCAAACTGCAGCGCAGGAGTTTGGGAATAATACTGGTAATTATACTTTTTTTTTTAGGTGTACCAACCGTTTCTTTTCCCAAGTGGCGTACGCGGCGACTAAGGATACCAGTTCTTTTTAAGAGGCTGTTGGACGATGTGGCTGGAGACCGATTATCAGCAAACTTTACTTTTACTATAATTTCTCCAATTAACCTCGAAAAGAGGCTGAAGAATTGTTAATATTCCGAGGCTATGGCTACCTCTATTAGGCACTCATAGCTGTGAGCATTTGTATGTAAATAAGTAAGTAACTAAATTTTGATAAGTTGTAATATTTGGTTTCTCTGGTTTCAAATGCGCTATGTTCAATGTTATGCGCTGTGTTCAATATGAGCGATATAATTCGCTTAGCGGAATTTTCATGTTTAAGCAGTTATTTTTCAATGAAAATGGGATCATATTAAAAAAAGTATACTAAAGAAGTATATCAAAATATAGGACACACACAATACTCAGCCATCAAATGTGTCTCATTATAATTTACAACTGGCCGGCGCCCGATGGAACCGATGAATTTATAGCCGATGCGTGTCTGCGACGGGGAAATATACACTGACGTTCACATACATACATTAATCAATATATTTTCGGATTAACGATATGTATTTTATTTTGCGCTACTACGCACACTAGTTTTGTTGTTACAGTTGATATCTGCAAACATTTATCGACGTATTTTGCACAGTAATCATTTTCCATAAATACATACAAATATATACTCACGCCATTAGTTCCCTTAGGGGATAGGCAGAGACTATCAATTGCCACTTCCTATGATCTTGGCCAACCTCTCTAGCTTCGTTTAAATCCATCATTATTTTGATCCATGCCCTTTTATTCTTCATACTTCGGACGCCTGCGTTTTTGAGCACAATCGCAATTTGGTCCGAATATTCATATTTGAGTAAATTCTAATGGAATAGCTAGGTTACACGAACTTTAACTCTCAGACATTTTAAATAATGGTGTGTCATCATTTTCTGTTACTTTTTATAACGGTTGTGTGATGATAGAAATTACTTAATCTGTAATATGTGTATGGCAAGACTTTACATCAATGCTTTCATTATATCCTAAACTATGTTTCAAAGTTATTGAAATAGTTTAAAAGTAATTTATTTAATCATGAATAGACTTTTTAAAATAACAATTAATTTGTCCGCAGTATTACCAGACACGACAGGGGTGGATTTGGATCAGCAATTATCTGGTCTAGTCGGCAGTTCTCCTTCCCACCACGGCACCTTACTACCGCGATACAACAACAACGACTACAGTCTCTCCACCGGCCCGCGGTCCCTCAGCGACAACAGCTCACAACCAGAATCTCCAGTCCAAGATGACCTACTAACCTCAAACACTACAACCAACTTGGGGGTCAACCATTCTAACAACAACTTCTCAAGTCTAATGGGATCTCAAACAACGTCATACGGCAATAGTAATTGCAATAACTCACTCTACCCAGTCCTGCCAGCAAGTTTGCTTTACAGCCAGTTGTATTCGGCGGCGAATCACAATAACTTTCACCCGCTGCATTCAAACTCAATACATACGACTCAGAATCATCACAATGAGCTACAGACAATGATGGATCAAATTTCTTCTACTACGAACAACCACAGACATATCGGGAGTCATGGACAGAGTGACTTGTTGTTAGGAGGAGGAAACTCTTGTGCAGCGGCGGCGGCTCGCGGTGAAGATGTCAGAGTTAATAATATAGGACAAAGAGGTAACCCGCAACCAGATAGCAATACTGTATGGAGACCTTATTAGGCAGGATTTAGATTAGTTGAGATTTTGTTTTAAGTTTACTTTCACTTTTAGGCTCGTAACATATCCATAAAAATCCTGTGCTAAAATGTTTAAAAACTACTTTAGGTGAATTATGAATTTAAAAAGCTGTTCCAAGTAAATCTCGTTTAAAGTAAACAATCTTGTGTCTTGGTTATATTTTATAATCCAGTGTTTTCTTTCCACTATAAACATTTAAAATTTCGTCATAACACTATGGCTTGAAAACTATATCTTATCTGGGAAGCAAAACTTTAGAAATTTTGTCGTTTTCATGGATTTGACATCATACTGTAATTTTTACAAAGCTTATAAATTTTGATTTCTATGTGGTACCTGAAATTCACACCTAAAATGGCTTTTAAGCTTAAGAACTGTTGAAAAACCGAGTCTTAGAGTTAATACTGATGCAACGAAAATAGAATATGACGGTATAGGTTGTAGAAATGTTTTGTTACGTATACTTGTGTTGATATAATGCCGTTTTTATCCGACTTTTGAGTCCATGTTCAGTATAAGCTAATTAACAATGATGATTTGATGATGTAAATTTGTGAATAGGTTGTTGTATATGCATCTTGTAAAGTGCAATAGTTGTGCAATCAAAACGTTGAGTAAATGCTTAAAGTTAATTATAATGGCCTGTCCTTTAGATTATACATTACAGATTAACATCGAAATGTTGTGGAATAAGTTTACAAGGTTCCTTAATATCATTTTTCTATTATTTGAAATTTAAACAAAAGAACCACAGTTGTCTAAAGAGACTAGATTGAGCTGTTTATTTCAAAATGAATAAAATCAATTATATTTTAGAATCGTAATTTCGATGATCAAGTGCAGGCCTCAAGTATCTTGTTTCATCATCGAAAAAAACATGGATTAATTTCGAGATTAAGAAAAGACTTAATATTTCTATAGAATAAGCAAATTTGCGAAAAAATCATATGTAGATGGAACCACACCTAATTTATTAATTAAAATATAACACATAAAAAGTGATGATGAGACAAATGCTTGATATGAAATTGTTGAATGTCTGGGAATAGTTGTAGATAAACAATTTCTTTTATACGATTTATAAATCGACTTTCTTAGTGTATATAATTATTAACAAATTAATTTAAACATTATGTTGTAAGCTGGTTTTTTGTTTTTAGATTTTGGTGCAATAGCTTTAATTTAAAGCCAAAATAATATTTGTCTTCGATTTTGCATAGCAATTATTTAGTTTAGACACTTTAATTGTTAAAAGTTGTTTTCGATTATGATTAGAAAAAAACACTCTATTAGTATATAAATAAATCTATACATACAGATCCTACTTTTATTTTAAATCATGGTCTTCACGCGTCATCTGTGTTATAGTACAACAGTAATGTCCACATTATTTTATCCTCCTACACAGCTCCCAGAGCTGCGAAATTAAAAACTTCTCAGCCGATTGGAATGAAAACAAGAAAACATGGAGAAATAAAGGACGATTGGTAATGGGTTGCCAACCACATCGATCATATATACATACGAGTAAATACATACTTATAATCACGCTTATAAGTCCCTAAAAAGGGTAGAGCTACAGCATTGTAAATTTCTCAGGTATTTTTGGAAGTTTAGGGGAGTAAAAATGATAACATAAAGTTTGAAGGGTGTAAAATAAAGGTTTATTTGTGGAGTTGAAGCCCGAAAAATCACTGAAACGGTCTCAAAACGTAAGTCAGCTCTTATGATACCCGTGGGACGAATTTGAATGCCAGCACCCTTAGTAGCCTTTTACATTAGCCCTGGAGGAGAAGAATAGTATATTATTTTCAATCGAGAAGGTTACAGTTGAATATACTATACACCGCGATTAAAACTCACTTTTTTCATATGGACATACATACATACATATACTCACGGCTACATATCCCTTACAGGGGTAACCAGGGAATAGTAAATTTGGATTCATAATATATTGTTTTAATACGTACATACATATACTCACGGCTTTGAAATACCTGGAAGGGGTAGCCAGAGCTAAGAAATTAGAAATTCCTTAGCCACTTTTGGAAGTTGCGCGGGGAAAAGATGGTGAAATAAAGGTTGTTGGTTATGGGGCTCCAACCGCATCGCCCAAAAAACACTTAAAACCCCCCAATACCCTAGTCATCTCTTACGTACAGCTGTGGGAAGAAATAGGGTAATGCTATTCTATGCCGGCACTACACAGCTATCAAAAGTATCTAATATTTTAATTAAATCACAATACAATGTAATGATCACAGAGAGTTCCGCCTTAGCCATAAAAATAACATTATTGTAATACCGTAGTAATCAACACCTTTTTTTCTTACTTTTGGATTAAGAGTATAATATGTTTTACAATGTATCAATACAAGTAAAATGTTTTAGTGTGATGTGAAAAGAAAAGATACTACTAAGGACCAATAGTTATTCAACTCCATTCAATTCATATTATTTGTCACCAATATACTCCCAAACTTTAAACAAGTAAAAGTCATAATACGAGTATCAGGTCCTCTGTTTAATATTGCCAACAAACCGTTCCTAGTATAAAAGTGCCAATTTGAAGCCACCACAGCGCTGCCAAATGAAAATGCGAAATAAATATGGCAGTCCTCATTAATTTGCACTAATGCGATCGAATGGACAGATGGGGTGCGCGTCGTTGTACTGTGACTATGATTTGAATGAAAAAATCGTACTTTATAAAAAAAAACTGTTATTATATTTTAATGACGATTATAACTATCTGGTTTGATTTAAACATATTATTTTTACTCATCATCACCACAGCTCATGCATGTCTCTACCAAACCATAGAGAATTTCTAACCTCTACAAATAGTCAACTACGCGGGCTCAGTGAGTTTTGGCAGTTTTTGCTTTGTCATTTACTAATGGATATTGTCGTTCAATATGGTTTTTGTAGGATACATACATATACTCACAGCCATAAATCCCAAAAAGGGGTATCAAGAGCTTCGGAGCTCCAAATACTCCTAAGTCACATTTGGAAGTTGATAGGGGAGAAGATAGTAGAAAAAAGTATCGTTGCTGCTAGGTGTCCAACTGCATCGCCCAAAAACCATTTTAAAAGGCCCTATTCCCTTAGCCATAGTTAAAACGCGGTAGTGACAATATAAGCCGACACTACACGGCAATATTCTTATATTCGTCGGATATTCTGGGTGAAAAATGATATAATAGAATATCGATCTTAATTCTTTATGTTATTTAGATTGTTTAATAGTTTATTACCTTTGTAAAGCAAAAATATTCTTTAAATAATTATTTTCTGTGTAGTGCCGGCTTATAATAGCACTACCCCATTTCTTCCGGTGGGTGTACGTAAAAGGCGACTAACGGTATTAGGTCTTTTAAGGGATTTTTGGGCGATGCGGTTGGAGACCCATCAACAACAAACTTTTTTTCACCATCTTTTCCCCGCGCAACTTCCAAAAGTGGCTGAGGAATTTCTAATTTCTTATCTCTGGCTACCCTTTCCAGGGATTTAAAGCCGTGAGTATATGTATGTATGTATTAAAATAATATATTATGAATCCAAATTTACTATCAAACTCAAATGGCTGTGCATATACTTGTATTTTGTCGCATGATCAACCTAATTGGATAAACAAGTAGTATAGGTTACTTGGTCTTATTAATTAAATTTTTAAAAATATTCAGCCCTAGAATTACGAGGTTTAAAATATCGCGACAAGTTATTGTTTCATATTAATTGTATAATAATGTTTTGGTTTAAACGTCAAAATTTAAAAGCTTTTATATTTTAGCGCATGCCTTGTTTATTACAAAGTTTTGTTCCATATAAAACAAGCTAGCTACTACTAGCTAGTTTTTAACCTCGTTTATGGTCACCCTATCTTCTACCTGACTGCCTCTCATAATGTATTCGCGGGCTCCCTCACCCACACACACACAACACACACTAGGAAAAATCGATCAGCGACCGATT
The DNA here is from genome assembly GCA_963576735.1 of Bedellia somnulentella. NCBI lineage: Eukaryota > Metazoa > Arthropoda > Insecta > Lepidoptera > Bedelliidae > Bedellia > Bedellia somnulentella. The sequence continues at coordinate 11,399,303 of OY755186.1, read as the reverse complement.
TCGTTCATAATGAGATTTTTAGTCAAACTCAGCATTTAAATTAAACAGAGCCTTCTCATCCTGTTTAGCTTCGTTTATTTAAATGCAATGTGCTGCGCTAAACTGAATGAAAGAGTGATAGTGAACATGTAAAAACAGAAAGAGAAGTAGATAAATGGTAGTAGTGTGGTAGTAGTATAAGAAACTGCATACTAAACTATTTATTTTTTTAAGTGCTGTGTAGTGTCGGCTATGCTGTGTAGTGTCGGCTTAGAATAGCATTACCCCATTTCTTCCGGTGGGTGTACGTAAGAGGCGACTAACGGCAATACCGTTAGTCGCCTCTTACGTACACCCACCGGAGGAAATGGGGTTTTAAGGGATATTTGGGCGAAGCTGTTGGACACCCATAACCAACAACCTTTATTTTTAGCATCTTTTCCCCACTGTCATTTCCAAAAGTGGCTTCTAATTTCTAATTCCTTAGCTCAGGCTACCCCTTCTAGGGATTTATAGCCTTGAGTATATGTATGTATGTATGTTATTTTTTTAAAGTTGAGCAGCAGACTGGCAAAAATTTTACTTAAACCAAAACTGTATGATCAAATGAGATTTCGATTTTGTAATAATATGAATATAAACACTGTATACCACTTTAAAATTTAATAGATAAAACAAAAAAAAGGTAGCATCTTATACAAATAAAAATATCATACAAACAACAGTAAAAACACAAAACGTATTTGTTAAACTAATATTATGTTAATTGTATTGCAGATGTTAAACAGTTTATTCCCAATTATATGATCGAATGCAATGCAACAAACCTTTTTAATTTAAAAAAACCTCTCTTATTTTTAAATTACAAGAGCATATATATTTAAATTATATTTGAAAAACATAATTAGAGGAAGCTACTAAAATTGGTTTTGACTATATGTCGTCTGCACTTTTTGATTATGACGTATTAATATAAACACTATGAAAACAAAGTTTAGTTTGCGTTTTGATTTCTGCTCGAAAATTTCACATGCTGCTCTTAATATATTTCTGATTTAAGTATACTTTCTACAACAATAAACGATTTATAGCCGTGAGTATGTATGTTTCTACAAAGAAATTCTTCACAGGCGACTTGGCAAGTTTTTACAATGATGATATTACAAAAATAGAAATAAATGTTGGTGCTACAATCCTAACAATTAAGGTTTTCTACTCTAAGGTAGGCTACTCTTTCCTGAATGGCAGCTCATTGCAACTAGAAAGATTAATAAGTCTATATACCTATATGCGCACAGCTATATTTGTGAACCATCGTTTAGGAATTAAATTCTAGACTAAATGTTTTAGTAGTGAGAGTTATGCTGTGTAGTGTCGGCTTAGAATGCTGTGTAGTGTCGGCTTAGAATAGCACTACCCCATTTCTTCCGGTGGGTGTACGTAAGAGGCGACTAACGGTATTGGGGGCTGTTAAGGGATTTTTGGGCGATGCGGTTGGAGACCCATCACCAACAACCTTTATTTTACCATCCTCCCCCACACAACTTTCCAAAAGTGGCTGAGGAATATCTAATTCCTTAGCTCTGGCTACCCCGTCTATGGATTAATAGCCGTGAGTATATGTATGTATGTAGTGAGATGAGAAGCTTAAAACCCGAAACAAAACAAAATTATGAGTTGCTAATCGTATGACACAGATTCCAAAAACCCCACCCGCACTATAGTCACAAAAAATACGACATTACAATATGAACGAAACTTCGCATAAAATCAATTGATCATATAATAAGGCACGTTCATAACCTGCTTTATGAAAATGTAAAATTAATTAACGATTGAATGTTTACAATTAATTACATCTATCAATAATACTTGCTTACCCATCGAAATCTGTTGAGCAAATAAACGAACTCTGAAATTAATACGCGAATTATTTTATTCGCCTCCCAAAATTTAAATTGATGTAAAGAGAGATGAAGCTATCTCTATGTAATGTGAATAGTTAAAAGAAAGACTGAATTCAGTACTACAGGTACATTCTAGCAGTACTAAATTCAGTACAGTGAATAGATCACGGTCCTCAATCGGAGATATGGGTTCAAATTAAGAATCAAACCTACGCCATTTTAAATACTTTTCTTTGAAAGACTATATGGACGTATAAAGGGTAATTTCAAACATTGTGAGGAAACATACATAGCTGAGTTGTGCCTAATCTTGTGACAGTGTGCCCTGAAAAACAATAATAATTCAATATAGTTAATAAAAACCACAAAAAACACCTTTGTAGCACTTCTTATGAAAAAGTGAAAAATAATTCCTAATTTACGTAAGTAGAAATTTTTCACAATAATACTATTTTTAATTTTTTACCATTTTCATCTTATATAAGGATTATTTTTCCCTTTTTGTTAGAAGTGCTTGTTTTGGATGAAATGCGTGTTTTTGGATATTCTTAAACTATATAAACTTAAATTCCTGGTCGGGCCTACAGCAATTTGCCTACTCCCTATCTCTTGAGTACACTGTCTAAGCAAAACGTGGGTACTCTGCATACCAGTTGACAATGTCACGTGACGTTCAGAAGTATGAATACCTCTGCCAACCCCTTCGGGGATATACGGCGTGAACGATTGAGTTTGAGTTTTAATGTTAAGTTTAAAGTTTAAAAAAGTATATTTAAAATCCATCCTGCCTTTGCCTGTTTTCTAGACTTGTCCAAGGCATCTGACCTTGTTTCGTACGATATACTATGGAAGAAGCTGGAAGAGGTAGGGCTCGCGGTAGAATTAATTAATGTTTTAACATTTTGGTATGGGAGCCAGGTGAATCTCGTGAGATGGGCAGATGAGTATTCGGAACCGTAAAGGATGGAGTGCGGAGTTAGGCAGGGGGGGTTGACCTCCTACACCAAGAAATCGTACAACGCCTTGTGCATCCAATATAACAACGCCTTAAGGGCGCTGTTGGGGTTGCCGCGCTACTGTAGTGCCTCAGCTATGTTTGCGTATGAAGAAAAAGATAGCTTCTCTACTATTCTGCGGAAGAAAGCTGCGTCACTTTTACGTAGGGTGCGCGGCAGTAGCAACGGCGTCCTGAGGGCGATAGCCGATAGTGGGGATTGTCCACTTATCGGCCACTTAATTAATATTACCAAATCCCTCGTAGAATATAAGTACTAACACACCTAGTTTTTAAGATTACTAACACAATGGATTTTATGTTGTCCGAAAATTTTTTTTTTTTTATTTATTCAATGACTTATGTATTGATTTCATTTCCTCACCATTCCGAGAGACAGACATGCTACAGAGAGATGGACACCAGACTGATCAATCATACAGGGTATATGATTAAACTTCTGACATATCAAATGACAAGTAAAATATCATGTGAGGCTTAGTAGAAAATATACCCGTAAAGGGACATAGTTGAAGTCAGGGTGTTCATCAATCAGTTAAGATTTCTAAATTTTTTATAAGTATTTTTCCGTGTAGTTCTGGCTAAGAATGTCATCACCCTTTTCTACGTACGGCTGCCGTAAGAGGCGACTTTCAGTATGGGGCTTTTTTTGGTAGTTTTGGGGCGATGCGGTTGGAGACCCGGTACCAACTATACCTTATTTCTTCCATCTTGTCCTCTATCCATTTCAAAATGTGGCTGAGGAGTTTCCAGTGTTAAAGCTCTGGCTACCCCTTTTTGTAATTTTTGGTCGTGAGTATATGAATTTATGTATTCTTTTAATTTAAACTTAGTCTAAGGTTAAACGTTGTATTCCTAAAGTATCATAAGACGTCCACAAATATCGTAAATATCTGGTACTTTACGGTCACGGTCGTGCACCGTGTATTTTACTAAAAAGCCAAGCATCTAAGTATCCACAATATGATTTTATGCAGTTTCACAAAGCGTCTAGTAAAACATATGTTTATTTAAAATATACAAGCAGATATAATTACTGGGCAGCGTCATTTTCATAATGCAGATGCGGGGTGCTGCGGGGCGGGTGGGGCGCATCTCTTTTCTGTATAATGCACGGGCTGAAATGGGCTAACTAGGGCATTTTACATCTTCGCGACTGATTTTTTGTGCCTATTTTTTCATTATTTTTAAGTAATTTAACAATGATGTGTTTTTTGTTATTGTTACGTAAATAGGCACCTTGATGTGCGTGAAATATTTACTATATTGCATCAAAAAATGGTTCAAGACTGCATATAAATTTAATGTAAATGACAATAGTAGTTCCTTTGCACCTAACATTTTTTGGTATCCAGTCTATAAAAAATTTTGCTTTAGACAATGGCTTAATTTTTTTATAACTGTCACCACCATAAATCCCAAAAACGGCTAGTTAGAGCGTAAAAATTCGAAATTTTCATACATTTGGAAATAAAGCGGATATACTTTTTCGGCATCTCACAGCTACATAAGATTTTAATATAAAGGAAAGTAAAATTTCGATCCCCGCTGGTGTCGAAATTTTTCTTTCCTTTATTTATTAGAAATAATCCCCAGATGAGGTTTTCATGAACAAAAAATATTCTAATTGAATGAGATTTTAATCCTATTTTACATAATTTAAGAAACCTAGACCACTACACCCTTTGAATTTGAGGCTCCCACTTCACTAAGACAAATAGAGAGGTGGTATTAGAAAAGCTAGAAGATGATAGACGCAGAAAAAAATCACGCACACTAAACGCAACGTCCGTACGTCGTTCGTATGAAATTCGCCCAGGTAACAGCGTACCGCGCGGACACTGAGTATTAATTACATACGGCTCTTAATTATTGATTTTTAACATTAAATATATGCAACGTGAAAGCGCCACATGGTTTGAGTTGCTGCTAACAAACCTGTATAATATTTACCATTTTATTTGTAGAACCTTATGTTACTATCTATAAATTTAAAACATTAAAGTACTAAGTGCATCTATGCATTAATTCATATCGCCGTTTATATTTATCTTCTAATATAGCTTTTAAGTATTTTTTACAAACACAAGTTTGTATTTTTAATGGACTGTATTTGTCTAAAAGAAAGACTTATTATTAATAAAAACCATATTTGCAAAAACAGACATTTAGGGAGACTTGAGATTTTTTTTTACAATTAAGTACTTTTAAAAAAAAAAAACGCTTTCTATACATAGTTGAACGATAGGGACATTTTCATAGTGCGGGTTAGTAGGTTATCTGAATCAATGTATTAATAACGCCAGATGTACGAGTATGGTTAGGTTTTATGAGTGCTGAATGTGTCGTTGTTAGTCAAATGGTTGACAGATTTCAAAGAATAATATGTTTTTGTTAATGGTTTTATTACGTGGTAGATTTTTAAAATAGAAAGAAGCTTTGAGTTCAGTGTTTGTTAACTTAATACAATTAAAGTTTTAATTGTACTCAAGACACTACCCCGTTTCTACCGATGGGTGTACGTAAGAGGTGACTAACGGTATTGAGGCTTTTAAGGGATTTTTCGGCGATGCAGTTGGAGACCCATCACTAACAACCTTTACTTTACCATTTTTTCCCCACTCAATTTTCCAAAAGTGGATGAGGAGTTTTATTATTCCTTGGCTCTGGCTACCCCTTCTAGGGATTTATAGCCATGAGTTTATGTATGTATGTTCTTAAAAAATAGCTATTTAAAAAAAAAAACGTTGTTTGTAATTTGAAACAAGTGGTCATTTTGTACATATTTTATTAGACTTTCACATAAAAAAAAACATGAATACCTTAATATAATATTTCCTTGATTACGTCACCAATTTCTGACTTCCATATTAAGTCACATTCTGTCATATTCTTAGTTCAATACAAATAACAAAAATATATAATATAAATACATATACTCACTGCTATAATTCCCTAAAAGGGTACCCAGAGCTTCAGAACAGGAAAATTTTTAAGCCACTTTTGGAAGTTGAGTGTGCATAATATTGTAAAATAAATATTTTTGGTGATAGGTTTCCAACCGTGTCACCCAAAAATCACTTAAAAGTCCCGACATCCGTAGTCGCCTCTTACAATCACCCATGGTAAGAAATGAGGTAGTTCTATTCCAAGCCAACACTACACAGCGTACATATACAACTATACCTAGAACCAACTATACAAGTAGTTCAAAACTAATCGCTTCCAAAAGAGGCCTACAGCGCCCAACTTCAGCGCTTCCGAATTTAATATGCGAAAACATCATCAATATTCCGGACAGTTTCAGCGTAAGCTACATTAACTGCGGCTTTGATTCATTCCGTGTCTAATTCATCGTCTAGTTCCGTAGTTAATCATCGGAACTAACATCGCCCTGCCAGTGTCGAACTAGTAGGATCGAGGGGGGCGTTTGGGCGTAATTTAAAACCGCAGGCGCCCGCTTGGCGAAATTAAGTGCGAGGCAACTGCTACGTGACAACGGCAAATGCGCGACCGTGTGTGCGCGCCTTAATTGCGGAGCTTCATTTGTACCTTGTCACAGAGCCACGTAGATGAGGCAAAGGCTGTGCGGTACGGCAAGACAAACACATAAATAAAGCAGGCTGGAGTGGCTTTTTTTGTCATGGAATGAATTTTTGAAAATGGAATGAGTGGAATGTAATTTGAAGTGTAGCAAGAAAGCGAAAATAAAGTTAAGAAGAGATAATATTACATAATATCAATGATAAGAAATGACATTAGATATTTGTTTGAAAAACATAAATCTTATATTATTTCTTAGAGAAAATAGATTAAAATTACTATCATGGCCAACCTATTTAATTGTTCTTTTAAACAGAAAACCAGCTTCCCAGCAGTGTTCTGCGGATAATGTTGGGAACCTAGCTGAGGTACTTTGCCATTTTGTTGCCAGCTGTATGTAATTTGTATCATTTTGAAATGTTGTTTATGTTTGGTAAGAAATAAATGTATTTTATATTTTAACCTATACGTTTATCATGTCAGTAATAATTCAGTACCACATAGACAACCTTTTAGTATACACATATGCTTCCAGCAAAAATATTACAGCTCTATAATACCATCTTAGGTTATGTATTATCCATGAATCACATCATCTAGTAATCGGCAATTCAAAAAGTAATAATATGTCGGCTTAGAATAGCACTAACCCATTTCTTCCAGTGGGTGTACGTAAGATGCGACTAACGGTATTGGGGCTGTTAAGGAATTTTGTGAGTGATGTGGTTCGAGACTCATCACCAACAACCTTTATTTTACCAACTTATCACGTTTAAACTATTTGTCACTGACTTCTGATTCTAATGAAATATTTTTAACCCTCGTTACCGATATATGTGTATTAAAGATGTTCAATAAATATGTTTCGAAGTACATGACATGGCATGAAATGATTAATTGAAGACATTTAAGTAATGTATATATAGTTATTGTGACAGCTCAGTGGGGAAAACACCGCTTCTCGTACAGGAGATTTATTTCAATATATCAATTTAAATCTCAACTAACTTCAAAACATCATTTCGAGACTGTTTTCCAAATAATACTGTACACAACATTCAAAGGGCATAACTGAGAATTACACTAAATATCTTTTGTATAGTATTTATGGATACATTTTTTTATTATGCGACGAATCTATTCCTTAGTATGGCTTATACCAATTTCTCTTCTCTAAAGTCATTCATAAGTGTGGTAAAATAATCAAGGTTGTTAATGGTAAGAATAGAAAGAAAATCTACCTTCTATTAGTACAAAACAGATTTAGGTCTGCCCCTATCACGTGAACACACTGTCCAAGCAAAAGTCTGAAAACCAGGTGACTAAAATATCAATTGAATTTAGAGCTATTAGTACCTCTGCCTCGCCTTCGGTCATATACGGCGTGAACGTTGAAATGAGTTTGAGTTATTGTATTGACAAAGACAAAGAACATCATACGTCTTAGTCCCTTTCTTCCCTATTTCTTAGGCACTAATACAGTACGTACGCATAATTACACCTCACATAGAGGAACCCTTTTTAATTAGGGTCCTTTGTACTTTTGTTTCGTTACAAATGCCAATTATTGCAATAAATGAGAAGGTGCTCCTCTCGGAAATCCATTTTGTCAGCTCTTTGAAGGGTGTTACTTTGTTGTCTGAACAATTGTCATTATTAACATGTATGGCGACGGTATGTATTGCGGCTGATTATTTGTTCATTTTAGCTTTAATTTGCGTTTTGTATTATATGTTTTGTAGTATGTCTTTAAATGTATTAAAATGAAACATTTTCTTATCACATTTGGATTTGACAACAAAAAAATGTTATGTTCCTTTAAAAACATGAAATGATTCATAGTAAACGTTGAAATTATTTAATTGAACGTACATTTAAACAACATAAATACATAAACTGAAAAGAAATGCATGAAAAGTACACACTTTATTAATAAAAGTGAGGAAATGCTTTAATTATCAAGTTGTTGTGTCTAAACCAACAGATAGCGAAATAGTGTTTATTCTTTTGACATAAGGACATCAAAACTGCGATACAGTTTTATCTCTTTGTCTATAATTGTGTTCGACTGTAAAATCATTCACAAAAAAAAACTAAATCTTAATCACCTATCACCTCACTTCATCCAACTATTCTATAAAAGAAAGCTTATCCCTATGCACATCACAAAAACTTAAAATCCCCCAACATTTATAATGAAAACTACGTGAAATAACTCTATAGATGACACGACGAGTAAAACTATGCCAATTATAGTTAGGTAGTTCTCGCGAGGGGTTAAAGGCGCGGGGAAGTGAGGTAAGCTGGTAATTTTCTGGACTATTTATTTTGCGCTGGTCACATTAAATCGTGCAGCCCGTATATTATTAACTGTGCCTTTGTTCCACAGATTATTGCGCTGATAACCGTCATTTCGTTGGTTTAGTGCTGAAGTTGTGTGCTTAGTTAAAGGTTCTTAGATGGGTTATGGTTTTGGTTTCTTACTTAGGGCCAGTTTTTTGATCCGGAGTTAAAAATATAACCATTTGTTACATTGACTATAGTTAAATGACTAACCAGTAGTTAAATCGTAAATCCATTTTGGTTCGATATTTGACCATTAGTTACTCTAACCACGGGTCAAAAAATGCATTTTGCTGATATCTAACTAATAGTTACGATATTTAACAAATTGTTGAGTTAACCACGGATCAAAAAACTGGCCCTTAGAAACTTAAAGGAGAAATGGATTCTTATATAAGGTTTGTCTTCTGAATTTGGATATACTTAATCAAGTATATATTCACGGCCATAAATCCCAAAAAAGAGTAGACAGAGCTTCGGAGCTAGAAACTCCTCAGCTATATTTGGATATCAATAGGGGGAAGATGGTAGAAATAAAGTATCGTTTTTCATTTTTTATTTAGTATATAATTTTTACGTTTAATGTATATTGAGTATTTTGATTTTCTATCTTGAAAAATATATTTTATCAAACATGATCTATTTTTTACACAAAGTGGTAGAAATAAAGAATACAATTAATATTAATAACAAGTCAAGCCAACTACAAACTATCATTAAATAAATATTGAAAAGAAAAGTAGGATTAGGAACCAAAACAGATAGTTAATTCAAATCTTTTTCTGCATAAATCTATACATTTAAAAGTAAAGTGAAATTTTGTTCAACAAATTTTTTACTCTCAATATTTGTATATAATGCATTAACTTTTGTATACGGACGTATAATGCTTTATATCATGTATGTTTACGAAGGGTGGGCAGAGAAGACTCTGTCAGTCTCATAACTCTACGGTTATTTTGATTTTAAATATTCTTTGCGGTCAGTCATATCGTTTTTAACTAACGTTTATTTCATATGACATATTTCAATTGCGTTCCAGGCACTATTTTAAATTAATACTACATAAATCCAGTCACAAGTAACAACCACACAAAATATTAAATAAAAAATATCTATAATTCGAATGTTTTTGTTCATGAAAACCTCATGTGGGGAATATTACTAATAAATAATATGTGATAGAAGAATTTCGCGCTGGCAGCCATTGACACGGTAGCTCAATTGGCAGAGTGACGGGGGCGTATACCCGAGGTCGCGGGTTCGATTCCCGCCTGTGTCAAAATTTTTCTTTCCTTTATTTATTCTTTATTTATTAAAAATATCTAATTACTGAAAACCTTCCAAATGTTTCTTTCTTAGGATGAAGCAAGACATCAAGTAAGAGATCGTACAAGGTGAAGGGTGTGAGGACAGGACGGTGGTAGGTAATAATTTAGTAGTAGAAACTGTCATAATCAAAATAACAATTACCTAAAAAAAAAACCAAAAAAGTAATTAGCGAAATCCCACCAAATTTCCTTTCTTAGCATCAACCAAGACGGCGTATCGTACAGGGTGAAAGGTGTGAGGGTATGGGGAAGGGGGTAGGTAATCAGCCGGTGACCACGTAATAGCCCCTGGGGATCGCTGAGACTTCGCTGACTACTTGAGGATAGCGTAGGGTTAACTACTTCATCAGGATTCTGTTACGAAAGTTATTTTTGTTATGTATATTATTTTGTTGGAGAATTTTTAGTGATGCTTTTTTATAGTTATAAGACTTTAGAAATAGATTGATTGAAAATTGAATTTAATAAGTTTAGACTATAGTCTCATGACCCGATAACAAATATTTGCCATTAGCCTTATACAACATTTTTTGTTATAGTATTACAAATTAAAAACATTAATAAATTACACAAACCTTAAATTTTTAAAAAGTTCCTTATATCTTATTTCTATATAACGGTAAAACAATAAACAAGTACAACCCTATGCCAGCGTTATTCTTAGAGAGGGTTTAGTCAGAATATTTATTCTTTATCACCACCGTGAGAGGTTCACTGAGAGTATTCGATAATTAAAATATTCCAAAGTTCCCTAAAACGAGTGTCTGTTATTGCTCACTGCTTTGTTTGGCTGCTTGATTAAAACAATACGGGGGAATCATTTTAATTAGCTGTGGTTGTTATATTTCACCCACTCATTTAAAAAATATTTATACATAGTATAAAATGAAGTTGCGAAGGGCGCCCAAAATGTATTTGTTACCTAGTATCTCAAAAACTACTTTATCAATAGCTATGCGGTTTTCAATATTGGAAAGAAGACATTCCAGGAATTCTATAGGTGTATAATTTAGGTGTACCTACTTAAGAAATTATTAGAGTAATCGTAACAGTTATCAGACGGACGGAAGAAAAAGAGGTTTGCATTGCGTGCGCTGCTGAAATAACTCAAAATACAGAATAACAATGTATGGGGGAATTATTCTTCTCAAAAAGTTCTATAAAAAAGTCTGCGATAAGAAATGTCTATCCTTTAAGGTTTAGCCACAATAACGATTTTAGTGGTGTTCAAGTTTAATTTACGAAATATCTTATTTTTCAATTACTCGATGTTCCTACCGACATAGACCAATAAACATAAAACAAAATGCATATTAAATTAAAGCTGATGAAATGAGGATTCCAAAAAGATACATATCATAACACTTTTATGTTAATAGTAATACACAAGATGCATTTACAATGCCGAGGGCAGAGATGGCGGCGGCGGCCGCATAGTTAGCACGACAGTGGCGGCGAGTGGTGGCGACGGCGGTGGTGGCGCGGCGCTTCGTTTCAAGTTTACTATTGATTTTTAAAATATAATTTATACTCATTTTAAATAATAATTTTGTACAAAGAAACCTTGAATTGAATACAACATTTTTTGTTAGTTTCGGTTAAAATAAATAAGTTGGTAGTTAGGTATAAGAAAGGTCTTTTCATTACTTACTGTAAATATTGATGTTAAAAATTTAATTATCTAATTAAAAAGTAAATAGATATAATATGTAGGTATGTATAGGTAGGTACTGTCAAAACATCGCATTCTTTATTGAAAATTGAAAAAAAAAATACTGTAAATATCGATTTATAAGGCCTAAAAATTCATAAAAAAATCTTTACTTAACTGATTCTTTTTAAGTAGGTATTACGTACGTTGATAAAAAAAATGCCTCGGCGTAAACAAAATATAGGTCCACAGACTTCAAGAGCTAAACGAATGCGCCTATCTCGGGCAAATGAATCACAGGAAGAAAATGAAGCTGGGTTTGTGGTACCATACGTTTGATATTTTGACGAGTATTTATTTAGTTATACATTCTACATTTGTAAATAGTTACTATACGAAAAAAAACATTATTCTACCGGCCTGCTACTTCTAAGTTCTAGCTACCCTTTCTAGGGATTTATAACCGTGAGTGTATCCTATTAATATTATAAATGTGAAAGTTTAGGTGTTTGGATGTTTGTGTGTTTGAAGCAAAAAGGCTCCTCGAGTACATAATGTATATGAACGAAATTTGGCAGGATGTTAGATAATGACCGAAATTGTCCGATATTGTAACGTAGGATACTTTGTATCCTGGAAAAAATTGACCAAAAAATATTCACGCCTGATTGAACTAAGAGTATCGGAAAAAACGTCTAAGTTTTGTCATAAGCAAATTTGACAGTACGAAGTCTGTCGGGTCAGCTAGTCCGCAATATTTTGGAAAAAAAAATTTTTTATTTACTATGGAATTTGATTTTAATTCATATTTCACCAAAAAATATATGTACAGATTATCTTAGTGTAGAACTAACATTTTTTTTAAATATAATAGTGAGCCTACTTGGCTATTGTGTAATTGATTAATTATTTTTGATATTGCTGAAGATATGAAAAACATAATTTTAAGTTTAAAAATATTGTTTTTTTTTCACTTTATGTATTGTTTTTCATATTGTATGTGGTGTTATGTTAACATAAATAAACGAGTTATCTATCTATCTATCTATCTATAATTATTTTGTAATAGCGATACAAACTACAATACAATAACTAAGTTGAGAAGGTGTAGTGTTATTTTTAACGACTTGAGTTTAGTTTCAATTGAATGTAATAGGTACATAGTTAAAGACATATTAAAAATATATCTCAATGTATATTTGGTATTTGGTTAGAAATATTTACCCTTAATAACATTTACAACATATCTGCCTATGAATGAAAAATTCATCTTGAAATACCTTCGATGCCATCTATTGAAGAATTCGAACAACAAAAATATCCCAACGCCATCTACAAAATAGTCACTTCACTTTGAGTTCATACAGGAAAAACTCACACAGAGTCAGAAAACTCGACAAAAATATGAAATGGATAAAATGTTGTAACAAACAACAACATTGCCAAATTAATCAGAACCTTATTTTACATTACATAGAACGGAATTTTAAGCAAATATAGTTTTACTTAGTTCTTTTATCGTTTGAAGTCAGTCATTTCAACCTGAAACGTAAAAACGTTTCTGTGTTCTGTACTTAAGAGCTATTTTTGACTTACAAATTTCATGACGGCAGTGAGTTTCAAGCAGGTCGTAAGTGCCACGTTTTGAGCGAGTAGATATACCGTTTTAAATCTGAAGGTATTTTCCCCTCGCTAAGGAAAGTCTGACTGCGCTGGTGTGTGCGTGAGCTTTTTGTGCAACTCGACTTTCTTACAAGGCGTTAAGCTTTCTTAAGAAGCCGAAGAAAACGGAAAGGTTCCACTTGTGACGGTTTTATTTTTATGTTTTACTTGAGAGTTCGGGAAAAGTCCGACAGAGGGCGATTGGTGAATTCTTTAAACTTTTTATAACCATAGTTATGATTATTACGAATCTTTCTTTAATTTATAGTTCTATGTTCTTTAAAAAAATATTTGAGCGAAAATTTGTAGAAATGTGTAGGTACTGAAAAGGGTTAGGTAATAGGAGTTGGCAAAGCACTCGGTTAGTGAAGTGTCAGCGAATGAACATCGACACAGCTAACCGCAACAATTCGCCGCAAACAAACCAACGAGGAACCCCGCGACACCAATCCGACGTATCGACACCCGCGCGATTATCTTAACGAATGACACTCCGCGGTTAACCGCAATATTAGAACAACCCGCCAATCAGAGCTTTATATATTTCACTATTTATTTTTCCGAGGGTGAAAATCTTAGAAACCGCAGGGCTAACCGCAAAGGTCAGGTGATTGACCAATAGCGATGCGTAAATAAAACCACAAGCCCCGCCCTTCTAACCGCAAACCAACCACAACGCGAGACGTTTACGTCACGATAACGATCGATGACATTATGCATCATCATTTCACCCGCTCTTTTTATTTTTATGCGAAAAGGGGCGGAGGTGCTTTAGGGCATTTAATATCTACAATGCAACTGACCGAGGGTGGGTAATTATATGTCACTTGTATCATATTTTTGAATACGATTGACTAAAAAGTTGCTTTATGGATATGACACAAAGATTATGATGGATAAGTCACCAACTTTCATACCATAAAATAGATGAAATATTGATTTACCGCCATTTTACTGAGAAAGACTGTACACATACAGAGATAGTCGTGTCGAGACACACTCACACAGGCGTGACTGCATTATATTCATAATGAATACAGCTATCCCACTCGCCGCCGTCTTTGACTTTGTATAAATATATTTTGTCCTTTTCTTGCGGTACTTGAGGCAGTGTTTTGTGGGGGAGGAAGAGGGATGGAAGGTATAACAGGGTCGCCTTGCAGAGGTCTCGAATTTCTATTTCATTAAGTGGCGCGGCTGAAAACCGCAGCCGATCGATGGAGGTTGACCGTCTGAAAAATCGTGGCCACAGGAGGACCCTACTTTAATCGCCAGATATATACTTGTTAATAAGTTATAATTTTAATCTGGATATATTTTTGATGATGGTAAATTATCTTAAAAGGTATGGCTTATACCAAAGCCATACCATTTCAATTATTAATGTCGTTTTCACGTCCAGAATCTCGGTAGAGGTGGCAGAGGTACTAATACTTCATAATATTACATTACATTAAGGTCAACTGTTGTTCAGATTAATAACGTTTTGCTTAGACACTAAACTCTTGTGATACAGAGCAGGCCTATTACTGTTTTTGGACGAAAACTTAGTCACTTGTCTAAGTACAAAAAATCATGTGTAAGTGTATTGAGAGAACCTCACATTATTTTATCTCACCGTTTACAACCATGATATCGACGGCCCCTACGTAAAGTATCGTAACTGCAAAACCTTAACTTTACAGGAGAGCAATTCAAAGTTAGAAAATTGATTTTAAAAGTTAATACTAACATTTTGTAAAATACAATACATGAAATCACATGACTATTTTATACTTAATTTAATTACTTAATGTGTTATTTTAAATATATATTTTTTTTCTAGATATTTCATTTTCAATGTTATACCTCGTCAGTATTAAGCGGCGTTTTATCGAATGTGGTAGTTTCGATATTATTCTAGGTCATTTGCAATTGCCTAGGTATAGTAAGTGGTAATTACAATAATATTCTTCGTCACGATGTAACTAAAACTGGTATATTCAATAGCATTTTAAGGTATAATGCGGATATGAAGATACTTTTCTACCAAGAAAACAACATGATTTTTGATTTTATGTTGTTTTTGTATAGTAACAAAACATGCATTGTAATAAGTAACAGGTGCACGAAAATATTATGAACAAATTTGCTTGCATTAGCATGACTGAGGTATGAAAAAAAAACTTTCCTAACTTAAAATAAAATGATCTTATATAAAATATATTAATAAAGATAACGAAAAATTTTAGAAATTATTAATATTATATGGGATTCTAGGGTCTAAACTAATGGGCAATTATTAACTATTGAAAACTAATAACTATGTATGTTATAGTGACTTATTTACTCATCAGTCTTACGAGTATGTTACTCGTAATAACAAACTATCGGATTTAAGTAATAAAAAATAAGTAGTAAAATTATTTTCATAAAACAATAGATTTCGAACCAAAATAGTCATGTTGTCATTAACTATTGACGGTATCGTCGCCCATTTTCTGCTTGATTGCTGTAACTGGTGTCGAAATTTTTCTTTCCTTTATTTATCTTTTATTTATTAGTAATAATCCCCACATGAGGTTTTCATGTCTAAAACATTCGAATTGATTGCTGTAGTTATTTAACTCTGGCCACTCTTTGTACATAACAAACCACTTAGCAAATCTCATTGAATTGTCAAGATATAAGTTGTTGGTGTTTTTTTTTTGTGAAATGGGACTCAACTTGTTGAAATGCCCAGACATGGTCACAGATAGTCCGAATCATTTCCGCGACAGTTTTCTTTGGGTGCTTTAAATGCTTTTCTCTGTTGTAACATAACATAACATAATAACATAAACGTTCACGCCGAATATCCCCAAAGGGGTTGGCAGAGGTACTAATACTTCTGAACATTACGTGACTTTTTCACCTGGTGTTCAGAGTACCCACGTTTTGCATGGACAGCGTACTCACGTGATAAAGGGCAGGCCTATCGCCGTTTTGTACGAATACACTGTCACATGACTAAGTATAACTCAGTCATGTGGGTTTCCTCACGATGTTTTCCCTCACCGTTAACAACCATGATAAATTAACCACACATATGTTTTTAGAAAAGACAAATTGGTGTAGGCCCGACCCGGGATTTGAACACTAGTCGCTTGCACGTTAACCAGTGTTCTACCCATTGAGCTATCACTCTCTTCCTCTGTTGTACTTTCCAGTAACGCCAGTTTAGTCCAGTTTTTTTGTGCCGTTCTAATAAATTGGTCTTTTGCAGCTAGGGTAGCACAAAACATTTTAATTTAAGCCACACCCTTTTTTTCTTAGACAGTATTATGTTAAGGTTTAGGTAAAATATATATTCTAGTGAATTGTCACCTTGAGGGTTCCTCTGTCGTTTTTATTTTTTTTCAATTCTATCCGTATACCTATTTATTGATGTACTCCTACTGCATTGCATGATCCGACAGCTGCCAACATTATTTAAAAATATGTTGTCTTACTCCTTCTGTAAATGCTCTTGAATATTTCAGTTTGCAGGTGCACTTTCCATTCTTTTCGCGGGCATAGTTTTTCCGCTTTTAACGATGAAATTTTGGACAGTATTTTTTGGCAATTTCCTTCGGACGTCGATCTATTGATCACCAGGTCGCTTTCACTTTTGATCTGGATCAGGTGTATAAGTTCGTTTGCGCGTAGCAAAGTCATGCGCGGATCCAGCCATATGAGCATAATGTGCATGCTCACAACCCTTACCGACCTACGACCACACACGTTCATGGTCTATTTACGCTTTAGCTGATACGATGATGATGACGGATGATACCAACTCTATGGGCAGGAGACTTTTAGGTGCCTATGCTCACAACCTGTTTTAAGGGCTGGGATCTGGCCCTGAGCAGAGTTAGGTGAAATAATTTCTTCTGGATCAGATATTGATATTAAAGAATTAACGCTCGGCACGTCTGTATATCTAAAGATGGTGGTTGTTCACTGGCAAAAGCTTGGGCTAAGGTGAGAGATGGAACCGGGGTCTTTTCTGCGCGGTCGGGAGTTTCGTCTGGGAATTCGTTTGCTGAACAAACATGTGCATTTTCTGGCTTCATAAATTTCGTTGAGAAACCTCCATTCTATGTCAGTGTCAAACTTTAAATAAGTTTGACACTGATTATTTTTTTATAAATAAAGGAAAGGGAAGGTGTCGAAATTTTTCTTTCCTTTTATTTTTAATTTATTTATTCGAACAATCCCCACATGAGATTTTCATTTTCTTTTTCACAAAAAAAAACATTTTGATTACTTTTATTTTAATTTTACTAACTTAAATAAGTTTGAGTTTAAAGATTATTTTTAATTTGATAATTCCAGAAAGAAGCTAATACACTGAACCAAAATAATATTCTAATAATGTAAAAGTTAGGCGTTCTCAACATTTGCGTTCTATCAGTAAAGGTAGACAATGACCTTTCCAATATTAAAAAAAATCGGAGGTAGGGAAAGCTAACACTACTTAAAAAGTGTAAAAGAAACATAGGAAAGAACAATTTCGCACTAGAAGCCACTTAACACTATAGCTCAATTGGCAAAGCGACGGGGGCGTATACCCGGAGGTCGTGGGTTCGATCCCCGCTGGTGCCGATTTTTTTTTCCATTATTTACTAAAACAAAAGTTTTTAAAAAAATCGGAAGTACATTGGCAATTCATTAATATCGTAAAAAACTATCGCAAGTAGCAGATTCGATTTCTTCCAATCGCAGAAGACCATCGTAAGTACCGCTTTCGATATTTTAGTGCTTAATGAGAGCACAGTATACTATCAAAAATGGCAGTTCCGATAGAGAAAAAAAATGTTTTTAAAAGAACACAATTGAAACTGCCATTTTCGATAGTTTACTGCGTTAATCTAAAAACTCGCCACGTGAATTTATTTAGAGTCGATTTAATTATAAGTTTAATCATAAATCAGGAACTTATTACTTATATAAGCAATGTATCATTTTACTAGTATAAATAATTTGATGAAAACTTATGATTTCCACACGTAAAAAGCTAATTCCATTAGCATTCCATTACCAGGTTTCTGAGCTTCATACTCACATTCGACAGTCTCACAACTCTCACACTTATTGATATTTGGTTTTGTAACCTAATTGACTAGTTGTTTACCTCAACCATTCATTTTTATTCATAAAGTAAACAAAAACTTGAAAAAAGGTAAATGTGTCCTCCCCCGCCACATCCCAGAGAAAACTGTCGAGTCTGGTAGTTTCGAGTCGCGCCCGCGCAGCGCTCTTAGGGAATACTGTCGAATCTGCCACTTAATATAGTTTTTGGCGCGTAATTTGTGCAGTTTCGACAGTATTCAATTGAAAAAGGGTCTTAAAAATGTATAAAAACAAAAAATAATTGATGTACATCATAGTCACTCATTATTACGTTTTACTTAAGCAAAAAACAGAAATTTAGATTTTTGCAGTTACGATACTTTACGTAGGGGCCGTCGATATATAAACCACATATAATTTGAATTCAGAAATAAAACAAAAGACCTGACTCAAGACTCGAACTCACGCCTCTTTGAATGAGAAGCGGTGGCGCTCACAACTGAGCTATCACGGTTGTTATTTTAGTTTCTAAAAACCAACTCAACACAATATTTATTTATAAATTGTTAAAAATTTAAACAGAGTATAGTACAGACATGATTGTTTCAACTGTCCAGAACTTCCAAATTTAAATATCAGAACATGTGGCCAAGGATATTTTTATTGCAAAGGACTACTGCCTTTTGCCATGAAGTCATATAGAAGTAAGTTTAAAATTAAGAGTATACAAGATGGTCTCAAAGTGCCTTTAAGGGCCGGCGCTGACTGCCGGCATGGCATGGCAAAGCATTTCGGTACAGATATAGCATTTTGAATCTTATTATCATGCGTATAGAATTCATTTTGACACAACGATGCCGAGGGAGGCCGCGGTAGGACAGAACGTCGGCATCGTTGTGTCAAAATAAAGTAAAATGAATTCTATACTCATGGTCATAAGATTAAAAATGCTATATCTGTACCGAAATCCTTTGCCATGCCATGCCATGCCATGCCGGCAGTGAGCGCCGGCCCTTAGGTGCATTACCTTTTGTACTAATGGAAATTATAAAAATGCATACCCAGTAAATTGTTTTGATATAGCTGGTGTCTACAGTATGTCTTCTGTAATTTTCATATCGTATTAACCAGAGAATAGGAAGAGGTAATCATATTGATATTTTTTATTACAACCTTGATAAAAAAATCGGAAAAGTTGAGTTCTGAGTCCTAAGTTTATATAACAACCATTGTCTTTACCTTTAACCTTTATTAACCGCCTTTTCCCCACTCAACTTCCAAAAGTGGCTGACAAATTTATAATTTCTTAGCTCTGGCCATCCCTTCTTGGGAAAAATAGCCGTGAGTATATGTATTTATGCATGTATGTGTCTTATGTCATAAATGTGGTAAACGATGATGTATGAAAGTATGAAGAAATATTTTTTCATGATTTATTGCCGTGGGTGTAGTATATATGTATTCCTGGTTTGGGTCCAAGTTGTTATGAGAAAAGGTTTTCATCCGACCATGGTTGACTGTGATAGTTGATGAAGCTCTCGGTCGTGTGAATTGTCTGTACTTATCGTCTGTATGGCCTGACAAAGCTACATTATGCTGTTCTGCTAAATCTAACATAACATTCTAAGTTCATCATGTTTTGTCCTTCTTTTTTGCATGAATCTAAGTGTGGTTCATTACTCAGGAAAAATTGTATCACTACTGAAATAGTATTAAGCAAAAATACTTTTGTTATTTTCACCCAGTTAGAAATCAAAATGTCAAGTGTTGGAAAAAAAGTGTGAAGAATGTAGTGCCTCTGTCGATATTTCCGGGCATATGCGTGAATATCTGTCGGACGTCTATTTTCGATATCAAATCTCAAATAAGTACATAGCTACCTTTAACTTCCTAAGTAGTTTCACTTCGACCCAAAACCCCTGATTTACATGTTTTCTCAGCCTTCATACACTATTCACAAAGGCATGTTTGTATTACCTACATCTACATGTTTTAGTGGCTGTTCTATGGTGCCATTATACAGTCTTTGATATTCATCCCAAGGGATGCACAAAAACAAGCTTTTGAATAGCTTAAGAGGTAGCTCTAGTTTTTGTATCCATATTTAAGTTTGATTTGGGATTACAGGCATCTGATTGTATTTGATGTGCTTAAGTATATCTAAATAAATCAATGCCGATCATCCATTTTTTTTAAACCGGAATAAAACGAGGGTTAACCTTAACTATATAGCTGAAGCCGACTCTTCGATGTCTGACTATCTATTCGTTCATATGTTCAGAGGCTGTAATTTTGTATCGACTATCAAGTATTTTTTTAATTTCATTCGCTTTTGATTACGGCACCAGACGCTTGAAATGTAAGCAAATACTAAGTAAAGTTAACTTTAAAAAATGATATAAAATAATATTTAAGCCGGGTTCTACATACATACATATACTCACGGCTATAAATCCTAAGAAATAGAAATAAGAAATTCCTCAGCCACTTTTGGAAGTTTTTTGGGGAAAAGATGATAATAATAAACGTTTTTGGTGACGGGTCTCCAACCACATCGCCCAAAAATCACTTAAAAAGCCCCTATACCCTTAGTCGCCTCTTACGATACCCACGGGTAGAAATGGGGTAGTGTTATTCTAAGCCGACACTACACGGCAACACACTACTACACAATACTACAAGCCGGGTTCTAATACAATAATAATGATTTTTTGCCTTCTTTTCTACATAATGGTACATTCATCTACATTCAGGCGGTAGCCAACCCACACTTGGTATTTTTTTAACATGTTCCACTAGGGATTTATATTTATAACCAAAATAAATTTCTAAAAGACAAATTAATTAATTCAAATACTTCATGTTATCCAAAATATTGCATAAATTGCATTCTTAATAAGTTCATAGATTGAGGGTTGCACTGCAAGGAAAGCTCACCTCAGAACCTTCATATTAATTAGCGGAAATATTCCGAGGGTTATTATTTACGTAATAAAGCCTAATTTAGTGCCCCCGAATGAAATATGCGCTATTGAAGAAAATAAGCACTTAGTACGGCCATAAATACTGCTTAAATTAATGTCGTAAAGGGTTTGAATACCACTCACGCTGTACTTAAGGGGTTCTATTTAGGATATCTCAAATTTGTTTTATTCACATAAAGCATAGTAAAAAAACAATTTTGTAGTTTGGTTTACACTCAACCTGTAAACTTCTGTATGATTTTAACTTTCATATAGTTATGAAATTAATAATGGAATTATGATCTTGAAATTAACAAAAATAAATATAAATATTCCGACCAAAACACGAGTAAATGAAATTCCTCGCCCGCCAATATAAACGTGTCCTCACCCTCAATCAATTCTGTCGGAATCGGCGAAGTAAAAAATCGACACAAGCATTATTTAAATACAATAGCCCTTCGTTAGGCGTCTCGACGGCGGCAAGCCTCAGGAGTTCCAAGATTTAATTAAATCGCCTCCCCCTCCCCCGCTGCGTGGCAACCCTGCTTTCACCCCCGCGCTCGCCTCCCCCGTGTCGACGCAATTTCCTCCTTCTTGATTTATCGTACTCGGCAATCCGCTCTGATCTTTAAGGTGTAACTTATTTTTGTCACCTAATCATATTATGGTGACAATGTGAGTTTAAACTGAGTTGTGTCGATTGTTTTGTTGGAGTTTTTAATATTGTGTTGAAGTAAGTTTAAAATATGTTTCTGTTATTTTAGCATAGTTTAGTTACTAAGTTGTATTCAGAAACCACATGAGCTGTGTAGTGTCGGCTTATAATAGCACTACCCCATTTCTTCCGGTGGGTGTACGTAAGAGGCGACGAACGGTATTGGGGCTTTTAAGGGATCATCGGGCGATGCGGTTGGAGACCCATCACCAACGACCTTTATTTTACCATCTTTTGACCACACAACTTTCCCAAAACGGCTGAGGAATTTCTTATTCCTTAGCTCGGGCTACCCCTTCTAGGGATTTACAGCTGTGAAATAGAACATCACATAATACGCTGAGCTTGATCATCATAATATAAATGAGTGAATTAAACTAAAACTAATTCTATATTGTTCGAAATAGTTGTTGGCTATGCTTTCTGTGATTACGATATTGCAGTGTATTGTAGAGCTATTTCCAGGAAAATATACAAAATAATCTTTACTACTTGTTCTTCTACAATTTGTGGAATAAAACATTGTGAAAAAAATAGAACAAAGAATTTAATACCACAAATAAATTAATTGACATAAGCAATGTTAGCAAATAAGCAAAAAAAGGTTTTATACAAAATATGAAAAATCAGAGTTAATCAAAAAGGTCAAGGGGATTCTGAACGTCAAAGTCAAAAAGAAAATAAAAGATCCACTCCACACTAGTAGACAGCCCAGTTATTGTTATTATCACTTATCAATGCTATTTTGTAAAGCCTTTGCATCTGAATTAAAATCCAGGATGTATTCATTGGGCTGGTAAGGTTAAAAAAATCGATTAAATATCATGTACTTCAGACACTCACGGAAATAAATCTCAAAGAGGGGTATCTAGATCATCACAGTATTATATTCTACTACCGCTCTGTAAAAGGAATGAGAAATAGGGGTCTCCACTCTCGACAACTCTCCCAAAAATCACCTAAAATGCCCCAATTACTTACGTCACTTCTTACGACACCTACAGAAAGAAATGAGTTAGTTTTATTTTACATACATACATACATATACTCACGGCTATAAATTCCATGAAGGGGTAACCAGAGCTAGGGAATTAGAAATTCCTCAGACACTTTTGGAAGTTGCATGGTGAAAAGATGGTGGAATAAAGGTTTTTGGTGATGGGTCTCCAACCGCATCGCCCAAAAATCCCTTAAATGCCCCAATACCGTTAGCCGCCTCTCACGTACACTCACCGGTAGAAATGGGGTAGTGCTATTCTAAGCCGACACTACACAGAAATTTTATTTTAATTAACCTCTAATCAGTTAAATAATATAAAATATAATTCATTTAAATTAATAGAAGAGAAAAAAAGTATAATTCATCTTTAAAAAACTTTTTAACATTCTTTACAACTAAACCTTTTATTCAACCAAAATATATTTAATCTGACCTCTCGCCAAATCCATGGGGCATATAAGAGTGTTTCGTTGTAAGCAATAGGGTTATTTTTACGAGCAGTGTATTAAGTTGAGATAAATCCGTCTAGGCTGGCTGCCCCTTGGGCGGTTGACTAGCCCGGGCGGGCGGGCGGACGATGATTTATAAGGAGTTGCGAGCGCCCACTGTGGCCAATCTGGCTTGTTCCTGTTAAGAGGTTAAGGGAATGTTTTTTCTAAAGTAAACGAGTTAATAGAAAGTAAAATATGAGGTCTTTTTAGGATTTCATTTT
The DNA here is from genome assembly GCA_963576735.1 of Bedellia somnulentella. Taxonomy (NCBI): domain Eukaryota; kingdom Metazoa; phylum Arthropoda; class Insecta; order Lepidoptera; family Bedelliidae; genus Bedellia; species Bedellia somnulentella. The sequence continues at coordinate 11,375,406 of OY755186.1, read as the reverse complement.
ATTTAAATGCATTTCTTAGCATATATTACGTTTTTTTTTATATCAGTTAATTTTATACCTTAAGCATGAAGATAGAAATGTATTTTACGTACTGAGCTGAAGGGTAGGAAAAATAAATAATGAATATTTCTAAAATTATGTTTAATTTTGTCCAAAATCAAAATCACAGCCGTTTGCCCCCTAACCGTCTACTATGATAGTTCAATTGGGAGCATCACCACATTTAATGCTGAAAGGCGACTTCTAATTCTGAGTATTTCATTAATGTGTCTTTTCTACTGTTATACGTGTAGTTAATTTATCCTGGATGTAAACGGAGAAGGAAACTTTGTGAGGAAACCCTCATTGCTAAGTTTAACTTAGTCGTGTTACAGCGTATTTGTATAAAATCGGCGATAGGCACGCAAATGCACAGTCAAAATAAAACATGAGTATTCTGACCACCAGTAAAGTATAAAGTGTATGTGTACCAATGCCAACCCTTTGGTTATATTTAATAATACAAAATTTTATTGAATCATAGCTTTCAATTACCTTACATCAGCATGCTATTTTTTACATAATTTTCTCCAAAATGTATAAAAGTGGAACCACCCCTGAGCTGGAACCAGTTGGTCATGCATCTTTGTCTGTATTTCGCTGACGTCACATTAGACACTCGCCGCGCGCTATCTGATTGGAGGTGCGATACTTCTGTACCTTTTATCAATCCAATTTATCTTTTTTTTTATAAGGAGATTGACGAATCACCATTTTGATAGTATAGTGACTTGCCAGTTTTTCCTTGAATTAGCTGTACATGTATACTTTAATTCGATATTGTTATGAAAAAAAAAACTACTATTACTATTTACTCAATGTGATTGCTATGTTTTAATGTATTTTTTTGAATTTGTGGCTGAGGAGTTTTTAGCTCTGAAGCTCTGGCTACCCCATTTTCGGATTTATAGCCATATTTATATTATTTATTATATATTTGGGATATATAAGTATTCGTATGTATGTTTTGTGAATTATTTTCTTCTATACATTTATTTATATACAAAATATAATCAGACTGATGAATTATTGGAATACACATCATCTTATTACCACGTAACAAACATTCAATACTGTATTTTTTTACTAAATATAAATTATTCTGGCTATTTATTCTAAACTCTTATAAATTGCCAGGATAAAAATTCTGAATTGATAATCCATTGCCATTTAAGCGCCAAATGCTTAACAATATGAACTAGAGGTCAAAATAAAAGATGGAATCAAACATAAAACAGACGAGGCCTATTCCAACCCAAAACTTTATAAGGCGAAGCAAATTAGAGTACACAAAGTAACTTGAAGTTCGGCTGTTTATAAAACTTAGTTTGCAGGCCTTTTCTAATCACATCTGAGGCAGCCCTCGTCTCATCAAAGAGGCTGTTTCACTCAAAAAGACGTTTTGTACCAAACTTCGCTTATTAAAGACAAGAAAGTTGGAAAGCCTACTTTCCATACTAACTCCCCCAATAAACTTTAACAAAACAAGACGTTTCATTTGTTATAATACGAGTACTATCATTTGATTTCAAATACACATTTCGTTTTAATAAACGACTTTTGAAAATTATTCTATTTAAATGGAAAACATGTTAATTTATTCTTTTTACTATTATTATTTAACTAGTTTTCATGTAGTGTCGGCTTAGAATAACACTACCCCATTTCTGCCGGTGGGTGTACGTAAGAGGCGACTAACGGTATTGGGGCTTTTAATGGATTTTTGGGCGATGTGGTTGGAGACCCATCACCAACAACCTTTATTTTGCCATCTTCTCCCCACTCAACTCTCCAAAAGTGGCTGAGGAAATTCTAGTTCCTTAGCTCGGGCTACCCCTTCTTGGGATTTATAGCTGTGAGTATATGTATGTATGTAGTTTTTATCTGTCCATAAGTAACTGATATGTTATTTAGTAAGTAGTGTCACATTTGCTTCTTAAGAGAAATGTCTTATTATTGAATATTGAGGCACTTTTGGCATTTGCCCATGGCCTTGCGATTGTTAAGGTCTTAGATCTCATCTGGTTTCAGTTCACTACATTTATCTAAAATACTTGTTAATTTTCATCGGCATCAATAATTATCTTACGAGTATATGCCGGACGTTGATTAGGTTAAATGCAGTTAGTTATTCTTTTCTTGTTTCTTGTCTCAACTTCCGAAAGAAGCTGGTGTATTTCTGATTCCGAAGCTATGGGTACCCTTCCTGGGGATTCATAGCCATGAGTATATGATGTGTATGTATGTATGCGGCTTTATATTTCTAAGTGAGCTGTAAAATGAATCCCCATAAAAAATGTTCCTATCAGTCTAAGCATGGCGGGCAGTTCTTCTTTTATTACATACATACATATACTCACGGCTATAAATCCCTGGAAAGGGTTGTCAGAGCTAAGGAATCAGAAATTCCTCAGCCACTTTTGGAAGTTCTGTGGGGAAAAGATGGTGAAATAAAGGTTGTTGGTGATGGGTCTCCAACCGCATCGCCCGAAAATCCCTCTAAAGCCCCAAAACCGTTAGTAGCCTCTTACGTACACCCAGTGGAAGAAATGGGGTAGTACTATTCTAAGCCGACACTACACAGGAAGCTTTTATTAGAAAAACTAATAAATTAATATTATACATTATTCTTCCTACTCTTAGATATAACACAACATATCTCATCTGATGTCCAAGTCCCCTATTGGGTGCTAAATCATATCCCGAGCACATAATTCATACACGAGCCGTTATTTATCTTTTATTTTTTCTTTCAGCTTTATAAGATTTACTGGTTTCTACCCTCATGTGAGGTGAAGTCCTCGGAGACAATAAAATTGCAATAAGTTGGCGTAGAGGTGTTGGAATGTATGGATAATAATTTATCTTATGTTATTCTGGGACGGAAAAAAACTAAATTTATAAATAAACTGTAGATATTCTACATATATACGTATTGACCAAGATAAGTATAAGACACATTCATTGAAGGTGGTAGTCACTTTTATCATCATAAATAAAATTTTATAATTAACTTGTATAATATAAGCTATATATTTTCCAGAATGTAAACATATTAGGAACCATAAATGGAACATTACGAATATTAAATTATTAAGTAAGTGGAAAACCTTAGTTACTCCCTGATACTTATATTTAATTTAAAACATTGTATTTTAAATACTAGTAAGATGTAAAGTCAACTATATAAATATAAACAATAAAGTTAGTGGTAGAAATGTAATGGTGGCAATATAGTATGTTGTGTATGTATCCTCTAGTCATTTTCTAGGCGATAGTCGTTTATATGATAAAAAAACGTAATTAATTAAGACCATTTAATAAACATCCATACTTAAACTCACGACCATAAACTCCTAAAAGGGGTAGCCAGAGCTGCGGAGTATGAAATTTTTCAGCCTCCAGCCGCATCGCTTAAAAAAACAATTAGGAATAGAATAGAAAAACTCACTTTTGCACTTATAAAAAAAATATATTTAAAAATACAGAATTCTATAACGAAATAAAACATATTCTGCCTTTTTTCGTCCCAAACATTTCGTACCTATTTATTCAAGACCTCTTAAGCCCTTTTAGCAAGCTAATTATTAATTAAAGACGCTCTTTGGACACTCACCGTCGGGACTTAAGACTTGCATAATCTGCCTTAAGAGCTTATTCCATTACACTTTTATCGTTGCTGAAATCGGAGGTCCTTCACAGTCACTGCCGCAGATGGCCACAGACGCTTGTTATTCCACTACACCGATTTCAGTTTCTGAATCATTCGCGAGCGCGCGATGTTGGCGGCCTGGCGGGCGGTCGTACGAAATTGCTCCCGTCTTTTTTTTAAAACGCTCTCTATTGGACTCTCTTATCCACTATCCCACTCTCATTCAATAAACGACGACACATTGCGTCTATATATCTCTTTCGCTACTATACTTACATATATCCTATTCATGTACACAACCTTTTCCAAATATTTTTACGTCATATTACACACAAAATATTAAATAGGCGGGAACTCCTATATGACTTAAAAATAAAAGCATATTTATTAAAAAGTTTGCCGGGGTCGTACGAAGTGGCGATCGATAGTTTCAGCCTACCCCAATGAGAGGTAATGGCGTTAGTATATGTATGCATATATGTGATTGAACGTATTTGCTTACCCCAATGGGAAATAATGGCGTGAGTATATGTATGCATGTATGTAATTATACGCCTGTGCCTACCCCCACGGGAAGTGATGGCGTGAGTATAAGTATGCATATTTGAAACAATACGTATCTGCCTACCCCTTACGGAAAAATGGCGAGAGTTTAAGTATGTATGTATGTAATTAAAATTATCTGCTTACCACAAGCGGAAGTAAAAGCGTGAGTATATGTGCGTATGTATGTAATTAAACGTATCTGCCTACTCAAATGGCAAGTAATGGCGTGAGTATTTATAATATATTATAATATAATTTGCATGTATGTGATAAAACGTATTTACCTACCCCAATCGGAAATAATAGCGTGAGTATATGTATGTATGTATGAATATAATTATACATATCTGCCTACCCCTATGAAATGGAACCCCTACCTACCTAACTACCCCTGGAATTAATGGCGTGAGCATATGTATATCTGCTATAAAACTTTTATTATCTTTTTTTGTTTACGTAATTTGCAATCATAGGCATGTAAAATTTTGGCACGTCCTCTCGCTGCGGCGGGTGCGAGGCCGAGGCGACTGAAGCGTCTGAACGTTATTCCACCTTCCTGAGACGGAGCTACTAAAAATTTAATGAGCTAGGAGCCGAAATTTGTCTACTTTTCAGAAGCCTAGCGTTCTGAACGTTATTCCACTAGTCTGAATTCAGATTCTGTGGCTTTCGGACGTCTGAATTCAGACAAATGGAATAAGCTCTTTAGCTCTACTTTGGACCCTTTGCTCAGTGTCTACGTCGAATTACGTTGATTAATGTGAACTACATTTTGTATACATAATATTTTTTTATATAGCCCTACTAAACTCAACGTTTATGCCGAAAATCCTAGAAGGGTTGGCAGATGTACATCACATTATATTTTTCTACCTGGTGTTCAGAGTATCTACGTACTGCCGGGACAGTGCATCTAAGCGATAGGCAAAGTAGGCCTGTCGTTGCTTTGTACAAATACACTTTAACATGACTAAATGCAACTAAATTTGAATTTTCTTCACGTTGTTTTCCCTTACCGTTAAGCCTTGATAAATTAACCACACATATGACTTAAGAAAATACAAATTGGTCTAAGTAATTGAATTGAAGATTAATGCGCATTTTAACCTGAAAAATAAAAAAAACAAAGACCTAAATCTTTAACGTAATCTCTACGTAGCTGAGTTATACAATGTCTGTACAATAAATTCCTCACTACACAACCAGAACCAGTGATGCTAAATACCCTCCGAAACTGTGGTTGCTACGCAAAGCATGCGACGTCCACGCTTCGGCTAGTATTAACTGCTCTATAGCATTCCTGACACGTTGTACTGGTTTGTAGGTATGATGAGTTGTGTTAAGACGTGCGTGATAGTGTCTTTAGTTTTATACAGTTTACGTGATATACTTTATTCAATTGGATGTCAACCAGTTTATAAAGGGACATTATCATATTGTAGGAGGGGTTCCAAAACCGTACATATTTATACTCATGCCATTAGTTCCCCATCGTGATTCCTTGTAGAAGCTGGATCTTTAGAAAAAGGCACATGTTTTCAGGTATCAATAGGTAAATCACTATCGACTAAAACATTCAATATCAACAACCAGGTGGTCAGGTGATCACACTTAGTACATACATTAATCCATCGTTGGTGATGGGTCTCCCACCACATCGCCCAAAAATCCCTTAAATACCCAAGCCCCAATACCGTTAGTCGTCTCTTACGTTCACCCACCGGAAAAAATGGGGTAGTGCTATTCTAAGCCAACACTACACAGCTACAAACTTAGCTTAGCTATGCACACTCTTAGAGTTATAACAAAACTCCAAAACTCTAGATGCACCTAAGATAAATCATTCATAATATAAAATTCAAACAGTATATTTATTCTCTTTATTCTACTACCAAAAACATGACTCGTAGTCTACTCGTAGTTCACCCTTCAGTATGTCAGCAGATATGCAAATATGTCAAATATGTCAGGTTAGAGGTGAAACAATCGACACGAGCCGCCAGCACGTCAGCTGCCATATTTGACATGCCGAGTGCGTGCCCCACGTGCCTTTATTGGCATGCGTGTTTACACTATCATATTTTATTGATTTTTCCGAAGAGACAAGATGCGGCTGTTTTGTGTAACTTTAGATGTTATTGACAATAAATTATTAAATATATCTCTTACATAAATAAATCTCATTTTCTCATTTAAAATTAGGTACTGCTATTCTATTCGATAGTGCATAACATTTGTGTGAGTTTTTTCAGTTTAAAAAAATTCTATAATAGTCAGAGCTTAAAAAAATTATTATCTCACAGCCAATATATGTCTCCATCAAGGGGCTCGAGCCTAACCTATCTAGGGTGATTTGGCCATAATCTACCACACTGGCCATGTACGGGTTGGCAGACTAACGACTACTACCGAGATAGAAGCCGGGACAGACTGCTTAACGTACCATCCGAAGCACAAAATCGTCTTCCAAACTGGGTTAAATCTTACAAATTAAATTTTTGACTTTACTCCCCGATAATCGAACCCGACACCTCAGTAAATGAAGCCAAGCGCTTAACCGCAATACCACGGAGGCAGTCGGTCAAAATTTTAATCTTTAAATATATGAATTGATCGTATATACTAAGCAAAATATGTCCATCATTAGAAGATCACAACAGATCATTAATTGAATCCCACTATATCCTTAGCAGATAATCTTGTTACATACGTTATCACATAGTTAGAATTGACATGTCGGAATGTTGCTAATGGATTAATTAACCCACATGTAGATCTGGCATTGCTGTGGAAATATTAACAATTACTCAACTGTTATTTGGAAAACAGACTAGGACTAAGTATTCTCAAGACTCAAACGTTCACAGCGTATATCCCTGAAGGGGTTGGCAGAGGTACAAAAACTTTTGGTAATATAAAATAATACTTTGTCAGCTGTTGTTCAGATATACAATGTTTTGCCTGGGCTAGTACATCCACGTAATTAGGGGCAGGCCTGCCGCCGTTTAGTATAAACATACTTTTTTTTCTTTTTCTTTCCAATAAAATAAAAAATAAATCGACTTTAACTTTCATTATCTTCTCAGCATCTTGACTCTGTCATTATAATATGGACATATACAGTTACACCTTGACCTCGGAGGACACATTTGGACATACATTCATAAATATACTCACGGCTATAAATCCCTTAACGGGGTAGCCAGAGCTTTGGAATGAGAAATTCCTCAGCCACTTTTGGAAAGTTTAGTGGGAAAAGATGGTAAATTAAAGGTTGTTGGTGATGGGTCTCCAACCACATCGCCCAAAAATCACTTGGAAAGCCCCTACACCCTTAGTCGCCTCTTACGATCACCCACGGGTAGAAATGGGGTAGTGTTATTCTAAGCCGACACTACACGGCCAAATAATAAAACAATTTATAATATTATTGCCGTGTAGTGCCGGCTAAGAATGTCGCTACCCCTTGTGTTGTAAGAGGCGACTAAGGGTATTGGGATTGGGGCTTTTTATTGGATTTTTGGGCGATGCGGTTGGAGAACAATCACTTATAGGGAAATATAGCCGTGAGTATATGTATTTTATAATATTATTTTGTTCTTTTATATGTATTTTACGGAATACAATGAACCCAGTCACAAGTTTTAATTGACATCGAAAAAGGAGGATTTTGTTATTTTGTAAATGTTTATATGTATAATTATATGTCTGTATGTGTATATATGGTCAAGTCCCAACAACCCAATAATAACATTTTAATCGTATTTATTCAAAATAACCACTTCAGATGAAAAAGAAATATAAATTAAATTCAGTTGAAAAGCTACGGTCCCACCTAAAATGAAGCAGTTCCTTGAAGAAACTACTTATCGAACTTTGACTACAATACCCGTTATGAGAAGCAGAACTAAGGAGGTTTTTAAATATAAACTCATGCTTAATAGCTTCTTCTTTGACTCCATCTTTACTTTTGTCTCGTAAGATCAAAGTACCCAGAGACTTGATAGTAGAGACTTGCTATTTGTGACTTATTAAGTGTAAAGATAGTGTTGCTGTTTAATCAAAATTTATGATATTTTTGATCCAAGAAATTGTTGCAAAATCAGTATGAGCTAAAAATATACTACTAAAAATTGTAAAATTTATTAACTTCGCTAAACACTACGATAGTATTTGATACGTCTGCAAATGATATAGATTACGTAACTGTAGTCTGGAGTTCACGAAGTGTAGCGAACGTCGGCAAAGTTTGACCTCTGAATGTCCGACGTGACACCTTCTGATCATGCCAATACACGGTTGGACCAGAAACACGCCAATATAGACTTTATTTCACTGTGATAACAGCTATATAGTTAGGTGGACCAATTTTCTCGAAAGCTGTTGGTAAGACAAAATGTGATGCGTGGTCATTCTCAAATGAATTATGGAATACAAAAAGAAAGGTTCGTTCGTGAGTCACAAACGTGTAACAACCTAATTATGGAAGTTTTAATTTGAAGAATTTTATTTTCTTTATTTTTACAATTTAATGCCAATTTTCCATATTTAAATAGTGATAGTATAGATGAGTATGCTAACATTTATCTTAAATCACTAACATCAACTAGTACCTATTACAAAATTTGCAGTAGTTCAAATGTTAAATAAAAAATATTGGTGCATGTTATTTAAAGAAGGAATGTGCCAAACCCTTTCACTCAAAATTTAATTAAATAGATAGATAACTTTAGTACCTGAGGCATTATTTCCGTTCATCCATACTAATATTATAAATGGGAAAGTGAGTTTGTTTGTTTGTTTGTTCCGCTTTCACACCGTAAATACTGAACCGATTGCTTTGAAATTTTGCAGACGTATAGTTAGAAGTCTAGATTAAATAATAGGGTAATTTTTCCCCTAAAAAAATATGTTCCCACGGGAAATCAAAAATATTGTTTGCTTGCTGGATGCATTGGATATGGCGCTGTGTATCGTTTAAAACAACGTAATATATTGTAAACTAATATAAAAATCAAAATTTAGAAGCTTAATGGTACGATAATGGATCCCCGAAAATAAGGAACTCCCGAGGGATGATGTACTATTTTTTTTATCGTATAAACAATTATTTACATCTACTTATATTGCAAACGAATAAAAACATGTAAATTTAGAAGCTAAATGAAACGACGATGATTCCTTGAAACTAAGAAATCCGCAAGAGTTCTCATAGGAACATCAAAAAACCTTAAGTCATATAAGGCTCAAAATATTGCAGCGATTATATTTATCATCGATGGAATTCACATCAGACACTTTGTTAATGTTCATTTTGGAAAGATTAAGGGGTTTCATCCATTTTCATCAAAATAAATGAACATTTAAATGACAAATTTGTTTATCAATAGTAAGACTAATATGAAATAAAGCGTAATAAAAATTTGACACCGCCCCGGTAACGTCTCCGTGGCGTAGCGGTATAACTAACTACTATGGATATTTAATTAGAACTATTATGAATCAATCGTCCCGGGTTCGTATCTCAGGCAATTCAAGCTTTTTGTAAAAAAAATGTTTTATTAGCTTAAAATAGCACTATATATAATAATAACAAGCACTAGCCCTTCAATTTAGCGATTATTTTAGATGGAGATCCACCACTAATCATCCCTATATTGCCGAGCAATTGCTGCAAGCTCTCCCACTATCACCAACGGTCAGTGTAGGGGCAGCACCGAGCCGCCGCCGCAGTACTAACTTAACTACTATCCGTATCTGTACACCTACTAAAGATATTCTCATTTCTGAACATAGGAACTTGGTATATTTGTTTCATGTTTATTATGAACAATTAAAAAGGAAGTTTTGGAACTCAACCCCTAACGGGTTGATATAGCAAATGAAAGTTAATATAGAGTTTTTTTACATTTTATAATAAAACTTGGTGCGATTGAATTTATGAAATCCATCTATCAATCATTCATGAGTATATGCTAACAACCATAAATTCCATAAAAGGGTAGCCATAGCTTCAGAGATACTAATTCTTCATCCAATTTGGGAAATCGATCGATAAAAGATAGTTTAATAATGGTTCACAAACTGCATCGCCCAACAATCACTTAAAAAGCCTCAATGTCCTTTATGTCATTTACAACGCCCGCGGGTTTATAAATATAAAAAACAGAAGTTGAGATAGTGTTTCGGTATTTTGGTATTATGTAAACTGGATGCAAAAAATGAAGTCCACGCGGACGAAGTCGCGGGGCAAAAAGCTAGTATAAAATATAACCCAAAATGCTTGAAATACAGAAATTACATTGTAGATACCGCAGGTAAAGAAGTTTATGTTTAATAAAAAAAGCTACCAAACTACAAATCACTTCCGCTCAAGTAAAAGACGAGTGCTGTCCCCCGCCTGTCCACTAGATCCGAACCCGCTACTCATAATGCTTATTTCGCGCGCCACTTCACTCGTATCCTGCTTACGAGTTATGGCACTAACTTCTCCAATCACAGTAAGTAGCCATCGGAACGCAGAGCTGTTAAGATAACTACGAGTGGTTTTTTCTGTTATGTAGCTTTTTTTTAGAATATAAATAAAAATAAAAAATAATTATTAATATGTGAAAAACGCTCATTATTGATAAATTGGGATCAGTAGATACTATCAAATTTAAATTTGAAAGATTCTGGCAAATCTCTTGAGCTTAAAGTATATTTATCAAGCTTTTTACCTGTGTCCTTATAATACTCGGTAAATTTTTTAAGTAATAATTTCCGTACCTACACAACATGAGTCAACAAACCTGGAACGCAAAAAATACATTTAATATAATAAAAATCTACCAAACTAAAAATCACTTCGGCTCAAGTAAAAGACGAGTGCTGTCCCCCGCCTGTCCACTAGATCCGAACCCGCTACTCATAACGCTTATTTCGCGCGCCACTTCACTTGTATCCTGCTTACGAGTTATGGCACTAACTTCTCCAATCACAGTAAGTAGCCATCGGAACGCAGAGCAGCTAAGATAACTGTGATGGAGATCCATCTACACCACCGCATAAAAAATATATCTACTGGTTATATTTTTCTGCGGTTTTTCAGTTGGTAACATTTAGAAAATTTAAAGTGATATAATAATTTCATGTAAGATATAATAACGGTATAAGTTTTCATTAGTATCGACAGGGACTATAGGATTTTAATTTGTAAGAGTCGCAGAGTATCAGAACGCATAGCTGCTAAGATAACTACTAGTATGATGAATATTGTTTAATATATTTGTGCTTAAGTTTCGTTTTTGTGATATAGCTCTGTGTTCATTGGTATTTTTATAGGTGACCTTAAGTTATCCACACGTTTTTATTTTAAATATGTAAGAAATATATTTTTATATTATATGTTTATCAGATTTTGTTTAGTAGAGAATTTTATAAGATTCGATCTTAAATATTTAAATTTACCACTAGAGTGTAAGTGAAAAGATAAACTCATAACTAAATTATTCTCTGTATGAAACTGGGTTACTGAAGTACTATAATTGGGATTTTTTTCCTCTTGAATATATAAAACACTGTGCCAAAGAGAATCATCACTACGGTCACAATTTTTTTTAATACTCAGAATTACAGTATATACAAACATACATATCTCACGGCTATAAATTCCTAGAAGGGGTAGCCAGAGCTAAGGAATTCGAAATTCCTCAGCCACGTTTGGAAAGTTGAGTAGGGAAAAGATGGTAAAATAAAGGTTGTTGGTGATGGGTCTCCAACCGCATCGCCCAAAAATCCCTTAAAAGCCCCGATACCGTTAGTCGCCTCTTACGTTCACCCACCGGAAGAAATTGGGTAGTGCTATTCTAAGCCGACACTACACAGTAAACACAATATTTAAACCATATGAGTGCAGCTAGCTAAATATTCTACACTACAAAATCCCAAACGTACATCCAAAATAAATCACAATAGTTTTGTACTTCCTTGTAATATTATTAGATTAAACGCTTGTTTGGACATAAACGGAAGAGATAAGGAATTAGGAAACAAATAAATGCATTCTGAGATTTTATTTCTCTCTCAGATTTCTATTTATTTTCTATTACTTAGTTTCTATTTCTTTAATGCAATGTAAGTAAAAGTAAAATAGTGATATTTCATTGTAAATTAGATTAAAAATACGAGTATCACTATTGAAGTAAGTTATTAAACATGAAAAGTTTTTTTATGTATAATATACATTTAAATTAATATGACTATCTTGCTTTAAATTTATTCTTAACATTATACTTTAAAAATTCGAAAACGATTTTCGTTGATTTCGTACATTCACTATGCTGACACACGTATTAACAAAAAATCTGGCACTGAAATAACAATCGCAACCGTCATAGCTTAGTGGGTAAAACACCGCTTATTGTGCAGGCGATGACGGTTCAAATTCCGAGTCGAGCCACCAATTTGTCTTTTCTAAAGTCCTATGAGTGGTTAATTTATACATACATACATACATATACTCACGGCTGTAAATCCCTAGAAGGGGTAGCCAGAGCTAAGGAATTAAAAATTCCTCAGCCACTTTTGGAAATGTGAGAGGGGAAAAGTAGTAAAAATAAAGGATGTTGGTGATGGGTCTCCAACCGCATCGCCCAAAAATCCCTTAAAAGCCCCAATACCGTTAGTCGCCTCTTACGTACACCCACCGGAAGAAATGGAGTAGTGCTATTCTAAGCCGACACTACACAGCAAATGGTTAATTTATCATGTTTGTTAACGGTAAGGGAAAAGCTCGTGAGGAAACCCACACGGCTAAGTTGTGGTATGCCTGCCCACTATCACGTGAGTACACTTTTCTAGCAAAACGTGGGTATCACCACACACATTGACAATGTGATATTCAGTAGTATTAGTACCTCTGCAGTCAATCTTACAGTTACAATCAAAACTTCTTACTAAAAAATACTATGTATTAATAATATAAATAATGCGACATAGATTGTTCTTCTTCCAATTTTCTTTTATTATAAAACCAAATAAAACTTTTTCATAGTAACAGACTTGCTGGTGCCGATTTATATAGAGGAAAGTGGCAGCGGTATTTCTAATTCCGAAATTCTGACTAGCCCTTTTTTGAGTTTATATGTATTGAGAAAAACATAGCAATAGGGTCCAGCAAGCATAAAATAAATGAATAATTATTATATCCACAATTATTTCCTTACTATAGAATAAGTTAAGTTTTGCCGTGTCGTGCCGGCTTAGAATGTCGCTACCCCTTTCTACCCATTGGTGTCGTAAGAGGCGACTAAGGGTATTGGGGCTTTTCAAGTGATTTTTGGGCGATGCGGTTGGGGACCTATCACCAAAAACCTTTATTTTTACCATCTTTTCCCCACTTAACTTCCAAAAGTGGCTGAGAAATTAATAATTTCTTAGCTCTGGTTACCCCTTCTAGGAAAATATAGCCGTGAGTATATGTATGTATAGAATAAGTTAAAACCCCTTATTGACCCCTCAAGCAAATATAGTACAAACACCGTTGATTCATGTGTCGAAGCTTGCGAAACGGCAGCTGTTCACGAACTTCCAAAGTCCATTCCAAGGCATTTACATACACTTATATAACTGTGGGAGTTACAAGTTGCTACTTTTAGCTTTCGTATCGTAGAGAAAAGATTAGTAAAGTATTTTACCTACTAGTCTTAGGACTTTGGCTAGTTTTTTCTATGACTTTTAGATGGGATTATAAGGATTAAAATGGTTAACCATTGTTGTATTTTGCTGTGTTGTTGTTACATTTAAATTAATATGAATATCTTGCTTTAAATTTATTCTTAACATTATACTTTCAAAATTCGAAAACGATTTTCGTTGATTTCGTACATTCACTATGCTGACACACGTATTAACAAAAAAACTGGCACTGAAATAACAATCGCAACCGTGATAGCTTAGCGGGTGAAACACCGCTTATTGTGCAGGCGATGAGGGTTCAAATTCCGAGTCGAGCCACCAATTTGTCTTTTCTAAAGTCCTATGAGTGGTTAATTTATACATACATACATACATATACTCACGGCTACAAATCCCTTAACGGGGTAGCCAGAGCTTTGGAATGAGAAATTCCCTAGCCACTTTTGGAAGTTGATTGGGGAAAAGGTGGTAATAATAAATAAATGTTTTTGGTGACGGGTCTCCAACCACATCGCCCAAAAACCACTTAAAAGCCTCTATACCCTTAGTCGCCTCTTACGATCACCCACGGGTAGAAATGGGGTAGTGTTATTCTAAGCCGATACTACACGGCAAAGTTGCTGTGTAGTGTGTTGCTTATATTAGCACTACTGTCCTAATGCACTAATGGAGTAGCCATTACTGCCCGTGGGTGTTCGTAAGAGGCTACTAAAGTGATTTTTGGACGTTTGGAGACTCATTACAAAGAACCTTTGTTTTACAATCTTTCCCCACTTTACTTCTGAAAGTAGCTGCGGAATTACGTTTACTGAAGCATTGGCTACCCGTTTTAGGGATTTATAGCCGTGAGTATATCTAGTATATGTATATATTTTTGCAATGGGAGGACAAGATGTCTACCTTTCTTTAATTAATAACGACTAATAACATATACACATGCCGTGTAGTGTCGGCTTAGAATAGCACTACCCCATTTCTTCCGGTGGGTTTACGTAAGAGGCGACTAACGGTATTGGGACTTTTAAAGGATTTTTGGGCGGTGCGGTTGGAGACCATCAACAACAACCTTTATATTACCATCTTTTTCCCACTTAAATTTCCAAAAGTGGCTGAGGATGTTTTTATTCCTTAGCTCTAGCTACCCCTTCTAGGGATTTATAGCTGTGAGTATATGTAACAAACACACATATAAATGCATAAACTATTGATCGCCACTTTGTACGATCCCGGCAACACTCTCGAGCATAATTTTCAATCATCAAGCTTTTCATGCAACGTCTACACACTTTTGACGCCTGCCTTATAAAGACATCCTCTGTAAGAAAACCTTCATCTGTCAAAATATCTGCTATAAAGAATTTTCCTAAAAACGCAAATAAATGTAAAGTGTACTTCACCAATTTATGAGGTATTCTAATGAAGATTTCAATTAATGCTGTGTCACAAGCATTTTGTTACTTTTGGTTAAGTTATAGATGTTTTAAACTCAGATACGTTTCTATATCATATTCACCCTATAACCACTCGTGGATTATATAAATAGCTACAACTTATAAAATAAATACCTAAATTTTCAAAAACATACTAAAACAAAAAAGGACTTACAAGACATGTAACTCAAAAAGCATGTTTTAGTAGCTATTATGCGAGTGTGTGTAAAGAGGACTGTCCCTCAGATGTCTTAAGTGGCAGTGAAAGGGCTGGGGGCGAGGCAGGAAATTTATATTCCCGATATATCCGGGATAGTTGCGAACTTGGGAACATGATCTGATACGAAGTTCTTGGGTCGCGTTCATCTTTACTACGGGAATAGGAGGTGGGAGACTTTAGGTGTTGTTCGTTTTAGAAGATGTTTAATTTATTGGATATTTTTAAGTGGTTGGGTTTTAGATATTGACTGACTATAATGTTTTAAATATTATAACATGATCTAACACCAACCACTTTATTTGGTCTATCTTTATTTTAAATAAATAGACGAGGTGAGACACTTTAGTTGTCATTTATGTTTTAAAAGATGTTTAAGTTTTGGATATTCTTAAGCGGTTAGATTTTATATATTGGCTATATTGTAATTCAAAACACTTCACTAATACAATGTAATATGAAGATACATACAATGACTACATTTGAAATTATTCAAGCTCTCCACTAAAAGACTTAATTTTATAGTTACTGCTTAAACTTAAAACACGTCTCTCACCTCTAAACAGTTTTCAATGGCTTCAGTTGTCCCTTGTCATTCTTCAAACTTCCATGTCCAAGATTCAACATACTCTCAGCCAAAAATTTAGAACATTTATTGAATAAAGTCAAAACTAGAGAAATATTACTGCATTATCATTATTGGGTAAATTAAATGTTAAAAAACAAATCTTCAGCTACTAAGTTCCAACAATGCAACGATCGCTCAAGTTGATATACGAAAATCATTCATCAACCAAAGAAAAATGCACTGTGAACAACTAAAATGGACCTTATTGTTAACAGCATACAGATCAATGGTAAACCATCAAACAAGTCAACGTGATGGAGCACCGAATCCCGGGAGCAAACGTTTTCAATATGTGTTCAACTAAAATCGCTGTGTAACCAAATTGATCGGCTAAAATAATGTTTTGCAAGTGATTTTTAGATTCAATTCAAGACCTTATTTGATTTTAGATATTGTTATTTTACATAACGTCATCCACATTCGTAGAAAACATCTCTACATCCGCACTATAGTTTGCCGTGCGAATGAGCTTGTAAAGTAAATATATGATCAAATGTGTTTCTTTATAATGAAACATAAATACATTAACGGTTACTAATCCTTAAAAGGGTAGGACAGCCGCTAGTACTTGAGAACAAGAGAATCCACGACTACTTTTGGAAAAAAATAGAGTAAATTTCAGCTCAGCTTAGAAAAGCACTATCACATTTCTTCTGGTGGTGTCGTAAGATGCGACTAAGTCGTTATGCGAGGTTTATCTTGATAATTAAGCAATATGAATGAAAATTTATCACAGCAATTTTATTTATATGATAACTATTCCCCTCTCAACTTCCAAATTGAATTGAAAATGGTTGATATCTTATCTTTGGCTACAAAATCTATGAAAACAAAAAATAAGGTATCATGTATATTATGACATAACATTTATCATTTCAGCTAGAAAGTCCAGCATCCACAAAGTCTACAATCCGGAGATTGTCCTTCACAGTATTTGCTTAGTACGGCTCTCATTTATGTCGCCGGACTCCTGCCTCATTTGGATAACGTTATGCAAACAATTTAACCGTAGCGACCCTATTTGAACAATGTTAGGGAAGTGAATTGCGAAAGTACTCGTTTTATTATTTAGTTTGGTATTAACCGTTTGGGATAGAAAAAGGAATAATAAAATCTTTTAGTAGATAGAGAGGATGGAAGTATATATGAAAAATAGATATATAGAGCTATAGCGGATGGTAATGGCAGTAGAGGATGACCAAGGACGACACGTTTAAATCAAACAGAACAAATGCTTAAAAGAGCTAGGTCCGTGTCGTTATGAATAGAAGATTAGGTATGAAAATCTTGATAAATGTAGACGAAGATCCAAAGGCTTGCCAGAATCATACAAAGTGGCGATCGATAGTGTTTGATTTGTAGGTAAAGGCAATAAATAAGAAACGAATTTATAACATTCACATTTCAACTCACGTTTTTGAAAATAAATAACTGCAAATGTTAATGTAAAATTAATAATATCTATATTTTCACAACATGCCATAACTATATAATATATTGAGTACATTTTTAATTTAGTATTTTTTTTCACCTGAGTGATATGCTATTTCTACCTCCTCTTATCTTTGCATTCCTTTTTAATAGTATAATAGTGGAGCTGCTCAGTAAAGGTATATTAGAAGATTAAGAGCAAAGAGTCCTTCTTCTCACACAATTTATATAAAACTTAAACAAGTGTAATTCTAAAGTATGTTTTATATAAAAGCGGCGCCGGCTCTCATGCCCGTGAACAATAAAATTACACGCGACATAAAACAAAAACACACCCCAAGCTATAACCGCCATTGCACGGACTAACCAGTATACTTTGACCTGCGATTACTTCATAAACAACGGAAATGTACAGGTTTCACGAACACACGGTACAAATAGAGAGACCAGGGTAAGTGGTAATAAGATGTCTTTTTATATCGCTATAATATATCCCAGTCGAGATGAAAAATACTTATAAAGGTTGTGTCATTTACCACCCTCAGATCTGATACGAAAATTGAGTTGTTTTCATGTTATCGGAAAATATATGTCATTATAAGATACTTTTATATTTCCCAGCACTCGTTTTAATTAAGAAGTTTCTACGGAGTGCTAAGACTAGTTTTATAAAAGTTCCCACGTGTAGGTACATTATGTTTTGGTTGTTAATGGGGGAAAAGAGTATTTTTAATAAGTAAAATGAAAATATAGTGTGCAGAAAAGAAAACATTGGGTTTGTTAACTTCTCTTTGAAATATTCATTTTATGCATCCGGTTGTGTGAAAGCACACTGTACATACCCATAGCTTGGAATGAAATTCAAATGAAATGTGAGGCAAAAATGTGTATGTATATTAAGGTTTTCGACATCTACAAAAATGATTGGCGAATAAATCAGTCTCATCGGATTGATTAGCAACGTTCCAGATTGTGTTGACATTTCCTTTTGAACAAACTTGAAGGTTCCCCTGATTTAAATTATTTCTACAAATTATTTGAATTGGAGTTATTTAAGTTATATTTATTTGCCGTAATTTCTGCTTGACATTTTATTTGCGTAGATTATGAATTTTATCCTAAGTTATTTAAATTTATAAAAACTGTCTCAACTCACAACTTTAAGTATTTGTTATCAATGATTAACCATTAACCAAATAAAAAAAACTATGTATTTTTTTTTTATTTAAGAATATTTAACCTACAGTGTACTCACTACTATAAATCCCTAAAAGGGGAACCACAGCTTAACGATCAGAAAATTTTCAGCTACTTTTGGAAGTTTACGAGGTTAAAGATTGTAAAATAAAGGTTTTCAGCAATGGGGCTCCAACTTTACGCAGCTGAATAGTTAACAAACGAGGTATCTTGAGTTTCTCTTCATTTGGGCTATAATATAATTGGTCGCATAAAAAACACGTTTAAATATGATATGAATAACAGAATCTTACTTAAGGTACACAAGCGTTCGTACTAGGCTATTTAACATCGCGATAAAGATTCCAAAAATAATATTTCCATAAATGTATTTTTTTAAAACTATGTTATAATATGAGTTCAATATATGGGAAAATAAAGATGCTAGTGCCAACCCGTAATATTATGACTTATTAGTAAATATTACTATAGTATAATTAAATACATTCATACATATTCTCACGCCGTTAGTTCCCATTGGGGTAGGCAGAGA
The DNA here is from genome assembly GCA_963576735.1 of Bedellia somnulentella. Taxonomy (NCBI): domain Eukaryota; kingdom Metazoa; phylum Arthropoda; class Insecta; order Lepidoptera; family Bedelliidae; genus Bedellia; species Bedellia somnulentella. The sequence continues at coordinate 11,356,056 of OY755186.1, read as the reverse complement.
CTATCGATCGCCACTTTGTACGATCCTGACAAAACTTTCTGGCTTCGTTTACATCCATAAATCTTTTCATACATGCTCTTTTATTCTTCATACTGCGGACATCTGCATTTTTTAAGCACATTTTCTATTTGATCCAAATGTGTCAATTCAAAGTATAAATGAAATAATAGTATTATTACCATCAGCATGCAAAGGACGACATTTAATCAACGTCTAAGACAATATTGACCAATCAGAGCTTCCCAAATAATACCCCAAGTCAAAGATGGCTTACTGGCTCGATACATAAATGCAAACAACAAATATTGATGGTTTAGTTGTGTTTGTTTAGAGAGCGTGGTCATCTCATTAGGCAGGAACCTCGGGGCTAGACCGCACTGAGCGCCAGGTCTCGTCTGAACACGGACTTAATTAAGGGTATTGAACTCCTAAAAATTGGGTTTTGGATTAGAAAATGATTCTTAGATTTGGGATGGATTAACTTAAAAAAAAGGTTTTTATGGCATTATCAAACTAAGACTATGAATTTATACTTAAAACTAGAACTATTCGACACAAAATTAATTTTTGTGTTCAGTGCTTTTCCACTTCAAAATTTCATAGTCAAAAATCTAAGGGAAAATATCAATATCTTGACTGCAAATATAATCCATCTTTTAAAAAATGTCTCTAAAGGACTAATACAAATCCAGAAATTCATAGACATAAAACAGTCAAAATAGAGTTGTGGAAAATTACATGAATGTTCCTAAAATAAATTGCATTTATTTAAGTTTTGACACTCTTCATGACTTTCATCAACTGTCGTTCTGAGGAACCAATTTTTGTCTTAACAATGTGGTCACATAACAAAGCAAACAAAACTAAATACGCTATCCATATAAGCATAATTTGTGGCTATGCGTGTGTCCTGAAGACTATTTTCTTTACTGCTGATGAATTGACAAAAAATTAATGAAATAGTCTCGATTCAATATTTAATTCAATCTCTTTTTACCTCAAAAGCTGTTCACTTCTCACAAACCTTTATTAGCATCAATAATTTTGCGTCAATCAATCGATTTCTATAAGCCATTTATAGGCCGTTCAAAAATATACAACAAAAATCTAAGCATCTTCATAAATAAAAAAAACGAATTCTGAAATCTTTTCGCGACGGGGTGACAGTCTATCACCTAGCAACAGATAGGGGACTACCCATTGAGTTATATGAGGCGTGATGTCGTACACCTGCTTTAGGTTGACAACTAACAAGATATTTTGTCATTATTCTCCTATTTATATATTAGGGACCAAATGCATTTTTCTGGGATTTAGTAATGGGGAATCAAATGCACTGTATGTGAATCAAATACAAAACACACAATAACATATGTTTTTGATAGTGATTTCTGTGTCACTCTTTATTTTCTGATCTATAGTATTGATTTACTAGCTTTTAATTGTGATAAGTAACCAATTACAAAATATATTTCACTTGCAGAAAGTCACTTAATGGGCTTAAGGAATTGGAACTTGTGCAAATGGAATACGGATTGTTAGTGAAGGTAGAAAGACCTTTATAAGCAGCCCAAACTTAACAGTGCTCAACTGTAATTAAAGGGAAAACACTTAACGTAGTATATATATATATATATACATGTTTGCTGTGTAGTGTCGCCTTAGAATAGCACTACCCCATTTCTTCCAGTGGGTGTACGTAAGAGGCGACTAACAGTATTGTGGTTTTAAAGGATTTTTGGGCGCTGCGGTTGGAGACCCATCACCAACACCCTTAATTTTACCATCTTTTCCCCACTGAACTTTCCAAAAGTGGCTGAGGAATTTCCAATTCCTTAGCTCTGGCTACCTCTTCTAGGGATTATATTTATAGCCGTGAGTATATGTATGTATATATATGTAGGCTTAACCTTTGTCACGTTCAGAAGTATTAGTATCTCAGCCAACCCCTTCGGACATATACGGCATGAACGCTTGAGTTTGAGTTGTGAGCAGTACAAAAAAAAACATCATCAGTGACACTTTTGATCACGTAACTTTTTACATTTTTCCATAGTTTTTCTCCAAGTACAATACAAAATTATTTTATTAAACTCGTAGCGTGCGAGCAATTTATGTGATTTATATAGAATCATTGGATAGAAACAAGTGGTTACGTCAAGTTTCCAAAATAACCAAGACATCTGTGTCATCAAAGACGTAACAAAGGCTCCGGAAAGATCGCATTTAACAAAAGGTCCTCGCCTTAGGGTCGAATAGTTTCGGATGTAAGGGCTGACAAGGGGTTCCGAAGATTGGTACTCGAATTTAAAATAAATAGGTCAGTCTAAAATACAATGAAATATTTATTTCTAATATTTTATGAGTGATTTACTTATCAGTATTAAATAAAAAATACTTATTGGTTTTATATATACATGCTACTTAAAATAACGTGTAGAATTTAAATTAAAAACATAAGTTGAAGAAATAAAGTTATTAGAATAGTTATGATATATATAGAATAATTATAAGAAGTAAAGAAATAAGTTGTTCTACTTTTAATGGCATTTAAATCGTTACAAAGAATAGAAACAACTTTTCATAATGGTATACCCATCATAGCTTTACAGCACGCGTATATAACATTATGTTTCCAAAAATGTAAGAGCAAAACACGTCCACATACCTTTCCTAAAAGAAAATAAGTATCGGCAAAGGTCTTATCCAATCACTTAACCGTCCGCCGTACGTCTGGGCACGTCTCGGGTGAACGGGGGGTTAAGAAACGGGGGGTAATTTGAACAAATGAGCGACGGCTACGGAACCAAATTAGATTCTCACTCGGACACCGCTGGACTCAGACAGATTACGCCTAACTTGCTACACCCTGTATCTACGGTATTATATTGCTCGATCATGGAACAGATGGTTGGATGGTTCCGCTGGTTTATTGTATCGATTTTTAGTTTTGGGGTTGTTTTAGTTTCATGAATTTGTTTATGATTGGAACAGCCATTTAGATTTAGTCAACGGACCGATTACGCCTAAGCGCCTAACTCTCTACACTGCTAAATCGCCCTGTATCTACGGTATTATATTGGTTAGTCATGAAACAGATGCTTTCGCTTTTATTCGGTTGATTTCAAGGCTACTTTACTGCTAGAAAATATATTGTTATTTAAATAATTAATGCTTATGAGAGTAATAGTAATTTATATTTAGTACTCAGACAGATTATACTTCACTGGCTATATTCTGTATCTAGGGTATTATTTTACTCGACTATGAAACATATGGTTTACTCTTATTCTATATTTTTTGGGTTTTTTGTTTGGGGTTAGTATATCATGAAAATTTACTGTCATTAACAATATAAAGTAACAATGAGTGTAACAATAATTTAGATTTAGAACTTAGACCAAACAGATTACGCATATATATGTATAAATTTCTCGATCATGAAACAGATGTAGCTGTTTTATGGTAATGATTTTGTCTGTTTGTGTTTAGGGTTACTGCACTTACATGAAAATGTTCTGTTATTTACTAAATTATTGTTTTTGAGTGTAACAATGATTAAACTACTAAGACCATTCCTAAGAATTATGATTACACGAACTTATAAAATGATCGAACATCCGATCATCTTGTTTAGTATATAATTGCAAAAGTTGGGCTAAACTAATCAATACCTACCCTAACAATATGATATCTTTACCATTACCTCCTTTTACGTTACTTACACCATTGTACCTACCCTTGAAACTGAAGAAACAGAAACCTACTTAAACCCAGACGTTTATCGTGTAGAAGTAAATCGATAAACGCCAGATGCAAACAAAAATACCCTCTTATCCGGTGTTTAAACAGTGTATTCAGTCGTCGGACCCTCCCTTGCTTCTAATCAAAAAATGAACTTTCAATAAAGGGAATCATTAATTTGCCTTAGGGTAAGGCACATAGCAAAAGACTGGGAAGATACGGTGAAAATTCAGACGGAATTTAAGATATCATTACTAAAAGACATAATGAAAGACAATCAAGAAATATGCTAATACTATACATAGGATTCTTTGTATGACCGAAGAAGTAAATGAGAATGAAAACTCTCTATAGATCCCTAAAAAGGGAAATGTCATTGTATAAATTGAAAATACAGTGGTGTGAAACATTTCACGTCTTAGGTACGCCACAGGGCTGCGGAGACCTGAGTGTTGAAAATTTTTAACTTGGTCCCAAGTAATACGGTATTTAGGATTCCACTTTGTGGAAGGTAATGTTAGTAGAGGACGACCTCAGAGGACACATTTAGATCGAATAGAAAATGTGCTCAAAAAGGCAGGTGTCCGAAGTACGAAGAATAAAAGAGCATGTATGAAAAGATTGATGGATGTGAATGAAGCTAGAGAGGTTTGCCAGGATCGTACAAAGTGGCGATCGATAGTCTCTGCCTACCCCAATGAGAACTAACGGCGTGAACTTTGTAAGTATACAATATTATATGTTTACATACATATAACTTCTGTTATAATTAACGAGATACATAATGATTAGTTTATATTCAGGATAAGATCCCAATGTCTTTTGCATTTAATGCCAACTTCATTCCCTCTCAGCATCCAAGGTAAAAAGTTGCATAAATATTGATGAAAATTGTCTAGTCAGTACAACAAGTTATTTGCAACGGTTTTTGTCGCAGCTATTACGATAATGCAGCCAATCCCCGGCTTGGCCGAGAATTAATGATGTTCCTTATTGAAAATATATTTAGGGGTCCTTTGTTATACTTAGCTAATATATTTAAAAAAATAAGTTTTTTATATTTTAAAGCTAAATGTTTTGAACTTTTTATTTATTATATATTTTTATTAAAGTGACGACCACAGAGAATTTATGTGTGTAGAAATCAATTACCTAATGACTAATAGATTTCTACTACAAGAGAAAAAAACACAAGAGTAAGAGTAAGTAAGATTTTTTAATTTTTTCTTGGAGATTATATTTATTTAAATTTCTTAAACGACTGTTTTGGATTGAAACCACAAATAATTAAATTCATGTTATTTAATCATTTATGATTGAATTTCTTAAATACATACATATATCACGACTATAAATCCCTAGAAGGGGTAGCCAAAACTAATGAATTAGAAAATTCTCAGCCACTTTTGGAAGTTAAGTCGGGAAAAGATGATAAAAAAAAGTTATTGGTGATGGGACTCCATTCGCATTGCCCAAAAATCCATTAAAAAACCTCATTTCCCATAGCCGCCTCTTACGTACACCCACGAAAAGAAACGCGAAGCAGGAAAAAAATCTTAAATAAACAATCTAAATACAAAACGCGAGAACCCAACAAAATATAAAAAACAGTGAAGCTAACGTTTTCCTTGGTCGCCCTCCATAGCCTTGGGGGTCGGATGCCAACGGGATTGTTTACAACTTTCCAACAAAGCCAGCGATTGATAAAATAACATTCTAAAGGATTTGAAAATTTTAATGAATAAGCTACTTATGCTACAAGTATTTGCAGAGTAATTTATATTTATTGTACTTAATGTAGGAGTAATATGACAATGGGATTAAAATTTAAAAAGAAGACATTAGGAGTGATTGTATGGTACCGTAAACTTATATGGAAAATGTTCTTACTTGCATCTCGTTGGTAACACTGAACAGAACGGCTCCTCACAGCCCCTATACATCCTCACCAAAGAGGCTAAGCCAATCCTTTAGAGGATGGTTTGGCCATATTGCACCAGGGTAGCTAAGTGTGGGTTGGCAGACTAACAACTACTATTGTGAAATTTTCATGGGCCAACGGCTTAGCGTCCCTCTCAAACACAGAAATAATCAACATTTTAGTGCGCCATTCCTTAATTCTCTATTAAATAAATTTTTCGTAATGATTTTAAAAATATGAATGTAAATGGAATAACATATTTTTTGGCATAAAGTAGTTCTCATAAAAGGAGTAACTATCTACATCACAAAGCTGTACATGATGTTTTTATCATTGGTTACAACGTTAATAACCACTATGAGTTAAGAAAAGATACATTGGTATAGGCCCGACTAAGAAACTCACGACTTTTTACGTAATAAGCGTTGCTCTTACCACTGAGCTATCAAAGTAACAAGTTTTGACATAACTTTAAAATATTTTGTCATAATTTTAAAACTAAAATAACACGACTTTATTACAATCCATACTCCAAATAAGAAAAACATTATTCCCAAACCAAAACTTATAGCTCAATCATTAATTATCAATTAAATTTTCCGCCCGCGTACACTAAACGTAAAGTATCAAGAATGATGGAAGAGATGAAACACTCTTAGATAACAGGCGATGCTCTACATTTCAATTAAGGGGCTGGCAGCATTTCACGCCACTATCTTCGCGTAATCACATTAATTAGCACCCCGAGTCGCGTTCAGAATCGAACCCCCTTTCTACATTGCTGCCTTTTAGTGCAGATTAGCTTCTTAACTCGAAATCTTTATGAGACACATTTTCATCAGTATTGCAAAATACTGCGTTTTATTAATGCTCGCACTTTGGTTAGTCATTAAAATTACTATCAACAAATGTATACCCCACGACTACGAAAAGTACATGATTGTCTAATGGGTAGAACACCCGCCCGTAAACAGACAGGCGTGAGTTCAAATCCCGGGTCAGGCCTACAACAATTTGTTTTTTATAAAGTCATATGTGTGGTGAATTTATCATGGTTGTTAACGGTGGTGAGGGAAAACATCGTGAGGAAACCACATGGCCGAGTTGTACTTAGCCATGTGACAGTGCATTCGTACAAAACGGCAATAGAACTAAACCCTATCACGTGAGTACACTGTCTAAGCAAAACGTGGGTACCTATTTTGGACACTAGGTGGCGCTGTCACTTGTTGTTAAGAAGTATTGGTACCTGAGGTACCTCTGCCAAAACCTTCGGGGATAAAACGGCGTGAATGTTTATGTCATACTCACGACTATGATTCCAAAAGAGTAGCTAGTATTCTGCATAGAGAAACTTATATGGATATGCTGTTAATCGTGTAGAATAGAATGATATACCAGAAATATAATCTATACTTATAATAAATCTGTAGAGAGGTCAATTCTGTACATGAAATATATTTTCAAAATAACTATCAGGGGGTGATTAGTGATCGATACTGATGCCAAAAATGTAATCATTAAAATTTTTGTCTGTGTGTCTGTCTGTCTGTCTGTCGGTTTGTATGTTCCTTATGGAAACAAAAAGTACTCGACGGATTTTAACAAAACTACAAGGCAGGTTATAGTATACTTTTCAGCAGAGAAGTGAAGGGGAATTTTGGGAAATTTTGGGAAAACGGGAGTTACTTTATTGTTTGAGCTTCCGTCGCGTGTGCAGCTTTAATGGTTAATGTTACATAGAAATCATGTATGACGGAAATATTCTTCATGAAATTGTCTAAAACATTTCCCGAAACAGTATATGTCTAACTTTTATGGTTGACTCACAATAACACGTGTAACTCCTGATTTAAAAAAGGCAACATTAATAACTATTCAATAAAAAAATAATCATAGAAATCGATAGAGAAACAGCAGTGCGAAGCTGGGCCGATCCACTAGTAGAAAATACTTATTTATAGGTACATTTTTTAATACTACTATTAAAAGAGTCCAGAATAACATACGTCTTGGACCAGACTTTGGATGAAAGTATATTTAAAATGTCAAAAAAGTTTGTTATCAATTTTTGTATTGTCTTTGGTTAGATACGCCAAAATTCGTTTTCATAAATCAATATTTCCTAAATCTTAATGGTTTAGACGAAGTAAATCAAGTGTAATGCTGCTTACTTAAAATTAACACCAATATATCTAAATTATAAAAGTGATAATCATGTGATTTGGTTTTTATTAAAATTATAAGCTCTTTTTGTATGTCGCAACTTCGCGAGTAAATTACAGAAAGTATTTTGTTATTATATTTTCTGCATTGTTATCACACTTACTGGAATGATTGGAAGTTGACAAAATATTATGGCTCCTGTTATTGTAATTGAACCCCTCAATTCAGAAGGTGGTACACAAACTACAACCTTATCGAAAACAGGTCCTTTTATTTTAACTATATTATAGTTGTGTTGTGTCGGCTTAGAAAAGCAGTAGCTCATTTCTTCCCATGGATGTTCGTAAAGGCGACTAAAGGCTTTTAGTGATTTCACAAGTAGTAATTGACAATATTTTCATCCTACTTATTCAAAGGTACTATAGCCGTAAGTATATGTAGTCGTATGTGTACCGTGTCAATATTATAAAACGACCAATTTCTAGGCTTTAAATCTTACTCCGTCAGCGAATTATCTTGCTTGAACTATCCGTTATTTTTCAGTTTGTCATACATACATATACTTATGGCTACAAATCCCTCTAAGTTGTGGCAAAAGCTTCAGAATCAGAAGTTTATCAGCCACTTTTGGAAGTTAAGTGGGAAAATGATAGTAAAATTAAGGTTGTTGGTGATGGGTTTCCAACTGAATCGCCAAAAAATCACTTAATTACCTAATACCCTTAGCCACCGCTAACGGACACCCACGGAAAAATGAAGTAGTGCTATTTTAAGACAGTTTGTAATTTGCCAAGGTTTACAATCCTGGCTTGCGTAATTTAGTATTATTTTTATGTGGTTTACATTGTAGTTTCGCTTTGTATAAAACGTTTGATCAGCAGATGTACTCCATAATTTCTCATGTACTGCTTTTATCATTGGAATTAAAAATCTTTGAATACTTCTGATTATATTCCAGATAAACAGAGCAACGATGTCAAGATGTTGATAGCAAACAAAAAAATAAGGAAACCAAAAAGTAAGGGTTATCATACTTATAGTTATTTAGACTAAGAAACATTAGATAAGTTAGTATAAATAGACACTGCAACAAATTACACGTAAACTTACTTCAAATTCATCGTCATCATCATCAGCCAATATACGTCCACTGCTGGACAAAGGCCTCTCAAATCTCCATAACGACCGGTCCTGTGCTGCTCATCCATCGGCTTCCCGCGACCTTGACCAAGTCGTCGGTCCACGTCGGTCTTGTGGGAGGCCTACCCACACTGCGTCGTCTAATACCAGACTTTTAATTATTAGACTAAATTTTGCTTCTATTCATGGTGCTTTTGAAATTTAAATCTTTTTGTTCATGAAAACCTCATGTGGGGATTATTACTAATAAATAAACAGAAGATCTTAGAATTAGAATTACTAATAAATTAAGAATAACCCGCGACCTCGGGCGTATACCCGAGGTCGCGGGTTCGAATCCCGCCTGTGTCGAAATTTTTCTTTCCTTTATCTATTCTTTCCTTTTGAAATGTTTTAACTGTCCTTTTCAATTATTAGTCTACTACTCTTTTTTCAATATCAATTTAAGATTTCGTAGAAAAACTACATCTAAATGTACTATGCTTCTATCGTCTAATACTTTAATATTATTATAATTTCAGTAAGAAATATGTCTTGGAAGAAATATCATCGATTGCGAGTTGTTTATGAATTTCTCGACTGTCTAGAGAAGGAGTACCCAGCTTTGTGCACCGTGTCCGTGATTGGAAAATCTGTGGAGGGCAGGGATATAAAAGTGAGCGACAATATTACTTACTGCAACATTTATTTATATTTTTCTATTACTGTTTCTGGGTTTCATCGTACAAGTATTTTGGGGCGTTGTCGGATATGCTTTCCCCACCGAAGGCCTTGAACCTATTACCTAAAATCAAACTTACGTATACGTTTAAGTTTAATAACATGAGACTTATTCCAACCATTTATTGTAAAATGACTAAAACATTGCAGTCTCTTTAAAACCAATGTTTCCTTCTTAATTTTCACCATCTTTAACTTTGGTTTTATATCATCAAACGTTCCCGCCGTTTATCCCCGAAGGGGTTGGCAGAGGTACCAATACTCCTGAACTCACATGGCAAGCGCCATCTAGTTTCCAGAGAAGGTACCCACGTTTTGCTTAGACAGTGTACTCACGTGATAGGGGGCAGGCCTATCGCCGTTTTGTACGAATACACTGTCACATGACTAAGTACAACTCAGCCATGTGGGTTTCCTCACGATGTTTTCCCTCACCGTTAGCAACCATGATAAATTAACCACACATATGACTTTAGAAAAGACAATATAACAAAGACAAAAAGGCCCGTCCCAGGATATATCATCAAAAAAGCTATAAATACGTTCCAAAATTATAATTACATAATTTCAGATGTTGAAAATATCGAACAGCAACGCAACCAACGTGGGTGTATGGATGGACGCGTCCATACACTCCCGCGAGTGGATCAGCACCGCCGTCCTCACCTTCATTGCTGATAACTTGGTCAAACATTTCGAGAACATGCCCTCTTATATCACTAATAAGGATTGGTTAGTGACACTCAAACTTTGCGCCGTATCGTGGAGGTAGCAGAAGTACGAATAATTATTTAAGAGTAAAGAAACTTCTTCAGAAGTATTAGAGATTATAATTTAGAAGAAGAAATTATAATCACATGATATTGTCAACTGGTGTTCAGAGTACCAAAGTTTGGCTTGGATAGGGGGCAGGCCTATCGCCGTTTTGTATGAATACACTATCACACGATTTAATATAACTTGGTTATGTGGGGTTCCTCACTTTACATTCCTCCCTCACCGTTAGAAGCCATGATAAGTTAACCACAGGTCATATTTTATTTAAAATCATCATAATTTTATCAGCTACTCAAAGTAGTGGAAAAGAAAACCATATAAATTTACAAGGTCTCATTGTTGAATGAATTGCTCCTGCCCCTTGATCTATTAATTACCTTATAAGCCACTCCGAAAAGTAGATACTTACTACACGAAACTATACGGAAATATATGCAGATGTTTTGTGCTTGAACATGGTTTACCTATTGGCTCCTTAAATTATTTAAGTTTAAATGTTGAATATAAAATATTGAACCGATGAAAATGCATGTTTTTTAGGTATTTGGTACCAGTGTTGAACCCCGACGGCTATGAATACACCCACACCACCGATCGCATGTGGAGGAAAAACAGAGCGTGTTACAACGGAAAGTGTGTGGGTGTGGATTTGAACAGGAACTTTAGGTTAGTGAGTTTGATTTACTTAGGAGAGATTTGTTATATTTACTCAGGAACCTATGGGTATCTATGAATCTATGGTTAAATCAAAAATACCTTCAGCAATCAATCTTTTTCCATATATAATCCATTTAGAAGAAAATACTTCTCATAATTGCCAATTAGAAACCAAATTGGTCAAGTTCTTTTAACTTAAACATTAAATTTTTATGTTGTTTTCGGGATGATATCTTTTTTTTTATTAATAATAACAGTTTTATCGGGACAGCATAGTTTACCGATGTGATTATTAAGCTTCAAAATCTTCCGAATTATTGTAATCAGTCTTCATGTATTTGTTCCGTAGAGAACTCTTAAATTAACTTTATCTCTGATTTCAAAATTCATCAACTCGATTTGTTACATATTGCAATGTAAGTGGTCATATTACGATTTCAAATACCTTTACTCACGGCTATAACTCCCTAGAAGGGGGTAGCCAGAGCTTCAGAATTAGAAATTCTCCAGCTACTTTTGCAAGTTGAGTGGGAATAAATATGTAAAGACCCGAGAGTAAATTTTCAAGACAATTTACTTTTCAGTTACGGCTGGGGCAACAACGGAGAGGAAGGATCATCAGATGAGCCTGAGAATGTTTTCTACAGAGGACCAGCTCCCTTTTCTGAACCAGAATCAGCAGCCGTCAGGGTCAGTTTGTACTATTATTGTATAGAAACGTTAGGAATTCTTTGCCAATTGAGCTATAGTGTCAAGTGGCTAGTAGTGCGAAATTCTTTGCTTTGTTTATTTTACACTTTTTATATAGTGTCGTGTCGTGGGTTCGATTCCTGCTGGCGTTGAAATTTTTCATTCCTTTATTTATAAGTAATATTCCCCACATGAAATTTTCATGAATAAAACATTCTAATGAAAAGATGAAAGATTTAAAACGCATCGGGACTCCTTAATACTAGCGAAATATATGAACGAAAATGATAAGGCGCAACGTATCAATTCAAAACGCGGCTGTTATTGTTAATTTTTATATTGCATCGCATCACTTAGAAATAAAAATATGTAAGAATGTGCATTTGCCTTCATAAAACACAAAATAAGTATGCACAAATAGTACGCAAAACTTAACACTTACTATACTTCATTACGCTACGCATAAGTACCTACGTTAGATTATTAGGGAAAGCTGATAACATTAAAGTGTAACTTAATACAATTAAACGATCAATATTTCTTTTCTTCTGTTCCTTAATACTAATAAATAAAGGAAAGAAAAATTTCGACACAGGCGGGAATCGAACCCGCGATCTCGGGTATACGCCCCGACGCTCTGCCAATTGAGCCACCGTGCCAATGGCTGCCAGCGCGAAATTCTTCTATCCTTTATTTCTTTTACACGTTTAAGTAGTGTTTGCGTTTCCTACCTCCGAATTTTTACTAATTCGGAAGGCCACTTGTCTATCTTTTCAGATAGAATGCAAATGTTGAAAACGCCTGACTATCACATAATTTAAATCTTTTTGTTCATGAAAACCTCATGTGGGGATATAATTACGAGGTCGCGGGTTCGATTCCCGCCTGTGTCGAAATTTTTCTTTCCTTTATTTATCCTTAATACTAGTTTGACACTATTCAATTTTCATTAATTTATTCCAGGATACAATACTATATGCAAACAAGCGGTTTAAAGTATTCCTATCATTTCATAGCTATTATGAGCTGATCATTTTTCCATGGGGATTCAAAGAAGAACCGTGTCCTGATTACTTGAGGCTCCTGGAAGGAGGGATAGCGATGGCAAGGGTAACCACGTAAGATTTATTATAACCAACTAAAACATCTATGAGATACTATATGGATGTGTATAAAAACATAAGCAAATGCGCACATAGTTGATTGTTTTGAAAATAGTGCTACTAGTAACGTTTCATTGAAAGAGGGAATAAAGTGACATTAATTTAAGATTCGTTCAAGTACCCCAATATGTTCACAATAAAAAAACAATATTAACCGTATTATAGTTCAGTTCCAAAAGTGGCTGAGGAACTTCTAGTTCCTTAGCTCTGGCTACCCCTTCTAGGGATTTATAGCCGTGAGTATATGTATGTATTTATAGTTTAGTGGGTGGAACACCGCTTATCGTGCAGAGGATAGGGGGTCAAATCCCGGGTCGGTCCTACAGCAATTTGCTTTTTCTAAAGTCATAAATGATTGTTAACTGTGAGGGAAAACATCGTGAGGAAACCCACATGTCTAAGTTGTACTTTTTCACGTGACATTGTATTACAAAACAGCGATAGGCCTGCCCCCTATTATGTGAGTATACTATCCAAGCAACTGTGACAATGTCATGTGATGTTTAGTAGTTTTGGAGTTTGAGTTAAGTTGAGTAATTTAAGATCCGCTCAAGTACTCCGATTTATCCATATTAAGAAACAATAGCTTGTTGTAAGAATACCGTTTGTTTGTTAACATATGCCTTGGATACTCACATTAAATCTCCGTGTACCCATGAGTTCATAACCACAAATCTCCCTTTAACTTCTCAATTTAAACAGAAATAAGGATTTACCCATTATTGGATTCAAATTATTGCACTACCAAAAGTACTACTTCTCGCAATGTAAATATGTAGTTATTTTTTTCAGGCAATCTACGAAACAAACAAAAAGACCTACAAGGTAGGCAGCACAAAAGATATGACATACTATGCTTGTGGGACTAGCATAGACTGGAGTTACGCTGTTGCCAAAATCCCTTATTCCTACATGGTCGAGCTAAGAAGTAAGAAGCATCGGTTTCGATTACCAAAAGAACAGATTTTAATAACATGCGTAGAAAACTGGAATGCCGTTCAAAATTTAATGGAATATGTGGATAAAAATTAGTTGTTGTATTTTATTAGTGCTTTTTTTTTATCAGATCATGTTAAAGTTGACCGTTTTGGTTTGTGATATAGTTGTTAAGAGACCAATAGGCGTAAAATAAAACTTTACCGTGGTTAGTGCGTCTGATTTTTATTTTAAAATAATAGTATTTGCCGCGTAGTGCCGGCTTAGAACTCACTACCCTTTTCTACACACGGATGTCGTAGAGGCGACTAAGGGTATGGGGCTTTTTCAAGTGTTTTTTGGGCGATGTGGTTGGAAACTCATTACCAAGGTTACTGTATTTCTACCATATTCTCCCATATCAACTTCCAAATGTGGCTGAAGAGTTTTTGGCTCTAAAGCTCTGGCTACCCCTTTTTGGGATTTATGGCCGTAAGGTATGTAGTATAAAAAAATATATTTAACTTCCTACTCTTTGTGTAATACATTGAATCTGTGCATAGTAGACGTGGTTTAAATATAATTTTAGTATTCATTTTGGAAACAAAATATTAGATTAATTAGTTGGTGAGATTGCAAAATGCGTGAAACACGAACTTCGTGTCGAGATCGAGAAAAGATTAATCATGCATGAGGATTTAAGAAAAAAAGTAGAAATCTTACATGACTGTTTACAAAATGTTACAAAAGTACCACAGCAACAAGGGTTATTAATTTATTCTCAAGCAACTTTAAAATCATGAGACACCCACGAAATTTTTACAAGTACAGTATATACATACATACATACATATAGTCACGGCTATAAATCCCTTAACGGGGTAGCCAGAGCTTTGGAATTAGAAATTCCTCAGCCACTTTTGGAAGTTGATTGGGGAAAAGGTGGTAATAATAAATAAATGTTTTTGGTGACGGGTCTCCAACCCATTTGCCCAAAAATCACTTAAGAAGCCCCTATACCCTTAGTCGCCTCTTACGATCACCCACGGGTAGAAATGGGGTAGTGTTATTCTAAGCCGACACTACACGGCAAACACACATATATCTAAACACACATATCTACATTTTATATCTTCTTTCAGTTCATATTAAAAGCAGTATATTCTTGTGGCTTCTACACACTACATTCTACAGCACTAGTGGAGGTAGCCACACGCTACCCCTTAGAGTATGGCCGGGGGTAGGGGGGGTCTGCACCGTACCGTACTTAAAATAACACTATCTTTAATAATTTATATTTTTATTATTTAATTACAAAAACAGTTACAAACAACTTATTTTTTCTTATCTTTCTTTTCCACTTTATCTATATATTCGAGAAGTGCCAATGTGCCATTAAGCACTTCTTTGCAGTTGTCAAGTATTTCGCTTTTGGGTAAAGTGAACTTGGCACTTTTGCTCCTCAGTTCAACAAGATAGGCAAAAGGAATGTGTGCCGTTCCGTAGATCCAGTCCAAGCTCGTTCCGGCAGCCGAATACATTATGTCTCTAAACGCACCGACTTTGTACATTTTTCCGGTCGTCTCGTACATAGCCTGTAGGGAAAATAAATATTTTAATAATATTTAAGTATACAATCATGGTAAAATCCTAAAAAGGTAAAGGTAGTTCAGTCTAATCATTCGGTTGCACTTAACTGGAAAAAAACGTATAAATTTCAGTGTAAAAAAATATCTTATTTATAATTATTAACGTTTTACTCATTATACATATGAGTAAAACGTTACGACATATACTCACGGCTATAAATCCATTTACGGGGTAGCCAGAGCTTTGGAATGATAAATTCCTCAGCCACTTTTGGAAGTTGATTGGGGAAAAGATGATAATAATAAACGTTTTTGGTGACGGGTCTCCAACTACATCGCCCAAAAATCACTTAAAAAGCCCCTATACCCTTAGTCGCCTCTTACGATCACCGGCGTAGTAGTATACACGGCACAAAACAAAAAGGTATCAATATGGATAGTTAGTAATTTCCATATGCTTCTCATAAAATATATTGATGATATTGATGTCATATGTAAGTGATCTAAATGTTATCGATATTCGTTTATACTACTTTTGACTTAGAATAACGCAGTTAATCACTTCCATGATTGAATGTACTTTCAGAACAAATCTGGGGCTGTTTATCTAATTGATAAAGTTTTTTGAAGTCAACTAAATCAACATCGATTGATTTTCTATTTCAACATCATTCTTATTTCAAATACTATCTTTTTTATCCGCCTACGGCATAGAAAAGACTGCATTACTGAAATTTCTGTTTCAATGATTCTTTGTTTCGTTCTTTTTAGATCCCATTTAACGCTTGGCGGGTTGCGGCTCTTTTTTTTGGAAGTATATCACAAAATTAAAAAAATATGTTACCTTCGCCATTATGGTCCCACCTTCCAGCAAGGTCACATAGTCGTTGCAAGGCTCTGAAGAGGCGCACCATGGGAACGCTATCACCTCGCTGTAGGCGTGGAAAGTCATGTACAACTTGAACGGAATCCCCGCGTATAATATGAGGTCCTGTGGGAAAACGTTCATTTAGATTTATGATTATTGCTCATATATTATATTCCTACTGCGAAGGCTTTAATATAGCTAGGCTAAGAGACATTCAAGTGTCTTTTCAGACAGTTTCCGGGTAGCCGGTGCTTGATATCTAGTGGCGAAGTGTTTACGGCGAATCACATAAACTGGTGTAAATATCTTGATAGATATCAAGGCCCTACATTCACACCGAGTATTCGAAGCCAGCAACGCCTGACTGTGCTTGCAAAAAGCCACTAAGACTTCTTTAAAAAATCAGATTTTTATAAGCACATGTTTATATTTGTACGGCTAACAATAACGATATACAATCGTCTGCTTGAATTTATCATACCATATTCCTCTTATCATAAGTCTACATGTGCCTACCTATTGGAAACTGTTGAGTATAGTAGAGCACTTGTAAAGAATATGGGCGAGAGAAGGTTAATTGAAAGTGCGTTAAAGAAATCTTAGTTCTAAAAGTTAAATTTGAATTCATACCTTCATTGCAGCCGTTTCTGGTTCTGAGAATGGTTCAGTTCCTCGATAATTTATATGAAAAGGATCACCTGAAGTTCCGTCTGGGGCTGGTGCGTTACAAAACCTAAGAAGAAATTGATTGTTTCAAATCATTTATTTATTTAATAAGGATTAAGATAAATAAATAGATTAGTTAAAAAAAAAAAAACTGAAGATCCACGAAAGCTAATCACGAATAAATGAAAATCGTATTAATTGACAATTTAAAATGTAAAGAACAATTTTAAATGAATACCAATTTATAAACTTCAATTTGCTGAAAATCTTATTGAATTTAGGGTGAGGGGAAACATCGTGTGAAACATTTGACTGACTTAAATTAGGATCGAAATGGAAAAAAAATAGAACTACCCAAAGTTTCTGTTAAGATCCACTCCTACAATATTATTGTCATGTCGAGCTCGACTCTTGCGCCACAGACGATCAAACGTATGGGAGTAATAGTAACCATCTGGATTGACGATCGGAACAATGTACCTGAAATCAAATATATTAATAACATGTGATTGTAAGAGTTTAAGAAGACTTCATATTCGCTCCCATACATACATATACTCACGGCTATAAATCCCTTGAAGGGGTAGCCAGAGCTAGGGAATTTAAAATTCCTCAGCCACTTTTTAAAGTTGCGTGGGGAAAAGATGGTGGAATAAAGGTTGTTGGTGATGGGTCTCCAACCGCATCGCCCAAAAATCCCTTAAAAGTCCCGATACCGTTAGTCGCCTCTTACGTACACCCACCGGAAGAAATGGGGTAGTGTTATTCTAAGCCGGCACTACACAGCAATTGGCTCCCATAATAGTATATTATTATAAAAGTTAGCTAATTTAGTCATTTTAGCCGAGTCTATATAATTAATTATTCGTCATCTAACTGGACATAGGCCACCCCCAAAGATCTTCGCAACAAAAGGCCCAAAGCCAAACTCACCCAAAAAAATAAATGACTAACTCACTTATTTTACAATTATTTTTAACGCACCTGTGAAGAAAATTTATTACTTATCATTTAATTAAAACTTTTAACCATAAAGATTTCGCCAAACTTCACTTTGTTAAATAGCTTGCAAAGGAGAAAAGTGGAGGATTACTTCCTTTCAACAATGTTAATATAAAATTTACAATAACCACAAGTCTTGTATGTTGTGATGTGACATACAGCTAAAAAGAAAAGTTTTTCCCAACATCAAGCTATAACGAGTTTATAGATAAATTTTGTATGCGCGTAAGAACCAAAATTATACGAGGATATCTTATCAGTCAGTATCGTACTTGAGTTAGTACTAAAAGTCATTAAGTTGTACTTACTTTGGGGCTAATCTATATATCATATATCCATATATATATTCAACATCTTACCAATCCTTGGAAGTAACAGATTTGGGCAATGCATCAAAATTCCTGACGATATAATTGGCCAGATAAGTCACGACTGAGGTGCTGATCCACTCCCGCGCGTGGATCGTCCCATCTAGCCAAACACCTACATTTTTTGCGTCGCTATTTGATATTTTTAGCATCTGCAATAAAAATACTTAAATCACATACAATACAATACAATACACATAGTAAATTTTCATGCGCAATCTCTACTTTCAAAAGGTCCGCCTGTTGTTTATCTGTCTATTCTATTTCATTCTGTAAATGTCAGTATGTTGTTTTGGTGTTTAATAATTTACTAGTTTTCGGAAGACTGCGTTTTGAACTCTTTTAAGGTAACAAGCAATTTGTATTGTACCTAAAACTAATTTACCATGAAGAACAGAGACAAACTCGTTCTAGGTTAATTGTACAATTTTCTTGCAATATTATTTATGCAGCTGTTTGGGCTATGATAATTACCGAGGTTTACGCAATATAACTCTTAAGTTAGCCCTCTCCAACGCCTTTAGGGTTGTTTTGGTTTGGGTTGAGCCTTCTTTAAAGGGCCCATTTTATGAGACCACATATTACCATAAATCATAACTAACAATACACATTTGGTCAAAGGCCTTGAAACCTTGAAAGTTTTTAAAACTGCCTCGCCGCCTACATTACATACAAAACATAACTTTTATTTTCTTTAACGTTTTCGGAAGTATGCATATACCTTTATTCGGTAACTTTTGAACTCATATTTAGATGTACTTGATATAATATTACTTATTTGAAATACTTACTTTGATGTCTCGACCTTCTACGGACTTTCCTATTGATGTGACGCTACATTTCGATGGGTATTGTAATTCCAATTCGCCCATAAAATGATAAACTGCGTCCAAAGGGTAGTAATCCTTCCAATCAAATCCTGTTTAATTAAACATATCATTAAGTGTTGTTAATGGAATGATACTGTTATGAAAATGACGACTAACTATTTTCCTTGAGAGAAAAGAATAAGCAAAATGAAAAAGATAAGGTAAAAAAGTGAGTAAATTGTGCAAAATAAAACAGCAATTTTTATGTTAACGCCTACACTTCATGAAGTCAGGCAGGTCATATAGCATTTTTTTTCCTCGTCAGAATAATGTAGAAGAAAGTCTTCCGAAATATAATAAAGAGCGCACTTATATCAAAGTGCATGATAAAATATTCATCAGTAAAAAATATGTGCAATATCACCAATATAGAACTTACTTGACTTAAATCTCAATGCTGGTTTGATAGAAGGACTGTGAACTCGATACTTTTGATCGACTATGCCGATATTAGCATCAACACTGACCACAGTAAATGGTATCTCCCGATTCCGAAGCATCTTTTCCACCTGCATCTTACGGTTCACTTCCACAGCTGCGCTCATCACGCCGCCGTCTTCTTGCATAATTTTTATAGCTGGAAAAGTATTTTACAGTTATCTGTTTGGCTG
Organism: Bedellia somnulentella; assembly: GCA_963576735.1. NCBI lineage: Eukaryota > Metazoa > Arthropoda > Insecta > Lepidoptera > Bedelliidae > Bedellia > Bedellia somnulentella. Next base: position 11,336,190 of record OY755186.1, on the reverse strand, counting down.
TAGATGAAAGTGTGATCCCCAAAAGTATTGTTTTTTGTTTCAATGTCAAGGTGCTACAAGCAAGTCGGAGAAATTAACGGCTTTTTTACTTACTTGGTTGCCCAGTTTTTTTTTATATTTATATCTTCTTTCGAGTAAGTATTCCTTAATACAGATCATTATACCTTTTCGTTAGCTAATTGGATCTGTGTAAGTGTAGTGTAATATGTCCGTATTATATATTTTTTTTACTTCGATCTAATGTGCAAAGAGCGGTTGTATCTTTTGATGCTATAATTTAAGGAGTATTCAGAAGTTATTTGATTTGCTATAACAAGTTTTTTTTTTAATTTCCTAAGTTTTTATATCATGCCTACAAACATATACTCACGGCTATAATTCCCTAAACGGGGTAGCCAGAGCTTTGGAATGAGGATTCCTCAGCCACTTTAGGAAGTTGAGTGGGGAAAAGATGGTAATTATAAATGCTTTTGGTGACGGGTCTCCAACCATATCGCCCGAAAATCACTTGAAAAGCCCCTAATAAGGTTTATTCTCAAAATTAACCACTTATTTTTTTTTTAATAAATATATAACACTACACTACTTACATCCTTTGGTGTCTAAATTTTTTATGAACACCTTTTGACCATCTCTTGCACATTTTATATCCCATATTTGATATCGGATAGGCCGAGACACTTTGAACGCTTTTAATTACCTACTAAAATTTTGAAATGATTATTATTATGACCAATATCACTTGACCATTTTCGAAAAATCCAATAATAATGTTTTATTTACGTAACCATAGAAATGACCAGAAATAATAGAGTTGATGCAATCTGTCAATGTGCCAACATAAATGTGTCAATGTAGAAGACCATTTATCCTTTTGAGTCTTTGACTAAGCATTGTAACAAGGCAACAAGCATGAAGCTACTAACTAAACAGGAGTGCGCACTTACAAAAATATGTTTCACAATAATGCAATTTATTGCCATGCAATAAAGTTTATTATCTTTTGAATCCTGTCATGGAGAGAAACGTCCTAGAACGAGAGCCCAAACTAGAGGAGTGTGATCCGCTCGCGCGGTTGCCAGTCGAGATTAAGTTAAGAGAAAAACAAATATAAACTTATTTATAGGGAATATTTTATAAAAAGCAGGATACTAATTATTCGTTTTAAATAAATTGTTTTAATTATTATCATCATCTATCAACTCATAGGTAAATAATTTAATCAGTTTGGTAATTGGTAAAATCATATTTATAACGGTTATCCCCATGGAAACCATATAAATAAGGTGTCCAACATTAATCATCTTTTCGTGTGTTTCGGAGCTTTTATCATTTAACTAAGGAAATGATTAGTAGATCAAAATATGGTCTAAATTATTGTGACCTTTCTATTTAAAAAAAATATATAAGTGAAATAAGATGCCGTGTAAAGTCGGCTTAACATAGCACAAATATTTTTCTTCACGCATCGTAAAAAGCAACTTGGGCTTTTGATTTGGGGCTTTTAAAGTTATTTACGAGATACTTTATCATCCTTTTAATACCACCATCCTTTACTTACCATCTTTTCTTCACTCAACTTCAAAAAGTGGCTGAGGAAATTTTAATTATAAAGCACTAGCTACCCCTTCTTTTTTATTCTATTAATTAAGAATATGTGTGTATGTAAATATAAGTGTTCTAGTGACGTTTAGAGGAACTCTCATTAAAACACCAACAGATGGTCACCCTATTTAAAATAAGACACAGCTATCTCTTTAGCCTTCCTTGTTCAAGACACTTTATGACGCCAGTACGCATTCCTATTAAGATAGTACTTCCATGGCAACAAGCGATAGATTAGAATCACATGCCATTATTTGACTTAATTATTAGGTACCTAGATATTCAGTCAGCGTCAGCTAAAGTAGATCCAAAAATATCATTTATAGATTATATACATACGTACATATACTCACGGCTATAAATCCCTAGAACGGGTAGCCAGAGCAAAGGAATTAGAAATTATTATAGATTATTTAGAATAGAATAGGATAGAAAACTCATTATTGTACGTCACAGATACAAACATTTTATACATATTATTTAATAACTAGAAGTACAATGAAATCAAAGTAGCTTTGTGAAAGGACGAAATTATCTATAGGTATCAGATACCAGACTTTTGTCTACCCTTTTAGGAATACAACTTGCACTGCTAAAAATACAGTGTTTGAAGCCCATGTATTATATACCCTGTTGTGCCAATTATGTATTGTAAAGTTATTACTTTTGATCATCAATCTTGAAATAAACGTACAATAAGAGCTATTTTCAGTCCATACAAATATATACATGTATGCACTTTTATGCATTTTGTAGATTCATCGTTTCTAGAAGACCAAACTTTCATATATATATATACATATTTTTTAAATATTGAAACTTCCCATACTTCGTTTTATTGAGTGGCGTGGTTGACAATCGTTCACTTATCATCATCATCAATAGACATTTTCCAAAGATCTCTTTTATAAAGTAAAAACATGTTTATAAACCGAAATTGTACAAACCACATTTCGAAAAAAATAAAAAATGTGAATGTAAAGGGTTTTTTTGTTGCTTCTTCTCTTTACGAACACCTTCCGAAGCAACGGATTAATGATAAATTAAAAATTTTGACGTTCAAAAAATTTTAGTATTTAATTTCATTTTGAAAAATAAACTATTTGATTTTTTTCACTTTTTTAAAAAAATGGGAAATAGAAATTTCTCAGCCACTTTTGGAAGTTAAGTGGGGAAAAGATGGTAAAATAAAGGTTGTTGGTGATGGGTCTCCAACCGCATCGCCCAAAAATTCATTAAAAAACCCTAATACCCTTAGTCGCCTCTTACGTACTACCACCTATCACTTATCCAATTATCTTACTTGTAATGTGTGCGCCCTAATGTTTGGCTTCAAGATCCAGGCACAAAGCAAAAAGCGGGCACTAGATGTACATAAAAAGGTATAATTAAATCTTACGTCTATGTCGCTATGGCTAAAATAAGCGAGACATTATGCTAATTTTTTCCCAACAAACAATTCGGTATAAACAATGGCCGCTAAAGCGTTTGTCTAAAGCGCTAAACATTAGAGCTCACGCCCCATTCCATAATTAGATGCTATCAGAACCTGCACATAGCGTAGGTACTGCAGATTTAGTTTTGATCAAAAAATCTCTCAGGGTTAATATACCATCGTTTTCTGCCTTCCATCTAAATATTAGTTTCACCTACCAACTACAACATATACTCACTGATTTTAAAATTACAAATACTACTACGGTCATCATACGTTTGTAAGTTAAGTCGAAAAAAGATTTAAAAAAGAAAGATGGTTGGTGATGGGCAAGTGATGGGTCACACATTTATATTGGTAGGTACTCTCTGTATAGGTTTTAAGGTATAGTGAGTGGTTGTCTATTGATATTTCATAGAAACAAGATAACGTACCTAACTATCAAACGTAATATCTTTTGTTAGATGGATACTCTTTGATCTTTAGTAGAGTGACAAACGCACACAAAACCTAAAAATGTTTTAATAAATATCAAAAAATATTCAAAAAATAGCAAAAAATGGTAAAATAATGTTGTAACTTTAATTTTTGAAGTGTATGTATTGTATTATAATAAAACCAAATATCATATAACATAGCGGGGTGTTATTTTCTAATCTAAAAATGTATTAAATTATATTGTGCCAACTTTGAGTTTAAAACTGAAAATAATCATATAAAATGGATACTGAACGCCATAATAATATATTTAGCATCATGCATGATAATCTAGAAAGAGAACTTGAGGATTTTTCAATTTCATACACTTCATTTAAAAGACAGAATCAGATGTTTATACCAAATTCTCCGTTATATTTGTATGACGCTAGTGAAAGTAAGTTAATGGATAAACTTCTACGCAATAACTACAGTTGGATATGCAATCTTAAATCAATTATAGAGAAGCATTACCTAGGCATTGATACATTGGGTAATGAAGTAAATAATTCATCTGATAAAATAGTTCCTTACAACAGAAATACAGATTTAGAAGACTTTTTACACTTGCTCTGCGGTCGTTGTTCTTCTCTTATACATAAAAAAATTACTTCAAGCCATGAAATGAAAACATGTTCTGAAACAACATCGGGAATTTATAGTTCAGAAAAAACATTAGACTCGCCTTCTTTCCTTCTTGTCAGTGAGAAAAATATTGAAATGGAAAGGCAGGGCTCAAACTTTCCAATAAATGCTAAAAATAATGATGGAAATTACATTATAAATCTAAAAGATAATGAAAATGAATCTCATATGAAAACAAGAGACTACAGTTTAATAAAGGAAACTATAAGTATGATGGAAAGTGAAAAAGACTCAGAAACAAATACAAAAGAGGAAGCCAACTTTCCTGATACCGTAAATTTAAATGATGAGAAACAACAAACATTTGAGAAAAATGGCGTTTTTGACTTTAAGCATTATAAATGTGATATAACCCACCATTATTCATCGTGTGGTTTGCAAACAGATATTGAAGTTTTAAATCAAGACTCTTTTCAGCAAACCGGATTTGATTATTTTCCTTCAGAGACTGGTTAGTCAACCAAATTATCTAGTTGCATTATACTAGGATTATTCTGTCTGTGCAAACTATAAATCATCGGAACAAAATACAGGTCTAGTGAGGGGCGTACGTGTAGGTCTGTTATCGATATGAAAATAAGTCATCGTCGTCGGTGCACTATTGTCAATTACTAATGATAGACAATTCGGTATGTCCAATAGCTATAAACTTTGAGTATTCTGATTTGGCTTGATGTAAGTGAGTAAAATAAACCCGTCTGTGCTAAAAATTACATGTCTATTTCCCCAAAAATATTCAACAAACCAAAAAATATTCATTTGCTTCTTCCAAAGTGACGTCATCATTTTCAATATTTTTTTATTCCTAAAACTTTTGTTTTAAATAAAAAATATTTATGCATAATTGTCTTAAGACATCATATTCTAGCCACAGTAATTTTCCTTTGAATCACCTAACATACTCAATTATATATAAAAATTGTTAGGTTCTATTATTATTTGCAACAGTAAGTTCCTTAAAAAAAGTTTTACTATAACTAACTTGATAGTTATTTTAATAGCATACTCGTTTTGTAATTTATCAGCAACTAAAATGTATTTTTTATGAATTATCCAATGAAATCATTCTGAAATCGGATGAACAAATGCTTAAAATTATGTAAAATATATTTGAAGCTACTCAAATTTTCTCTACCTATTATTCCTACATTACTAACCCGACTAACCCCGAATGTAAAAAATCTATAGTTATTTTTTTATTTAATCTTTTTGTAAATCATGTTTTAAATGTTTTTATTAGAATTTAATTAATGGCTACTTTAATCAACAGTGTAATTTTTAACTATAACTATCAACTGGTTTCCCATAGCACTAGGCATAGTCTAGTTTGGGAATCCCTGCTTAAGTCTGTACTGCTGTAAATGCCTTATCAAATAAACTTTTTTATTTCTTTCTTATCCGAAAACATTGTATCTTTATTAATATTTGGTAATGCCATATGTGAATTTATTTGGGTTAACACAGGTATTTTGAAAATAATGGGATTCCCCCGTGAACTCACGTCATGGTTGTTAGTCTACTGAGCTAATGAGCGGCTGAATAATGATTTCGTCGTATTTTAGGATAATATTCGTTATTACATGTATGTATATGGATGGGCATTGCAACTAAATATAAACAAAGACATTTTAAAAATGCGACATGTTAGTCCAGTGAGTCGAACACCCGCCCGAAAACAGAAGGGCGTGAGTTCCAATCCTGGGTCGGGCCTACACCAATTTGTCTTTTCTAAAGTCATATGTGTGGTTAATTTATCATGGTTGTTAACGGTGAGGGAAAACATCGTGAGGAAACCCACATGGCTGAGTTGTACTTAGTCATGTCACAGTGTATTCGTACAAAACGGCGATAGGCCTGCCCCCTATCACGTGAGTACACTGTCTAAGCAAAACGTGGGTACCTTCTCTGGAAACTAGATGGCGCTTGCCATGTGAGTTCAGAAGTATTGGTACCTCTGCCAACCCCTTCGGGGATAAACGGCGTGAACGTTTATGTCTTTATTATGACATTTTAAGAAATCTTTGTTGATACTTTGAGTCTTGAGAGATTTTTAGTATCAATTCACGTTAAAAAATTATTTTCGAAATAGATGGTGTTATACAACCAGTATACAACTCTATAATCTTGGTTTTATTGCAACGTTTTTTAGACCCAAAAATAGTTCATGCATCGGGAATGGACTGGAAAGATTATCATAATTTGAAAACAATAGAAGACTTTTTAGATGACATGGAATATCAGTACCCATCTATTTGCACAACTGGTGTCATTGGCCACTCGTTGGAAAATCGAATTATGAAGGTAATATGAATATTTATTATTATCTCTCTTCTTACATCTTCTTCATCTTACGATTAAATGACATCGCCTTTTTAAACATAAAACCAACCTTACCCTATATTTATTCACCGCATAATTTGAAAACTTCCATTATTAATTATTTCATTATTTTGCAATCAATAATTGATAAATAATATACTTGTAAACTTATTTGATCTACCGCAAATAACCTGCCCGTTCTAGCTTTTGGCATTTATTTTGGTTTCACGAACAACTTAATTAATCCCGACCGATCATGACATGATTGAAGTATATTCGTTTTTACTAATTAATTTAGATTATCAGAAAATCTTGTCATTTATAAGTGTTTGGATAGTTAAGACTCTTCTTTTTAAATTAAATACATACATATACCCACGGCAGGAGAAGCCAGAGCTTCAGAGCTAGAAACTCCTCAGCTAAATTTCAAAGCTGATAGGGGACAAGAAGAAGAAATAAAGTGTGGTTGGTGATGGGTCTCCCACCACATCGCCCAAAAACCACATAAAAAAGCCCCACACCCTTAGTCGTCTGTTATGACACCCGTGGAAAAGTTTATTTTTCAAAATTAAGTTAAAAATTAACATTTTTTGAACGTCAAATTTTTTAAATTTATCATTAGTCCGTTGCTTCGGAAGGTGTTCGTAAAGAGAAGAAGCAACAAAGAAACTCTTTACATTCACATTTTTTCATTTTTTCAAAACATAGTTTGTACAATTTCAGTTTATTAACATGTTTTTACTTTATAAAAGATTTTCTATGCGACAAAACCAAACGCTAGTTTGACATATTTAAAATAAATTGTCCATCACAAAAACCAATCACATAACGTGAGAAGAAAAATCCTCACCAGACAATTATTCCTAGGAATAACGAGGGAAGATTTATAGCTTTACGGACACGGTCATGTGCGCGTTGGGTCCTTGTCGTTTAAAAAATCTTGAACACTGTAGTAAGACTTCTTTAAAAGCATTGCTTTTATTGCCTTTTTAAATGATGCCACAGGCAATTCCAATATGTCAAAAGGAAGTTTCAGATATGTGTAGTAACATTCTAAGCCGGCATTACGCGGCATTTTTTTTATTATAATTTGCCAAACTATATATTTTTTTAGGTAATAAAAATATCAAACAGCAATTCCACCAACAGTCCCGTGTGGTTGGACGCAGGTATCCACGCCAGAGAATGGATTGCACCAGCGGTCGCGACTTACGTCATCAACAAACTTACCTCCAAATTCAACGGCCTTCCGAAATATATGACTAACAAAGACTGGTAAACTGATTTGAGATTTAGTATTTGTCAAGTGAATTTTGATGTGATTTTTTTAATTAATTGATTAAAAAGGAAGGTTTATAAGGATGACATACGCTGATGGGGTGGAGAACTCACTCAACTTGGGCGGGCCACTAATATTCGTTCTTCTTTGTCATGAAAATTGGTTTGGCACCGACTTCAAAAAGAAGAAGTTGAATAGAGTTGTACATAATAAAATAAATAAAAATTATTTTATACTTTTCAGTTGGATTTTTGAAGGCGGTTCTTTTTTAAATAAAAAATAATAATATTTAATTTTTCTATTTAGTTTTTAATTTTAAGTTTTTGTTTTTCTTTTTTATTTTATACTTTTTAGTGATAAGTTCTTAAATCACTCTGAGTTTTTTTAGTGAATTAAATTTTTAACAGGTAGTTATAATATTTGTTTTTATGACTTTAGCTTACTTGTAACTATTTTGTTTACCTGCGGGCCTAGATAGAAAAGCAAAGGATGCTTTAAGGAAAAGTCGCGTAAAGGAGAACGAAACACCCATCGAAATCAAAGACTTCAGCAGCACAAGCACGAGCCGTATTTAAACTAGTTATCGCGTGGGATAAAGCAGCCATCTTTTACGCACTTACTTAGTATCGTATACTGCCATCTCATTCCAACCGTTATCGTGTCGATAACTCGTGCTTGCCCTTCAGAATGAGAGAGATCGTCAGCGTGCTGCTCTTGCTGCCGAAACAGATGAGCAAAGAGAAGTTCACCTATCACAAATGCGAAGAAACACTCTTATATATATGTAGCGTTGAGTCGAGTAAAATCCCTTGATGAGATGGCTTTAAGTGATACAGATTCAAAGAAATTACTTAAATGGTTAAGACCATTCCGAAAGCGCGAAATTCCCCATGACGAAAGCGCCTTGATTGAAATGACCAGGATGAAAAACATGATGTTGCAATATATATTTTTTTCTTTAATATAATTAAGAGTAATTTATTCATGTTTTTATATACTTTTTTGTTCAAAAATTTAGTAACTCTGTTTATTACTAATAAAAAACTTTATTAACATATATTGATAAATTTCTGTCTAGTATTGATAACTTTACATACATACTTATATTTTAAACTAAGAAACCTCCTTTTTTTCGAGTCGGTTAAAGAACTTTTAACCCATCTTCTAAATGTAACGAATACTTTTCTGAAAACCGCATCCAAATAGCTTAAGCCAAACGTGAGATAATCGCGGACCAACAGACATACATACAGGTCAAACACAGAACCTCCTTTCTTTTTTTGGTCGGTTAAGGCACTAAAACCTTCTCCTAAATGTAACGAATACTTTTCTGAAAACCGCATCCAAATAGCTTAAGCCAAACGTGAGATAATCGCGGACCAACAGACATACATACAGGTCAAACACAGAACCTCCTTTCTTTTTTGGTCGGTTAAGGCACTAAAACCTTCTCCTAAATGTAACGAATACTGTCCTGAAAACCGCATCCAAATAGCTTAAGCCAAACTCGAGATAATCGCGGACAATTATACATACATACATACATACATACATACAAACATACATACATACAAACAATCGAACTGAGAACCTCCTTTTTTGAAGTCGGTTAAAAATATCAAACAGCAATTCCACCAACAGTCCCGTGTGGTTGGACGCAGGTATCCACGCCAGAGAATGGATTGCACCAGCGGTCGCGACTTACGTCATCAACAAACTTACCTCCAAATTCAACGGCCTTCCGAAATATATGACTAACAAAGACTGGTAAACTGATTTGAGATTTAGTATTTGTCAAGACTAAAAGCCTCAAAAGACCAAAACATTCACGCTGTATATCCCCGAAGGATTGGCAGGTACATTAGTACAGTACGGCGATAGGCCTGCCCCCTATCACGTGAGTACACTGTCTAAGCAAAACGTGGGTACCTTCTCTGGAAACTAGATGGCGCTTGCCATGTGAGTTCAGGAGTATTGGTACCTCTGCCTACCCCATCGGGGATAAACGGCGTGAACGTTTATGTTATGTTATGTTTATGTAAAGTTCAGAAGTATTACTTCTGAATATCACGTGACATTGTCACCTCGAGTTTATAGTACCCATGTTTTGCTTGGAAAGTGTACTCACTTGTTACGGGGCAGGCCAATCGCCGTTATGTACGAATACACTGTCACATGACTAAGTACAACTGAACCATGTGAGTTTCCTCTCGATGTTTTCTCTCACTATTTACAACCATGATAAATTAAGCACACATATGTCTTTACAAAAGACAATTAATGTAAAGGAAGCAAGAGAGATTTGTCAGGATCTAGCAAAATGGCGATTGATCTCTTACTTTTGGAGCAGCAGAATAAGTTTAGTTTACCTCTGTTTGTCTCCTCCAGCCCAAGCAAAATTAATCGTAAATAGCGTAATCAATTAAGGATTTTTTTATCAAGTCTATGTATACTTCGGCTGCGTTAAACTAAAAACAAGTATGTCGTTTTCGGCAAATTTTACAGGAGAGCGAAAAAACATTTTATTTCTTTAAATTTAAATATTTCCTAAAGTGATTGTCGGATCTTGATGATTTTTGGATATGTCTGACGTGATGTAGTTTCCTAATGAAATTAATATTTTTTTTAACTTGACCTTTACAGTAACGCCAATGCAGAATGAAAATGCTTTTAGCATAATCTTACCCTATTATTTTTATCAATAGCGCCTTAAATAAGAAGATATTTTGAGTTTTAATAATGTAGAAATAAGGGTCTTTCTATGACGAATCCAACGGTGTAAAAAAAAGCAAACGCTCAAAAATCGACATACTTGTTTTAAGCTTAGAGCAGCCGACTTGTTCTGTAGTCATTATTTTTAAGTAATTTGTAATGGGGATGAACATTTGGTAAAGAAATTCTCATGGTTATTAATTTTTACAGGGGACCCCGTTGGGAATCGCGAATCGGCTTAAATTCCTATGTAGCCACATTAAGCATTAGGTGACAACATAACAAGTTACATAAAAACTCAGACATTTTAATGTACTATTTTATATATATACATACATGTACTCATAGCCATAATTCCCAGAAAAGGGTAGCCAGAGCTCTAGAGCTAGAAACTCCTCAGCCACATTTAGAAGTTGATAGGGGATGAGATGGTAAAAATAAAGTATCTTTGGCGATGGATCTCCAACTGCATCGCCCGAAAACCACTTAAACTTAGCCCAATACCCTTAGTCTTATGATACCCATGCGTAGAAAGGGGTAGTGACAATCTAAGCCGACCACCATAACAGTATGAATGTAAGATCCTTTGGTGCATTGAAAAAAATTTAAATTGAATAAATCATTCCAATGAATGTATCAAAAATATTGTACAGGATCTTGCGTCCTGTACAAGATACTTGATAAGATCAACCTTTCTTGATATTACACCTTGTTAATAAAAAGACAAGTGTATGGCATAATGGCTTGTATTTAACTGAACTTAAATGAATAACAAAGCGGCTAGTAATTATATGTGTTGCGGCGTAAATTGCTGACTCTTAATTTCTATATCACAATGATTGTGCTTGTATATACATATATATATTACATTTATTCAGGTACATCCTCCCAGTGATGAATCCAGATGGTTACGAATACACTCACACAACGAATCGCTTGTGGAGGAAAAACAAAGCTTACCACTGCCAGCAGTGCGTTGGCGTTGATTTGAATAGAAATTTCAGGTGAATATTAACAATTTCTGTATAGATTATATACCAATTATATCCTATAAAAATCATTACTATAACCATCCTTTTAACTTTTTCTTTTAATATATTTGTTTCGTTGCCGTGTAGTGCCGGTTTAGAATATCACTACCTTTTTCTACGCATGGGTTTCGTAAGAGGCTACTAACAGTATGAAGCCGTTTTAATTGGTTTTTTGGCGATGTGGTTGGAGACACATAACAAGCGATACCTTATTTTTTATATATTATTCTTATATATTACTTCTCCCGTATCAACTTCCAAATGTGGCTGAGGAGTTTCTAGCTCTGAAGCACTGGCTACCCCATTATGGGATTTATGTAATGTATGTGTTCTCCTTCTTTGTGCCTGGATTATTGAAATCTTTGTGGTTACATTCATGAACCATTATCTATTAGCAAAAAAGGAAAAGTTTTTTTTTATATCATAATTTACACAAAAAAATAACAATTATGTAGTACTTTATATATCGTACTTTAAAAAATATCAAAAGATTTGCAAAAATATTCATGTCCTCTCTGTGTTTGTATTGGCCTCTTACATATATGACAAAATTATTTGCAATTATTTTTTTCATTGATTAACGGACATTACTTTTGCTTTACTTAGCTCATTTTTAATTTTATTGACTGAGAATCTGTCTATAATGTAATTATTTCAGTATTGGCTGGGGCGAACGAGGTTCGTCTCCTAATCCCAACGCTGCATTCTACCGCGGACCAAAACCATTTTCAGAACCAGAATCATGTAACGTTAGAGTAAGTGTGACTCACAATTTTATTCTGCATCATCGTTTCCCCTTTTTACCCGACTACGGTCAAGCCAAAAGGAAGCGTAATGATTTTGGCATTCAATGTATGTATATTAAAATTAGTAAGTTTCACAGTTGCGCCTTAAGAACTAAACCGTTGTACCGTCTTTGGTCTCAAAATAAAGTTCTATTGGGAAAATTCGTTTCGACCACGGCTCTACCTTGGCTTTTATTTTTAATATTTTAAAACTTTTATCAGGTATTTTTTCTTGTTTCTTCCATATTTAAATTAATGTATGATTCTGTTTGAATGGTAGACCCTGCTTTACGAAGATTTTACAACATAAAAAAGCCCAGTTGCTAAGGTTGCCCATTTGCTACTTGGTATTAAAAATATTTATAAATAATAGGCGTGAGAATATGTATGTATGTATGTATGTATGTATGTATAAATAAAACATATTGTACAATTAACATTAGATTACATCCCAATCAAACAATGCACTATTATATATCAATACGTAATTTCCAATACAACTGAAACATAAAGTGTGTACTCCATCGTTTGCTGTGAAGTTTAATCTCCCTAAGCCAACAATAACAGAACGATACGGTATTATGGATTTACCTTTCAACTGTGTTACCCAGTTGATGCCGAAATCGTGCTGCTGATGATTTCTGCTCAGATTACCGGTTACAATTGAACTGGCAATTGTATGAATTGTGTCAATCTATTTAATTTATTATCTATCTTTATGTGCTCTTTGATATGTCGGTTGAAGTGTCAGCTAATTATAATAGTTTATTTGATCCGAAAATATACTTCAGGGTCATTTGCAATATATTTAGGATGTGTTTAGATTCCTATTTAATTTTGATTCATCTGGTCTCTGAGTCCAAGTGAAGTTCAAAATTATTATTTTTTCTTAAATTATGAACGTTCACATCACAAGTGTGACTCTTGTACTTGGATAGTGAATAAACTGGTTTTCTTAAAGATACTTGAAAGTTCTGCATTGTATTAAAATATCGTATCTTGTTGATATTTGATATTTCGTTCACATCAACACTTTCCTCATGTTCTGGTGATATTGTAAAGTCTATAGATTTTTATTTTAATTCGTTAAACTATAGTGAAAACATTTATCATGTGTTTCAGGATATGCTATCTCAGAATGGAATAAAATTCAAGGTTTACGTAACACTACACTGCTATGGGCAAATTATTATGTTTCCTTACTCTTACAAGACAGAGTTGTGTCCAGATTATATTCGCCTACTCGAAGGAGCCACGCAAATGTCAAAGGTATATTTTACATTTATTCCTTATATGATGATTGATGTAAAGTTAAAACTGGTTTATAATACATGGATGAAAAACTCTTTTGTTTGGTAAATACTTATGAGGTCAGTGTTAACACCAGTCGATAAGCAAAGGAATTAAACTATCCACCTAGCCAGAACCCCGCTTGACTAGGTAAGGTTATTTAGTACCCGCAGTGCACCAAGCTCCGGGACGGCGGCACGCTTTCCCCAGGCTCACCCCTGGCCACTCATCCATCGGCACGGCAGATTTTAGATTGGTTTAAGGGCGAAGATAGTAAAAGCCGTATTCCCTTTGTCGACTCTTACGAAACACCGACGGGAAGAGATGGGGTAGTGCCATTCTATGCCGACACTACACAGCCATAATAAACTGCACACAAAATCACTATCTCTACCTTGCTAATACGAGTTCAATTTTAATTACCCCTGACTTTATGCACCTTATATACTTCACATCCCAGGCAATATACGCAACAACCGGCAACATTTACAAAGTCGGTATCTCCCGAGATGTCATGTATGGAGCAGCTGGGACTAGTATGGACTGGAGCTACAGCAAAGCCAAAATACCGTTCTGCTACCTACTAGAACTCAGAAGTAAGCGTAAGGATAAAAGCATGTTCAGTTTACCGGAAGAACAGATAGAAGAGACAGGGGAAGAAATTTTCAGTGCTTTAAAGGCTCTGATGGAGTATGTTGACACTTGGTCGTGGGAACGTTTAGAAACACCTCAACTAGTAAATAAGAATTCTGTGCCGAATCCGTACTTCTTGGAGGGGACGAACACAATGAGTAACATCAGTGTCTAATTGGTAAGAATACAATACATACATACATATACTCACGGCTATAAATCCCTAAACGGGGAAGCCAGAGATTTGGAATAAAATTCCTCAGCCACTTTTGGAAGTTCATGGGGGAAAAGATGATAATAAATAATAATTGTTGGTGATCGGTCTCCAACCACATTCCAATTTTTTTTAAAAAGCTCCTATATCGTAAGTCGCCTCTTACGATCACCCACGGGTAGAAAATGGGGTAGTGGTATTCTAAGCCGACACTACACAGCTACAATATTGTGGTTATTTCATTATTTTAAATACATAACATAAAAAACATAAACATAAACGTTCACGCCGAATATCCCCGAAGGGGTTGGCAGAGGTACTAATACTTCTGAACATCACCTGACTTAGTCACCTGGTGTTCAGAGTACCCACGTTTTGCATGGACAGTGTACTCACGTGATAGGGGGCAGGCCTATCGCCATTTGTACGAATACACTGTCACATGACTAAGTACAACTCAGCCATGTGGGTTTCCTCACGATGTTTTCCCTCACCGTTAACAACCATGATAAATTAACCACACATATGTCTTTAGAAAAGACAAATTGGTGTAGGCCCGACCCAGGATTTGAACACTAGTCGTTTGCACGACAACCGAGTGTTCTACCCACTGGGCTATCACGGTAGTATTATTTTAAATACCTTGTGATATTGATAAGCGTGGATACAGCGCAAACTAATTGAGCAGCCGTTGCACAGAGGAAATACTATTACTTTTTATACAGGAGAAGTTACTTCAAGCCCTGGACGTGTACTCTTCACATTGACTAGTCGGGTCAGGATTACACGAATGTGCCTTTTCTTCAGTGATTATATGTGATTAATTAAGTGAGAATAATGATACATATAGCCAGTCACGTAGGAGTTCTTTATATTCTATGATACGTATTCTCATTATTTTTTCGGTGAAATCTACGTACATATTTTAAGACCATCTTTAAACATAATTTTATTTGATTCATGTTCATTTAAATATCCAAAAGCCACTGCTGAATATCTTTCTATTTTTTGTCATAATTTCTAGTTAAATTACGTATTGACTATATTTTATTTGCTTCAATTTATTGCATTGTGTTTACACCATTCTTATTTTGGTGCTAGATAACCTACTTTTTAAAAAAACTATATATTTTTGTTTAGCCGCTAAAATAAATTTTACTTTCATTAAAAATAGTTTTCAGATCTTTAAGAACCTTTTTCCATAATTTTTCAAAAGGCAATCATAGATTATTCTATCAACCATTATGTCAGAATATTAGTACTTACCATAAAATGTCATAATCATATCAAACAAAAACACACCCCTCTTTATAAATAATTTATAAAAATCAATGTAGACCTGTCCCATGTTCAAAATAATTGTCCTCCAATCCATCTTAAGTTGTGAAATTAACTTTTAAGGACATTACAAATGACACCTAAACTTGTGGAATTGAACAAAAGGATCTACTCAGTGAAAGCAGTACCTTCGACTACTAAAACGCAAGTGTGGCAAATTAAAATAAATCGTGACGATCAAAGAGGTATAGCCAGATCCTTGGACATAACAAGAGGTGTGTAACTCAAACTATATGATATTATACTTGTTGCCAAAAACACTAGTAAACCGAGCTCATGATACAATTATTAAGAGCTCCTAGATATGTTAAGTCAGTGACGAATTTTGGGACTTATGGTATTTACTGCTCCAATGTTAAGCGAACAGTAATAAATGCTTACAGCCGCACAAAGGCACCAAACCATCGGAGAAACCTCCATGTTTTAAATAAGGATATAAAACTTTTCGGTAGTTGTAAGTTTACTGTTTTTTTTTTCTGAGTTCTCTTTCAACATATCTTTAATTAAATTGAAAATGATAATATTCTATTTTAAGGGTCAACACAATTAATTAATGACCTATTTATCTTTACAAATAGTATTTATTATAGCCACATAACACAATTTTATAATTAAAACCCAAGATCTCTTTTTGCCTTTGCCAACCCCTTTGCGGATAAACGGCGTGATCGTGTATGTTATGTTGTTATATGTTCATCTCTTTGTCGATCAGTACACTTATTATTCAGCATTAAAGATAATCTAATCGTAAGGCATATATCTTAGCCTTAAGTATAATATGATAAATGATAATTATAATATATAATATATTATAATATATCGAGCTGGCAAATAATTTATCATTTCTTGCAGCAATGAGAACTTCGCAAAATGAGGCCCTCTTAATTTACTGATATTTAAATAAAAATATATTACAAAGAAGCTAAAAGTATACTTTTGAATTTGTTATAATACACACTGAATAAACCCTTTATAAGACAGAGTAATGATCAAAAATTCCTTGTATTTCACTTCTATTTGAAG
Source organism: Bedellia somnulentella (assembly GCA_963576735.1). Taxonomy (NCBI): domain Eukaryota; kingdom Metazoa; phylum Arthropoda; class Insecta; order Lepidoptera; family Bedelliidae; genus Bedellia; species Bedellia somnulentella. The sequence continues at coordinate 11,319,404 of OY755186.1, read as the reverse complement.
GTAGGAAGGTTAAAACAATGGTGACCAATTTATGACCAGAGCCTTATAAAGGGGTTAATCGCCTTCTACTCCAAACTACAGCATGACACATATATTTTTAGTGATAAACATATGGAGGCAAAACAGGAACACGATGGATGTGATGGTGGAAGGCTCGTACGCGGCCAAAGTAGCGAATATACTGCAAAATCGAGACGTGCAATTCTCTATAGCTGTGCCCGACCTTGGTTTGTTACTTGACAAGGAACAGGGAATTCAGACGGTGGCCGGTCGACGGTATAAAGTTCGGCGAGGTAAGGTTTTTTTAATATCTTCTGATTTAATTTACAACCGCGAGTATATTAACAAGGGTGCAAGATGCTTCAATATAAGACGCATGCAAACAACCCTTAATCTTTTATAACTGAAATGGTTCATGAAAATTAGTTAAGTAGTTATTCTAAAGTTTACGTGAACAAAGAAGCAATGTGGGTAGGCTTCCATCATATTGCACCCAAGACTTACTATAAAAATACGGATAGATGAAGGCAGCATTTAGACCTATTTAAAGGAGCCATCATAATTATCTGATATAAATTATTAGAACTGAATTGAATATGTTGAGTAGTGGATGCCTTTTGGCTGATGATGATGATGAAAAATGGCGAGAGATAATTGTTTCTCTCAAACGTCAGCTTTTCATCTTTCTGTAAGTCATTGTCGAGATTTTAATTATATGTTTAACTAGGAACTGTGTAGTGTCAGCGTAAAATACCTCTTTAGTTTCCGGAGGCTAAGGGCCGGCGCTGACTGCCGGCATGGCATGGCAAAGGATTTCGGTACAGATATAGCATTTTTAATCTAATTACCATGCATGTAGAATTCATTTTGACACAACGATGCCGAGGGAGGCCGCGGTAGGACAGAACGTCGGCATCGTTGTGTCAAAATGAAGTAAAATGAATTCTATACTCATGATAATAAGATTAAAATTTCTATATCTGTTACAAAATCCTTTGCCATGCCATGCCGGCAGTCAGCGCTGGCCCTTACGTGGTGTATGAGGTGACTAAGGGGCTTTTTAGGTTTAATTGAGCGATGTGGTCGGAAACTAATTAACCAACGGTTCTTTACTATAATATAATTTCGCCTATCGCCTATTAACTTCCAAAAGTGGTAGTGAAATATCTAATTCCGAAGCTCTAGCTATCCTTTCTTTCTTAAATATGTATAAATATTATACAATTATTATATGACACCTTTTTCCTAAGATACCTGTGGTGTGCTAAGAAGTTCCTTGCGGTTTCTTTCGAGCAATAAACCTTCTAACCGAATGCAGTCTATTTATTAGTTGGCATTAACATTAAAAGATGGGAAATTCTTGTTGCGGCTTGAAGTTTTTTCACTTTCCAGTGAGCGAAAAAATGGATTGGAAGAATTACTACAGTTTAAACGTTATCTACGATTTTATGGAAGAACTCAGACAAACTTTTCCATATCTGTGCAGTGTAGAGGTTATTGGTACTACTTACGAGAAACGGGAAATCAAGGTATATACTTAATCCTAACTTTTTTTGAAGTTATGAACTAAATAAATCATTATGCTCTTATAACTGTAATGATATTACTGGTTACATACATAATAGCTTGTAAAGTTATCTAATACGGAAACAATGATTAAACGCTGGCATCATAATAGGCTATTTGACTGTAATAAAAATAAACATTTATTTAATTTCATTAGTCTTAATATTACTTTTTTGGAGCAATATGTGATAATGCGAGATAAAAATATTGCATTATTTCACTAAAATCCGTCTTGTAAAATAAGTATTTTTGATGCGACTGTCACGTGACTAAAAACGTCCGTGATTAGCTATTTCTATAATGACGTAGATCGCGCATGAACAGACTGTATATCGCTTCGCTCATTGGTGTTTAATGTGGAATTGACTTCATTTGTGCTACAGCCGCCATATTACTTAAAGTCGCGTTTTCGCGGCACATTTGAATATTGCATTTTCTTTTTCGATTTTTTAATAAAATAGCTAAAATGAAGACAGAAAAATATTTTTTTAGGGCTCCTTATAAACAAATTAACACCGTAAGATAGTTTTCAAAACTTAGTCAAATAACCTATTATTTTGTGTTAGGAGAGAAAGTAATAAAAGAGATTATTTTTTTCCTTTTCTATTTAACTTGTAATTACTAATATTTTAACAATACTTATTTGAACTATTGTAAAAAACTACTTTTTCTATAATACAGATGATAAAAATATCAAACGGTTGCGACGACAACGAAGGAGTGTGGGTGGACGGCGGCATTCACGCGCGCGAGTGGATCAGCACGTCAGTAGCAGCGTACATAGCCGATTATATCGCGAGGAACTATAATAAGTTACCGGAAAGCTGCAGAAATAAAGATTGGTAAGTAAGACGACTCGGCGAAGGCAATACCATGCCTAAAGATGTGCATATCGTTTTCTGATTTTTTTATGCCTTATACTTTAGGGTCGACACTAAGAACCTAATGAACGTATTCTTAATAATACAGAACTTGCTGTAAAAAAACAAGATCAAGCGTAGTAAAATAAACTTTCTTCTTATGTATAACTACTATAAACTAAAACTTTCTATATCTGTACATGCAACTTTTAATTGTAATGAAAACTTAAATCTGCTTTTGAAGAGTTGTCAATGTTGGAATCCAGTACTTATTTGCTTATTACGTTTGTTTAATACTCCTAAAATTAACACCAAACTTTGGTTATTCAGGTACATAGTCCCAGTCCTAAATCCAGATGGATATGACTACACATTTACCATAGATCGTATGTGGAGGAAAAACAGGATGCCATACGGTCCGAGTTTTGGGGTCGATCTTAATAGGAACTTTGGGTAAGACATCTATTATAAGTTTTATATTCATTCGAACAATTTGAGAGTAGCGAATTAGTATAAAATTAGATATATGTAGCTATATACTTCATACTTATATATGACTATATACTTACATATGTTTATGACTCGTTATTTTTCGTGGATGTCTGAATTTTTCTTTTAAGTAGGTCTAAAAGATTGATTGTACTAAATTTAATTATCTCAAAATCATGGTTCTGGATAGTATTACCCTTCTGGTTTGTACATGGTTAGGACACATAAACGCCAAAGCAATACAAATGTTTAATGTTTCACTAAGGTAATATAAAAACAATGCATATCGTTCATTTATACATCGGCATTTTAGGATATTCCGGAACGAGTTTTTTTTAAATATTATCTTTACTATTTACATTAAATTACAGTAATTTTAACATACCCTGTTTTGAGTACAAGACATACATATATATACTCACGGCTATAAATCTTTAGAAGGGGCAGTCAGAGCTTGAGAATAAGAAATCCTCAGCAACCTTAGGAAATTAAGTACAGAAAAGATTGCAAAATAAACGTTGTTGGTGAGGAGTCTCAAACCGCATCGCCCGAAAATTATTTAAAAGGGCCCAATACCCTTAGTTGCTTCTAACGAACACTCACAGGAAGAAATGGGTTGTTGCTATTCTAAGCCAACACTACACAGCTTATTTGCTTATTTACAAGAGCATATCAAAAATGAAACACTCTTGATTATGTTCTTCTTTCAGGCATAAATGGGGACACAAAGGGGAGGATGGATCATCTGCCGACCCCCAAAGTATATTTTACAGAGGCCCAGAGCCATTTTCAGAAAATGAAAGTACTGCCGTTAAGGTACATTAAAAAAACTAATTACAGTTACACTGACATGACACTACTAATATATATTTATTTTACAATATTTGTTTGGTTTCTGAAAGAGAGGAAAGTATGGCAGAATGTGAAATTGTGATAAATGGTAAGAAAGTGGAACAAGTGAAAGAATTTGTATATCTGGGGAGTTGTGTTGTGTTTACTAGGGATGGAAAATGTGAGGAAGATATTGAAAGGAGAGTTAAAAAGGGAAACGCGGTGAATGGAGCCATGAACAGTCTGATATTGAGCCAGTCGTTGTCAGAAAAGGCTCGAATGGCTGTGCATAATGCTGTTCTGGTTCCCACGCTGATGTATGGTAGTGAATGTTGGGCATGGCAGAAGAAGCATTAAAATATAGTGAATGCAGTGGAAATGAGATCCCTCAGAAGTATATGTAATGTAAGGCTGTGTGATAGAGTGAGAAATACTGTGATTCTTGAAAGAGTAGGTTTGAAAGATGACGTAGTATGCAAGATAGAAAAAGGAATGTTGAGGTGGTTTGGGCACATAGAGAGGATGGATGAAAATAAAGTAGCGAAAGAGATATATAGAGCCAATGTGGATGGGATTGTTAGTAGAGGACGGCCTCGTAAAACGTTTCTTGACCAGATAGAAAACGTTCTTATAAAGGCGGGGGTCCGAGGTGAGAAAAATAAAAGAGCATGTATGAGAAGAATAATGAATGTAAGGGAAGCAAGAGAGGTTTGTCAAGATCATACTTAGTGGCGATCGATAGTCTCTGCCTACCCCAATGGGAATAATGGGCGTGAGTATAAGTAAGTAAGTAAGTAATATTTCTTTGTTTCAGAACGTGATAGAAAATTCCGAAACCAAGTTCACGGTATTTTTATCGCTCCATAGTTATGGAGAAGTAATTTTGTTCCCTTGGGGATACACCCGTGACCCATGTTCCAGCTATATCAATCTGCTACGAGGCGGCAGCATCATGGCTAAGGTTATTATGTTTTTCCATATATTTTTCCAGCTATACTTACGGCTGTAAATCCTGAGGATATTCGGAAGCCTCTAGCAAAATTCGGTTGGGAAGAAGGTTGTAAAAAAAAGGGGGAGCGTTTATGATTTCATTTCAGCTGTAATTTGGCCAGGAATCACATAAACTCAAACTCTAATTCAATATACCTTATCAATACTTCTTCATAATACGTGTTATTTTTACATCTGGTGTTCGGAGTACCCACGTTTAATAAGGACAGTGTATTCACATGATAGGGGGCAAACCTATACTATTAACATTTTTACATTAGTACCTATAATAGATTAATATTGTTAAGTTTAATTAATTTCCATTTCAATGTTGTCATTTACACATGTCGTGTACACCTATAAATAGGCTTTTACAAGGAAATGATAGTTATAATATTGCTCTTTATTTAATGTTAGTTGTTTTAGCTGTTGGTGTTCTTTTAGATTTAATAAATAAGTGAATAAACCTATTGCCGTTTTGAATGAATACATTGACACAAGACTAAATACATTTCAGTCATGTTTAGGGTTTCCTCACGATCATCCTATTTTTTATATTTAGTTGTATCAAATTTGTTAACATGTTCAACTGTTTTAAAAACCTCCTTGTTGCAGGCAATATTTGACAAAAGCAAACAAACTTATAAAGTAGGAAGCACAAGAGATTTGATGTATTACGCAGCAGGAACCAGCATCGACTGGGCTTTTGGTGACGCTCACATACCCTTTTCATATATGATTGAACTGCGAGGAAACGTACACAAATTCATGTTACCACGAGAAGAAATACTTGCCACCGCGCAAGAGGCTATGTACGCTGTAATAGCATTACTAAATTTTACATCAGAAATAGCAATGTCGAATCTAAGGGAGTCTCTGCCTGAAAAAGAAAAAACCTCAGGCGGTACAAAAAAGTTGAGAATTGACAGTCCCAAAAATCGGAAAGCAGAAAGTTCCAAATCAAGTAGGCCTACTACTCCTTCTACAGTCGAAATAACTGATGTAACAACAAAAGAAAATAAAACTTCAAAAGACTGAAAAATCGGTTATTACATTTAGGAAAGACAGTTTGATTTTCCTCTAACTCAAGAAGACATATATTTCTCTAAAGTATGTTTGATAAACTCACAAGTGGTAGGACACATCATATGATGTTCCACGAGCTATACTTTATGACAAATCATGCAAACTTCTGAAAAATAAATAAAACAGTGTAACGCATAGAAACAATTAACTAATTATTTATAAAAATTAAGCAGAACAATAAAAATGCACGCACTTCAATTCGTTTATTTTATTTTGATTAACAAATACATTACCCTGCAGAGCTAATTGTCTTAATCTAATTTATTTTTAACTAGTGTTTGCATATTTGCATTTAATTTAATGTTTTTTTAAAATGTAAATATAACAAAAAACTTTGAAAAATCTAACATTTAAAAACGTATGACTACTTGTTTTACCATTTTGGAAATTAATATCTTCCCTTCAATTTTATAATCTGTCGTTTTAGGGTTCTAGTGGTCAGCCATCGGGCTGGATACCCATCACCAATGATCTAATATTTTACAGGATGTTGCCCATTTATCTTCTAAAAGTGGCTCTGGGATTTCTATTTCTGAAGTTCTGGGTACCTCCTTTTTGGTAATTAAGTCGTTCACTTTATGAATAAATGGTTTGAGAAACCTCAATACGCATCTTGAAGACTCCTAGTAAATCCATGCCTCTATAGTTTACTTTTAACAAAAATCCTAGTTTGAAACGTGTCTATTATTCCTATCCGCCAAATCCATTGAAAAGTCCTTCAGTCTCTATTTTTTTGTAATAAATGAATCCTGAATATGTATTATATCTATTATAATCTATATCTAGGAGCTCTGAATATTTGTTTAAAAAAAAGAGAAATGCAGTATTTAATCTAAATCCGTGGTCGTGCTCCACTGACATTAACCTGGGCTCTTAATACCTCTTCACCAATTTATTTACATCCATCTTCTCTATCCTCACAGTCCATATATGTCCCCACCAAGGGGCTCGAGCCTATCCTATAAAGGGTGATTTGGCCGTAGTCCGCCACCCTGGCCAATTGCGCTTTGGCAGACTAACGACTACTACTGTAACAGTAGCCGGGACCGACGGCTTAACGTGCCCTCCGAAGCACGGAATTATCTCAATTTTCGGTTAATCAGGTGATTCAAGCCTGCAATACCCTTCCAGACTGGGTTAAATCTTACAAATTAAATTTGTAAGCTTACCACCCCCTGGGAATCGAACCCGAGACCTCCGTACTTGAAACCAAGCGCTTAACCGCGAGACCACGGTGGTAGTCTTCTCTATGTTCTTAAGCATTTTAATTATATTGTGTCTCCTGCGCTCTGATGATTCCGACTTGCTGGGTATATACTGTTTGAATAATATATAATGACTGTAAGACACTCAGTTTTTTCAAACAAGTGTGTTTTTATTGAGTGATTCAGGCCATCCCGATGCAATACAATGTATTACAATACGAAATAAAACGAGACAAGAAAAATCGATAACTTTATTTACAGAGTGTTTAAATTACATTTAACAAATAAATTAGTTGTCCTGAAATCTTACAATATAACATTTAACTAATTTAAAACACTTCTTATACAAATAATCCCTAATAAGTTAGAACAACATTCACCTTAAAGTCGATCATTGAAAATGCAAGATCGATGTAAAAATTCAATATGGCCGCCAAACGTCAACGGGTCGTCTTTCTGACGTCATTAATGATTTGCTTCTAGTTCTAACTTGTTCGCTCCAGTCTGGTGAGGCGGGTCGTTTCGTGCCTGCGTCAGATACTATGGAGCTGGCTTCTTCTCTGTCTGAGTTGGATTCTTCTCTCGGTGGGGGTGGTCTGAGCCACCAGTCGTATCCTCCGTATAGTTGTGAGTATAGCCAGGCAGGTGGGGTAGGTAGAAGTGGGGAGTTAAGGAATAGTTGTGCAGCTAAGGCGCTATGGAAGAGGCTTGATGGTGGTGGAAGTGGTTGTGGCGGTTTTCGTCTAGTGACTGACGTGAAGGCTCCTGGGCGTTCGTCAGGTGGTGGGCTGCTGGAGGCGGTGACAGAGATATCGTCTTCTTGAGGAGATGGTGCTCGGGAGGTGGCTGGACTCGTCGTGCTGTGCGGGTGCATGGTGGACACGTTGTCCGCTTTCACGTCTGCGAAAAAAGAAATTTCATTGATTGAAAAGTAGGGTCAGACCTATCTAGATGATATTGAAAGAAAGAGAGAAAAAGGTATGTTGAGATGGTTTGGGCACATAGAGAGTATGGATGATAGAAAATTAGTAAAAAGGATCTATAGAACTAGTGTGAATGGTAATATTAGTAGAGGAAGACCACGGAGAACACACTTGGACCAAATTGAGAGTGTTCTCAAAAAAACAGGCGTCCGAAGTATGAAGAATGAAAGAGCATGTATGAAAAGATTGATGGATGTAAACGAAGCTAGAGAGGTTTGTCAGCATCGTACGAAGTGGCGATCGATAGTCTGTGCTTACCCCAATGGGAACTAACTTAAGTATATGTACGTATGTATGTTTGTACCTTATATCTACCATATACCACGGTTAAAAGATGTGGCTACAAACCAAAACCCATAAAAACAAACCTTTGATAACATCTTTCAGACCTTTTCACTTCCACAACTGAGTAGTTCGTTTCAAAGCGCCAACTTCTCATTTTGGGATTTCAGCCGCATTAAGTATGGCCTGGGGTTAGTTTAATTAGAAAACAAATATTTGACAAACATATTTCTCGTTCGTAAAGTTGCGGGAAGCCAATGGATGAGGACAGCGCAGGACCAATCGTTGTAGAAATCTTTAGGGGAGACCCATAGGTCTGGACATATCCAGCAGTAGACTTCTATTGGCTGATGATGATGAAGTCAAGTAATGATAGTTCACCTGTCGCAGTAGAAGGCGCAGAGATATGCGGCTGAGCATGAGCAGCCAACACATGGGGAGTGAAGTGCGGATGGCCTGGCAGTAGCGGCGGCGGGTAGTGCCTCGCCAGCGCGCCCCACTCGCTGCCCGGGAGACCTGCCAACTGGTGGGCTATGCCTGCATAGAGAAACGAAGGTTTAGTTTTGCTACAGTCGTGGAGTGCTTCGGTTTAGTTCTAGCTTGTAAAAGTTTTACCATTTGTTTTCCCTTGTGAGTATCGTAGGAGACACGTGGGGTTGTGGTGTGAGACCTATCATTAATAATCTTTTTAACACGCTTATATTAGCTTCACCTGTATGTATTAAAGTATGTATGTAGGTATGTATGTATGTATGTGTGTAAACGACTCCTTTAAACTCGATTTTGACCCACTTTAAACGGACCGATTGAACTCAAAATTTGAACACTTATCGAGAATCAGGGACAATATAATAATTTCATAGGTTCATTCTGCTATCCTGATTAGGGTCGCCAGGATTAAATAATTTCAAATCATTCAGTACTAAAAAGTTAAAAGTAAAATATAGTTAAAAATAAAAAATCAAAAAACACGCTTTTAAAGCACATCAAACTAAAAACATACATACATACATACATATACTCACGGCTATAATTCCCTAGAAGGGGTAGCCAGAGCTAAGGAATTGTAAATTCCTCAGCCACTTTTGGAAGTTGAGTGGGGAAAAGATCGTAAAATAAAGGTTTTTTAGGCTATTCATTGCTCCATTTACCGCATTACCCTCGATAGACGAAAAATATGGCACAAAGCGCCCCATGCTTTTTCACAATAATACCAGTATTTTTTGTTCATAACCGTTTTCAGCTTATATTAGGAATTATTATTGATATATATTGATGTGCTTTAAAGACGTGTTTTTTAGTTTTATTATTTAAACTATTTTTATAATATTATTCTCACTCAACCTGTAAAAGTATCTCAAGAATTCCTAACTTTGGAGGTCTCGTCAAAGAGAGAGAGGAGGAAAATTCTAATACAGAAGCACTACCGTCGTTTCGGATTTATAGACGTGAGGTCCAACTCACGGAGTCCCACTTTTTTCCTGGTCAGTGAATTCACGTGATGCGCAGGCCTGACACTTCAAAATATGGGAAGTATTCCCCCAGCCTTAAAAATAATATTGCTTGCTTCATTGTAATGCGGAGAGTTTAATTGAAAACCTGTCAAACATTTTTCAACCAAGTCTTATTGACGTGTTTATTAAAAGTAAGTAACTCATTACTGTAAACAGTTATATACTTATAAATAAAGAATAAAAAAGGAAAGAAAAATTTCGACACAGGCGGAACAAAACGATTTAAATTATGTGATAGTTAAGCGTTTTCAACCTTCCGAATTAGTTAAAATTTGGAGGTAGGAAACGCAAACACTACTTAAACGTGTAAAAGAAATAAAGGATAGAAGAATTTCGCGCTGGCAGCCATTGACACGGTGGCTCAATTGGCAGAGCGTCGGGGCGTATACCCGAGGTCGCGGGTTCGATTCCCGCCTGTGTCGAAATTTTTCTTTCCTTTATTTATTAGTAATAATCCCCACATGAGGTTTTCATGAACAAAAAGATTTAAGTTATATACTTATCTAAAAGACGAGGCATACCCCTCCCCTAATATTTAAGTAAAAACTAGAAAACATAAATGTACATAACATAGTTATTATTATCAAACAAATTGGTTTCATACTATACTGTGCTTATATAAATAGAGAGATATATTCTAGCAATTAAAACAATATTTAATTAAATTAATCTTATGCCAAAACATACGGGTCACATCTTTTTGAGAATAGGAAATATTGTTTCGCCGCGTCATAATTCCTAGTTGACATTTTTAAGCATATAAATTAAGAAAGTTTGTCGGCGCTGCTTCCCCGTATATTCAGCTTAACCCTTAACACCCACCTTGGGTAATTCCCACCCCGCACCGACCCAACCCTTTCAGCAATAGAATAAATTACAGACCGTTTTATGTCGCAAATACCGACGCTACTAAAATGTAAAACACATTATTTTCAATTTGGTCGCTTATCTTTTATAGGTATACTCTTTAAGTCCCACTGCAATAATACGTCGCAGCATTTAAGATAAGCCACTTTAATCAGTGCCAAAGCTACCCCTTTACGACGACAATTTCCAATATTAGTTCGCAAACATCTAAGAAGCAATATGCTGATTAAAGTTTGTTTGTGCGGAAGATTTTAACATAAATGTCGACTTGCGTTTATTAATTCGCATTTCTGCGTCTCTCTGTGCAGAATGCAGGAGAATAGTGTTTTCCAATTACTAAGTAAATAAGTACGAATGAAAAGAATAAAGAAATGGGAAATTGCTTTGTTTTCATCTCGTGCTCAAAGCTGGAAGAAAAAGGGTCTGCCAGACGATTTGCATTCGTTAAAAATGCGGATTCCTGTTTGCGTGCACATTGTGTAAACGTTCACAACTATAAGTGCTTTGTGTTGGCTAACTTGATATTTATAGAAGAGACAATACATTTTATGTTTTAAACGGATATGTATATCCTAGTTTAATGGTTAGTGTGCGATGTTTATTAATTAGGGAAATCAGTTTGTGTAATTTTCATTGTTTTATAAAAGCTATACTTTAGAACTATTGTTATATTCTCAGCTTCCAGCATTAGCATCAGAGTGGAACTAGTTGTTATAGTTTAATTAGGTACTCTTTATAAAAACAATAATTAGGCCTAGAAATTATGATATGGTTAATTATTATGAATATGAGCAAGTTTGCTTTTGAAATACATTCAAATAAGTGACTGAAAATTCAAACGACTAATTATTCTTAAGAATACCCTATGTGTGCAATTTTTTATCATGACAAGTTAGCTAGTATAAAAACAAACAAAAACATTGTCTACAAAGTATCAATAACATTGGACATAGTACATCTCGGCACAACAGCCACATCGCAAGACGTGCCCGCTCGCTACATTGCCCTCGGTCTCGCTACAAACAAGTTTTTTTATTCAGCGACTTTGAAAAATCGCGCAAAGAGAGGGTTGAGTCGAAACATTTTAATGCCATTTCCTAAATTACGTCTTACATTTTTCCGAGTTCAGTTCACCGCTACAGCGCTAATCCGCGAAGACGATTCGAGGGATAAAAGTATTTAAGTGTGATTCCAATGTCCCGGGATTAGAAAGGCATTTTTTGAGCCCCGCTGATTAGAAAAGGGTTGCAAATAGCACTTTGCAGTAATTATTGAACATCTTTTTAGGCAATTTCCTTTTGGTACTTTAATGGGAAGAAATTCTAAATGGATGAAGTTTTTTTTCTATGGCTATTGTCTTTTTTTATTTTGAATAGAAAAATAGCATGAATTATAAAGATCTTGAATTATTTTGGTCTAGGTTTTTTTCTTTATTTTGTTTTGGTATTAGCTAACTTCTAGTTAGCAGCTATTGAGTGATAAGGGTTTCTTTTATAGTTTGCGTATTTTAGAAAAAAAAATATTTATATCAGTCTTTGTAATTAGATCACAAAAACATACAATTGTTGTTTTATTGTGATAGGCGGGCAATCGCCTACTAATTTTCTACCATCTATTTTATTTATTATTTACGCCTCGATAACAATATGTTTTAACAATCCTATTAATATTACCTTCGTAAATAATTATGTGAATTATATGTTTGTAAACTAACAAGACGCTAGCTGTGCACACTTAACCCAAGAGTGATGTCGTCCGTACATCATAAGGTTAATAAGGGTGCTCTTACTAACGAGTTCACTTTGTCACCACGCCTTAGCTTCCGAGCGCCATTTTGGATTTCAATCTACTTAGCTCCTAATGAATTTGCGTCTATTGATTTTGTTTTAACCCCTTTTTGTTTAGCTTAATTAACCTTTCAGTGTTGGGACAAGGGTATCAGTAACTTGAGACGTTACTTGTAAAACGATGAGCAAGTAAATAATAATGAATGTTTTTTCTTATTTGGGTTTTGGTTGTGTGAAACTTTTATTCACTTTCGAATTGAAAACTTAGCTACTGTCGTGGTTTAATTACTTAAGTTTTAAGTAACTATTTTGTATACATAAAAGTAATAACTATTCAATAAATGTGCGTTGATATTTGTCTACATTATTGGAGTAAAAAAAGGAAAAACGAATAGTTCATGCAGAAAAGATCAATCAGTTAGTTTTTAATAAAGCTTTCACAGTAATACTTGACTGCTAGCTGTCCCCGAGTCACTTTATAATATTTTTGTGTATATTTAATAGTTTACTTTAAGTTGTGATACAATAAAACTTACTACGTAGTTAGAACAGCACTAGCCAGTTTCTTTCCGCGGTGTCATAAGAGGCGACTTAATTGTGTTAGGCCTTTAAAACTTTAAAAATTGTCTGCTCTTCAGACACATTCTGAAGATTCATCCCAACCATTCTTTTGTTTTTAATCTTTCCCTTACTGAACTTTAAAAAAAGGCTGCAAAATTGTTAATTTTGAAGCTTCAGGATTTTTGTTGTTTGTAGTCGCATCTAGGTACACCAATTGGTAAACAGTATCATGAGAGTTAACCAATTATAAATCGAATAATATTTTATAAGCCATGGGTGTTAAGCCTTATCGCTAAACCATCAGTACGCCCGCGTCCGAATACTTTTTGTCGTCTAGTACGATCCCCGTAGAAATAGGATATTACAATTTTTAACCTAGTAACTATAACTACACATTTATAAAACTAAACCATACAAGCGATAGAATTAAACTATCACAAAATTAAGCCAAAACTGTAAAACTCGCGTCATCATTACGCGAACTCATTTGAAAACGTTTAAGGGCGCCGTAAAAGCGCGAATCACGTCATACAAAAGCTTGTACGAGGTGGGTGGAACATTTAAAATGTACAAATGCGTAATTATGCACCCGCATTGTCGCGCGGCGTCGAAAGGGTTAACCCCACTGCGATTCCCCCCCCCCCTCTTGCGATCCCCCCCTGCCCCCTCTGTCGCCGGCTTCCGGGCCTAATGCAATATTTAATTTTCTCTAAGACTTACTCATTAATAATACGAAGGCGCGACTTTAAGTGGCGCCCGCACGGCGACATGACGTGCATGGATTATGGTGTCGTTGGATTGTGTCTTTAACAGCTTTATTGTGTTATTTTTGCGATTTGGTTTTGTGTTTAAGTATAATATATGCATGTATACTTCAATTATAAATCCCATAAACGGGTGGCCGTGAGAATTATAAATCCTCGGACGTTTTAAGACTAGTAAATTTATATGTTTGTGTTTGTTTACGTCAATTTACGAGTAGATGTGCAGAAATATACACTTCTGCAAGATAGTTTCACAGATGGTTTCAAATGAAACAAAATCACTACCAAACGGACACTTAATAAGCCTTTAATCTTGCCATCAAAATAACCTTCAGTACCAAAACACGCAACACGTAGGTATCTATTAAGTTACTAATCCACGGCACCCGCTATATCTATCAAAGAACGTGAGTGAGTATAATTTATCATGATTTCGTAAGGGTTATAGGTCGTAGTTAAGAGGGCAGCCACACGCGAGATGACGTCACAGGAGGCAGCTCCCGGAATTTGCATATTGAAGTACGCTAAATTGTTTCAAACGAACTTCACGTAAAGATAAAGCACCCTTTATGTTGAAGGATTTCATTCAAGTAATGCGAGTGCCTTAGCTATTGAGTTACTCGGCTAAAGTAAGGCTAAAGCCGTTCATTTTGTATTTATTTTCCGCAGGTTCGAAAGGTGATGCTCTGAGTTTTTACTGGTATGAATGTGATCAGTAAACATGTTATTAGTTAATTTACCACGTTTTGTTATAAATTCGTTTATTAGTCTTAAAAAAACCTATACAGCCCTTAACCGGTTTTATATAGCTATGGATTACTTGTTGATGTAGCTAGCCAAACCTAACCGCAAGGTCCAGGGGACGCAAAAGTAAGATTTTTACTAATTTGATTCATGCTAATATTTATATTCTATGCACATTATTCATATCTGTATCATTCATTTATCAATATTATTAATTGTTTCAAATTCCTAGCTATATCTCAAAGGTACTCGCCTCCTAATTTAAGGAGCAAACTGTCTGCAAGAGGTGCGTAATCCAGTTACTTCCCTTTGACACCCCTAACGAGGTTTCACTAACAGTTGCCTATTTCAATGAACATCTAGTGAGAAACTTTACACTGCAGTTAATCTAACAACGTTGGTTATAATTCTTGTAACGATAACATTTTATTGTTTTTTCTACATACTCATATTTAATGGCTAAAAAAAAAACAAAGTGAAGTGGAAAAAATATTGTATAATAAAATATGATGAGGATTATCTTTAGCCCTAAAATCCTAGAGTCTCTGTTACAACACCCACGGGAAGAAATGGGTTAGTACTATTATAAGCCAACAATATACTTCTATAAATTTATGTACAACAAAAATCACATCTATCTTAAACGTACCATCAAGTAATTTCGTAAATATAAGTCTATAATATAATAACTCTAAAATTTTTAGATACCACTGCCTGCTACTAGTATAAATATTACTGCTGATATGGAAATAAGTTCATAAAATTTAAGTAAGTATTTTTAAATAAAGCGTTTGAATGTTCTGATTTCTTTAATTTTACTATTCTAAAGAGCGTTTACTATTTAGTTTTTAAACCGCAGCGCACCGTCCCGACTCTCATTAAACTCCAAACCGACTAACATTCAATTTAAATAATGAATAAACGCCATTTTTGCAATCAACACGGAACTATTAATCGAGAGCTCCTGAGGGACGACCCGGCGTCTGCAGGTGACAACAAGCACGGAACAAAATTAATAATTAATTGTTTCGCGAAACTTTGCGTCCAAATTAAATCCGTTTTGAGCGGGCGTGTTCCGTGACAACGGTCCGAGGGCAAAGAGGTGACAATTTAATATCAGCTTGATAGAGACGTCAACCTAACTCAAGTGAATAAGAGCCTTAGCAACCGCCGCTCGCCCTGGGAGCGGGTCGTGACGAAACGGCTGCAGTCGATCGATCTACTTTTGCCGCGTAGTTTTTAAGAGATGTTTATAACTAGGCTGTTTCTAGATATTTTTTAAAGAAATGGATGTTTTTTTCATATTTAATTAGATTAATTTGGCTTTTGTCAACCGAAAACGACAAAGCTAAATGAATATAATTTTAAAAGGGGCATCATCACGCAATGGTTATATAGCCTAAAAAATTAAGAAAAAATTTCATAAATTGCAAATTTTATAAGTAAATATGATGATACAAAAAAAAATTGTCGATTACCATTGAGTATTGTATCAAAATAAATATATTGTATCATGCGAATGCAGTAACACGTTATTATGCAATTGGAAAATCAACTGTGATTCAAAACAATATTTAAATACAAATTCCGTGCTCTTCCAGTATTTTCTTTAAAGTGATAATACTATCAATCATCGAGCAGAATATAATAAATGACAAAACAAGTTTAATGAAATACTAGTTTTTTTTAAAACAATGTTCTCAAGAATTCTATAATGATAGAGTTACTAACTAAGCCCTGGCGCTCATTTCAGTGTATATTAAAATTAGGGTTTCTCATTTCTCGACCTTTTTCATTTCCCGGAGCACGAGAATTCTCGACCACTATTTCCCGGGAATTCCCGGGTTGTCGAGAAATATGGAAATTTTTAAAACATAATGTGTGGTTTAACAATAAAACTACGCTTTTTATGTAATATTCAACAACATGTTAAGCTTCAATGATCGCCTATGTCATACCCTAACTTCTTATGATAAAAGACTATGTCATTATCTATGACTATTTTAATTCCAAGATCCTGTAGTAGGCTTCAAAATAATAAAAACTTTCGTCTTCCGTCAGTAAGAACAAATCTAGGAACTTACTCCCCTATTTATCGCATGTGTTTGTCAACTAACTCAGTTCAATCTCTTTAAGATATATTTAATGATAGCTTGGCAGCCGTGAAACACTCATTATCAATTTATTATAGTGCTCCATTTTTTTTTATTTGAGTAATTTTTTTGAGTTTTTTATCTTTTTTACCTTCTTTTTCATGCCTTGTTGTCTGATTTTTATTTTATTTTTAGTGTTCTTAATGTTTATTTTTTAATGTATTTTTTTTTTGTTCTTGTGTTTACAATCATGGGTCTAAGATAAAATATTTATTTATGCTAATACGAGCATGCAGTATCTACATCAAGAAGAGTGCAAAAGAAAAACATGCGTCAATATTGTTGTATTGTTACATTCCTAATTTTGTACTTGGTTTTGTAGATCAATTAAAAAAAAATATATTTAATAATAAACAACGTTTATTTTTAGTTTCATTTGACTTTAAGTATAGAAATCTTTAATTAAGCGAAATAAGCTCTAGCGAGATCTTTAAATCATTATTTCTACAAACAATTAGTAGTTAGCAAACAAATAAATAAATAGTCTATTTCTTTGGAAAAAACAAATAAAATATCTTCTAAAAATAATGTCATCATGTCACCACAGTAAAACTTAGTACCTTACATACTAAATAACTTACTTTTAGTCTCTGTATGTACTACAAACTTTACAATTATGTAGCATAAAATAAAACGTCAGTTTTTTAGTCAGGCATAAAAAAAATAAAAATCAGCCTAGCTTAATAATTACGAGCAAGGTACCTCAGTTTAGTCTTTGTATCAACTATTCAATATTTCTTATTTATAAGTGGATAGTCTTTTCGTTACTTAAGTAAACAATAGAACCTAATAAATAATTAATAATCTTGTAGTTATAATGACAATCACAATTTAAAGCGAAACTGCTTTAAAAGTTAGCCCACTATGTCTTGTTATGAATGAAATAAGCCTTTAAAAATACGAGGGCGTTTATAGCATCATCTGACAATCGGTTTCGTATTTTTGTCACAAAGTTTCCAGACAATGAGAAAACCCGTTCATTTTCTGTCGATGTAGGTTTTGCTGACATAACAGCATTATACAAGTTTTCCAGATTAGGTGTACTTTTGCCAGTTGATTCATATAACTGAAACTCTTTTTTAATCAAGCTTCTTGTTAAAACAGTTTCAATATTGCTGGTAGTGTCTGTGGCGGTCACTCACACACCGCGTCGCACGCGCAAGCGCGTTTTTAAGTTTTTTGAATTTTAGACTGAATTTCTCGATTTCTCGACTTCTCGACCACTTTTTTCTCGTCTCGAGTAAGGCAAAATTTCCCGGGAATTCTCGGTCCGAGAACTCTCGAAGGGAAACTCTAATTAAAATAGTTGCGCCATTGTCAATGCCACCTAGCATGTGCTTTGTACAATAACGGAACATGCGTTTCAACCAATAATTATGTCACAACTAAATTAAATTTAAATAAACTTACCTGATAATTTGAAGGGTAATGACCCCATCAGTGGATCGGGTACAAATCTTGGTCCGAAATGGAATGGATGGAACCCGTGGTGCCTCGTCTTGGACCTGGGTTCCCGAGGTCCATCCACCGTCACTTTGATGGCTTTCTGGTAGGTGGCCACTTGAGGTGGACTGGTCGCTAACATTATCGTTATTGAGAAAGATTTGCCTGCAACAAAATTGAGTGAAATTACTAAGCTAGAAACGAGTAGTTATACTAACATAAATATTCGCTATATATTTTTATTTAAAAAAAATATAGTTACGAAAGATGAAACGTGATTGATTAATTTTTGGCATGCTGAAAAATATACAGCATATCTATAATCAGTATCGTAATTACACCTGCTCTCTATATATTTTGAAACTATAGGCTACCCTTTTGGTAAGACTGGAAATTACAAACAAACTACAAAAAAATACATAGAAACACAAAATATTTAAAGTCACCGTGCAAAGAAACAGCAGTAAAAAATGAGAATGATAAAGAATGCGGCCCGCCCAACCTCGCGCTAACAAATCAACAACTACGACTGGAACCCTTGCTTTACAACCGCCTGTACCTGAAGGAATGCGCGCCATTCCTTCTAATAGACAAAACGGTGTTTTAAACGAGAGAAGATGGAAATAAATATTGAGATATCTTTTAAGAAGTTTTGTTAATATTCAAAAACGAGAGTCATAAAGTATGCGCGTCGGCATGAAAACCCCGTCGACCTACAAACATACATACATATACTCACGGCTATAAATCCCTAGAAGAGGTAGCCAGAGCTTGAGAATAAGAAACTCTTCAGCCTCTTTTGGAAGTTTAGTAGGGAAACGATTAAAAAATAAGGGTTGTTAGTGATAGTTCTCCAAGCGCATAGCTGGCGTCGCGCCCACAAATCAACAGCCGGGACTGCAGCCCTTGCTTTACAACCGCCTGTACCTGACGGAATGTGCGAGAAACCTTCTAATAGTCAACACGATGTTTGAGGGAAGAAAAAATTAAGATTAATTTTAAGATATCTTTTGTAAAGTTTTGGTTATGCATAAGTACATAATGAAACGATCTTAATGATTAATATTTTTCTAGCTTTTTAAGTTAAATTGGTCCAGGGGTCTTCAATACGACTTCTGAAGGACACACACACACATGTACACAAAGACTTTTAGCGATAATACCACTGATTGTACTTCTTTGTAAAACTGTATCATCACTTATTGTAAATATTTTGTATTTCATAAATAATGCGCTATAGCATGCGACCCCGCCGACCTCGCGCTCACAAATCAACAGAGGCGACTGAAACTTTTGCTTTACAACCGCCTGTACCTGACGGAATGCACGCTATTCGATCTTACAGTCAACACATTGTTTTAAATGAGATGCAGTGAAAATGAATATCAATGTAACTTTTTGCAAAGTTTTGTTTATAAGTAACCAAAGGGTAAATTGTTCTATTGTATATTTATTTTCTAGTTTTTATGAACTTAAATTGGTCCAGAAGATGCAATTCCCGGCGGTGGAGTCAAAAAACCTTACTCACCCTAATTTTAATTAATTGTAAAACTGTATTATTGATGTGCAATAAAGAATTGATCCATTCTATTCTAAAACAAATGAAATTCTACACACTGCAAACTTAAAGAACTAAAGTTAACTTATAAGAAAACCACCCACACATGACACAACCCTATACCAAAGAAACATATCGCTTTTCATAACTGTAGCATTGCCGTCATCGCCGTGCCCCGAGCCACGGTGTTGACTTGATCACAAATCACGAGCTGTCACAGCGCTCCCTGCCGCAATCCTCGACGATTTCTCACTTTCCTAATGTATTCTGTAGGCCGTATTTGCTTCTGAGTCACTATTTGTTTATGTAGTTTTGTTATTATACAAATTTTGACTGTGTCCAAAAAACTTCAGGATCTTTTTCTAGTAGCTTAAGTTTACAGAAAAAAATAATTAGATACTAAGAATCATGGGTACAAAAATTAAATAACTATTTATTATTTACAGTCAAAAAGGTTTAGTAATTACGGATGATAGGGGCTTAGTAAAACACGCGCAAAAATCTACATGAATACGATTATAGTTGTTTGTAAGAAAACTATGCACCACCCAATTTCAAAGGAACATGTCATCGCCTCAAAACCGTGGCATTGCCGTCATCGCCGTGCCCCGAGCCACGGTGTTGACTTGATCACAACTCACGAGCTGTCACAGCGCTCCCAGCCGCAATCCTTGACGATTTCTCACTTTCTAATGTATTCTGTAGACCGTATTTGCTTCTGAGTCGCTATATGTTTGTTTAGTTTTGTTATAATTTTGAATTTAGCTATGTGTTCCCAAAAAACTTAAGAAAATTTTGAGCTTAGCCTTGTGTTTCCAAGAGTAGCTTAAGTTTACAAAAAAAGGGGATACTACGAATTATGGGTACAAGTATTGAATAAGTGTTTCTTATCTAAAGTCTAAAATGGTTTAGTAATAGTTATAACGGTTGATAAAGATTAGGTAAAACACGTGTAGAAGTCCTATAATGATCATACAGAGTCGGGAAAAAACGGGGATCAGAACATATTTTTTTTTCAGAATAATTAACCATTCTCTACCACGCTTTTTTGTGCCTCCTTTGGCTCAAACTAAGTATGCAAACTACCTGCTACGCCACTTACATAAGAGAAGTTATTAAAGTTAAAGTAAGTCTGTCTGTCACCTATTCAAAGTACGTATTGATTGCTGCTATAGTTTTTTAACGTAATATTAGGCCAGAAATTCTTACATAAGCGAGCAAGTAATAAACATAATAACTTAAGGAAGTGTGTCTTTTCATGTATGAAAGAAATGATGAATGTAGACGAAGTTCGAGAGGTTTGGCATAAACATAATATAAACATAAACGTTCACGCCGAATATCCCCGAAGGGGTTGGCAGAGGTACTAATACTTCTGAACATCACGTGACTTTGTCACCTGGTGTTCAGAGTACCCACGTTTTGCATGGACAGTGTACTCACGTGATAGGGGGCAGGCCTATCGCCGTTTTGTACGAATACACTGTCACATGACTAAGTACAACTCAGCCATGTGGGTTTTCTCACGATGTTTTCCCTCACCGTTTTGCAGGATCGTACAAAGTGGCGATCGATAGTCTGTGCCTACCCCAATGGGTCCTAATGGTGTGAATATATGTATGTATATAAATAAAGATTATTTTAATAATCACCAACCCCACACGACATCATTATAACTAGTACTAGAACAAAACCATTTATTGAACTAGGCCACAAACTTCCAAACAGAAACACAATATGTAAATCAAACGACACATACCCTCGCAAATAAAATCTATCAATGCCTTAATTTTATTAATCCCGATTCTTCTAAGAGCTCTATCTGCTCGCCAAAATGGTAGATAACATTCCACCGCAGCGGGAAACAAAAGAGATACAAACGGTTTCAGTGATGCTGGCTTCGAGCCAGCCGCTTTCAGACCATGAAAACGACATAAACACCCCTCTCCCGCTCCCCGCTTTCACCCTCACCCCCGCGATCGTCTCTGCGGCGCCTCTCAACCCGAAATGAGTGGCCTCCCGCTCATTTTCATAAAACCCACACTGGCCGAGCCAAGAAATTGTTTTCCGACCCGTCTGCGACTAATAATATAAACGTATACAACCAAGTTGTAAATGATTTACATTTGCAACAGCGAAATATAGCCTCAATGTGTATGGTTTTGTTTAAGTAGAGGACAGCCACGATAGGCGATTATTAAAACTTTACAAAAAGGCGTAAACAATTAGAATATAATTAATTAGATGTTCCTTTATCTTCTCATACATTAGTATGAGAAGATAAAGGAACATCTCGAACGCAAGTAAACGAGATTTGTATAGCAAAATAGCGGTCAATAGTCTCTGCGTACCACAATCAGAATTTTATAGTTCAGTGAGTATAAACACAATACGACACGAGACGTATAAAATTCTCCTCAAGTCGCTCGAAAGCTACGATGACATATTAATATACTCACTCATACGTTTCTTGCGAGCAATTTATTCCGAGGGGCAAATATTTGCGAATACAAAAATAAGGGTATTTTCATGCTTAGTTCATAAATCATTTAGTTATTCATAAAAAGGCTTTCGTTGGCTCCCCTCGAGTAGTGTTGGCGAACATATTGCACGGTGCACGTGCGACACACTTCATAAACTGCAGATATTGAGTCGCCAGGGGGCGCGCAGATTTCATGTACATAAAAACACATATATTAGACGATGGCATAACTTCAAAATGAATTTCAATGAGAACCCCATGTTTGTCTTTGTGAATTAATAAATGCTACTGTTGTAGTTTGCAATGCGATGAATAAAGAGAGTTTTAATTGAAATTAATTTGTCTTCGGTTAGTTTAATCGTTATGATGTACTTTCAATGAACTTATCTTTTATAATTTACTTACTGTTATTATTTTTATAACTCAAGAAGACTTATAAATTGACTGTATCTTAGAGTTAAAATGGAACAATATAAGTCAGTATTATCTAGGTAAAAATCAATCTCGTAGAAAATTCAATCAGAGGCGGCGAATAGAATTCAATGTACTTTCCCGGTCGAGGAAGATTAAAAATCAACTTTATTACATTATAAAATGGCGGCACCAACGTTAAGATAAGAGTTCCCCGCTTTCTGACTAAATAAAAAATGAGCCACAATCGTAATGGCTGGCTGTTCCTTTGATCTCGGTATCATATGGATTTTCGCTTTGACTCCGACGATTTGGGTTCAAGGCTAATGCTTACGGCAATACACCTTGCCAATGCATTAGCGGATTAGCTAAATGAAATGTATCAGCTTGGAAGAGTACGAAAACTTTTGTACAATTTATTTTTATTGTTCTCACTGGCAGTTTGTAGACGTCGGAAAGTATTTTGTTCATTAGAGCATCTTGAAAGAACAAGAGAAAAGTCAAAAGCTTGTACAATTAAAAACATCCCGAGGGGCGCACCTCAAGCCAAGCGGTCAATATAACAGTTCAAGACCCTCAATTTTCGCCACTCTCCCCAACGCTAATAACAATAATTAGGAATGAGTGGTTCCATAATTAAAAACGGAAAGAGAACAACCCGAAAAAGACGGGCGTATTTAACAAACTCATAATCTGACTCCCTCTCTTCATCTTGGCGGTATATTCCGTTTTCTCTTGGATTGTACTAATTGGTTTTATGATATTTTTCCTGCTATTTTAGATAACTATTATGGTATATTATTAATTTTAATTTCAAAACAAGTCAATCATTTATCACTTAATAAAATTTTGCTGACTATTTTAAATCTGTATTTTTAGGTCCATTATTTTACACATCCCTGTGTTCAAATAAGTGAACATTATTCATCCTTTTGAACTTAATGCGTTACACACAGCTTATAACTTAAATGCCTAAGGGCCTCTGTTTATTTGTTCAGTAGTTTGATCAGCTCTAACTGCAGTCAGTCATCAGTCAAAATTAGATCCAATGCAATGGGTTTAAGCATTACACATTTTCGGAAAAAAACATTCTCAACTAATTGGACTTTTGTAAAAAAACACAATTGTTAAAGATTACATTATATAGAGAGGATGGATGACAGTAAAGTGGTGAAAGAGAACTATAGAGCCAATGTGGAAGGTAATGTTAGTAGAGGACGACCTCGGAGGACACATTTAGATCAAATAGAAAATGTGCTCAAAAAGGCAGGTGTCCGAAGTACGAAGAATAAAAGAGCATGTATGAAAAGATTGATGGATGTGAATGAAGCTAGAGAGGTTTGCCAGGATCGTACAAAGTGGCGATCGATAGTCTCTGCCTACCCCAATGGGAACTAACGGCGTGAGAATATGTATGTATGTATGTACATCAAAAACAGGCCTTACTCCGTTTCATTGAGGTCTATTTAAAAAAGTGATTAAGCATTTTCGGAGCTAATTTATCGAAATTTCATTCTTAACTATTTCCGCTATTTTGTAAAAAAGAGTAAGAGGTTTTTGCTTCACGGATAAATAAATTGATATTAAACTGCCTCGTTGGTGGTTGGAGCTTTTGCAAAACGATCTAGAGAGAGAGATTCGCTTTGCAGGTTTTATTCCTGAAAAGCGAACTCACAAATTTAATTAGTAATGTTTAAACAAATATAGGATATGGCCAGCTATTACCCGAAAAACAAGTTGATTCCATGGATTTTACGTAAAGCCGTCGTCGGGCCGGATATTGCGGCATTATTCAGTGCAAGCTCAGTGATGATGATAAATAAAATAATTTATTTCCTTGAAAATGGAATCTATATCACTTGTCATGTCACACTAAAATGAAAAAATGTGAATGTAAAGAGTTTCTTTGTTGCTTCTTCTCTTTACGAACACCTTCCCAAGCAACGGACTAATAATAAATTTAAAAAATTTGACATTCAAAAAATGTTAGTTTTTAACTTAATTTTGAATAATAAACATTTTGACTTTTTTTTTACTCAAATTCATTTAAATAAAATATAAATACATATTAATTCATTTATATAAATGATAACCCTGGTCTTTTTCTTTTGGTAAATATAGCAAGAGTTGGCTGAAGATTTAAGAATTTGCTAAATGATTGGCGATGGCAAAGATTTTTAATTGCACCCTCAAAGTTTTGGATATATTATTATATTATATTAGCTCTTATATTATCTAGACTTGAGTATATATTCAAACCAAATAAAAGTAGAGTAGGTAACCAAAACAAAAAAAAATAAAACACAACCAATATCAAAATATATTTTATAATTCCTTAATGAACTTCAATAATGCAGGGTTTAAAATGTAAGAGGGTAATTTTGATCCATCAAATCGTTCTTAAAGTAGAGCAGTGTATCAAAGGGGGCTCGAGTTAATAATGAAAGGTGAGGCTCATATCTTTTTCGCCGCTTTTGTACAAGTAAAAAATAATTTTCCTCGTCGAGGGGCGAAGGTTTATTGGGTCCAGGAAGCGAGGGCTTATATCCGTGACAGGAACTTGAAGTAACACGTACCACGTCTTTTAACTTTGTCCCGATCATATAAAGTTCGGAAACGCCCTTCCGATTCGACAATATGTCTCTTCCGGTTTTCAAATGAAGGGCTTTTATGAATTTACTGCCTTTTTTCAATTTGAGAAACCTGAGATAGTTATTAAATTTAGTCAAAATTAAATATCACATTATAATATATTTGTCATGCAAATTAGTATCAATAGTCAGGATTTTAAATCTTATCATCATTTGTTGGCATTTCTAAATAACACTGCAGAAACTAGTGAATATGAATAAGTGTAGATAAATATTTTTTTATGTGTTAAAATGTAGAATAGAATAGAATAACTCTTTATTGCACATTAAACACAAATTTACAAAGTATAATATTATGAGAATCAACTATCTGTATTGCAGTACTTTAATTATCTTTGTTCTCAGTCGTGTTGAGGCAATGACATGCAATGCTTATGGTACCGTATTACCGGCAGAAGTAATATTCAAACCACATTTTTAAATTAAAATCATGATACCGTGATTTTATCGTGGGTGTATATGACTAAAATTCTAGTAAATACTATACTACACTGCTATATACTTTACTATTATATTTTTTACATAACATAACATAACATAAACGTTCACGCCGAATATGCCCGAAGGGGTTGGCAGAGGTACTAATACTTCTGAACATCACGTGACTTTGTCACCTGGTGTTCAGCGTACCCACGTTTTGCATGGACAGTGTACTCACGTGATAGGGGGCAGGCCTATCGCCGTTTTGTACGAATACACTGACACATGACTAAGTACAACTCAGCCATGTAGGTTTCCTCACGATGTTTTCCCTCACCGTTAACAACCATTATAAATTAACCACACATATGTTTTAGAAAAGACAAATTGGTGTAGGCCCGACCCAGGATTTGAACACTAGTCGTTTGCACGATAACCGAGTGTTCTACCCACTGGGCTATCACGGTTGCTTGTATATTTTTTAATATTTTGTTAATTAAGACACATACTTAAATAAGATAAAAATTGGCATTACCAACGACGTTAGCTAGTATCATAAAATGATGCGTTAACCATTATCAAGAAAACTGAATTTAACTAGCACTTAAAAGTTTAATTAACCTATAAATAGAGCCTCTTCAATAGCCCGTAAAACACAAAAAGGCGACGGCAAAAACCTCATTAGAGTTCGATTAGTAAATAAAGTCTGTCGCGGGTCGTATGCACAAGATAACCAGGAGAGCAGCGGGCGGCGGGAAGTAGGAAAGAAGTTAAGAGGTGTCTATTTGTCACGTTCCTTCCCGAGCTACGTTCTGCTTTCCAATTAAGGGTAAGCGGCTCTTTGTTTATCTTAAATTGCGAGAAAATCTCACTCAAATTATCGAACGAGGACAGAGGGGCCTCGGTGCCCCACGGAACATAACTTTTGTTTTTCCCCGGAATAAAAAGTTGTCTGTTTGATGTCGGAAGACGGGTGGGGTGGGGAATTTTTAATAAGCGAAAAATTTAATGAGACCTTTTTTGTTACGGATCGCCGTGTCAGCTACTTTGCTCGGACAGGCGTCACTCGCTATTTCTGACAAGAACTCGATCGGACAAAAACGTTGATGAGTTGCAATTTTTATAAGTTTCAATCAAGTAAATCTGAATTTATCTGTTTCTTAACAAAAACAACATATTAAAAATATGCCACTGATAAGATGTCGTTATATTTTTCATAATAAAAACTAGTTCACTTCATTCATACAAATTAAGAAATATGTGTGTAAGGTTTTATTCATAATCACACATATTTTTTCTTTTTATATATATTATTATATGAAAGAAAGTGGTGTTAGTTACACTATTTAGTTAAAGCTTAGCACCAGTAAAATGACATAGAATACTTTTATTATATTAAATAGAGGGAAGATTTGTTTTTATCTTTGTATGTCGGAAATGAAGAGGCTCCGCAAAGGACATAACAGATATCAAAGATTATTTCACCAATGAAAAGCTTAAACTTTCAGAAGCACAAATATATGATAGATCAGTGTAAAATACGTAACACCATCCGTGTGAACCACACCGGACCACTAGTTTTATATACAATACTCTCACACATAGTCACGATAATACAGGAAGAGACTCTAATGACGCTTGTAACTGGTAAATTTTACCACAATAACTAGTTAATATTATTTTATGAACAATAATTTATAAGCGATGTGTAAAAATATATTAATACTTCTATTGCATACTTAATAATAATTGACGTGAAAATATATCGGCATAAAGTGGTTATATAATCATTTAAGCTATGGGTCACAAGACTAAAAATATCTAGGTATCATTATCACTAGGCAAGGCAAGCTAACTTCACATCATATTCATAACAATAAGTACGTACATCTATCACCAATTTCAAACTACCAGCACGAAAACCAATTCTCTAACCTAACAAACTTCAAGAAACATCAAAACCAATCCGCAGTTATGTCGCAAAATTGTTCCCCTTAGATCAAAAGTTATATGGAAACAGAACTATCCTTAATCCCCGAGTCTTCGCTTCGTTAGCTCCCCTGCACTATTTGAATATGAGATGTGCCAGTTTACAGTCGAGCGGCGTTCCTCTGGCGATGTTTGTAGCCCTCAAGTTTTACAGCCGACATGTGATTTTGAGTAAGCGACTTGCGATTAGACAAGCGATTTTTAGCTACATTATTGTAGTTCACATGATTTTTCTCTATATACATTTTTGTATAGCACATCTAAAAATCGCTGCAAAATTATATATTATTCAATATTTAATTTAGCAGCGTGTATTTAGATGACGAGGTTTGATTAATGTGTTATTATTAAATTGTGCAATACCTTGTCTTTACATATTAAATTAAAACTTATTCTTTTTTGAATGTTATTTATTGGCATATTATTAGTTTCTGTTAATAATATTAGCCTGATGATAATAATAATAAAATATGATACGTTTATTTTTCATAAAATGTTTCATTTGCTGCACGGATGCTCAATATATTGTATCATATGTAAAAATTATAGCTATACTAAACAGATTTACATCACTTTTGAAATAGAATGTGTTTCGCTGTGCAGTGAGCACATTATTACAAATTAGCACCTCAAGCCAAAAGCCTCAAGTCAACTTTAAAAAAAATAAAAATACTTTTTTATAAATCCATTCGTTGGCGAGACGTAATGTTTTTACACAATTTTTTTACCGCAGTCTACCAAAGAAAAAGAAAAGAAATATGTTTCTTTCCTTAGGGAATAAACAAACAAGTAATATAATGTCGCAAATCGCGTCGCAAGAATCGTAGCCAGTGTGTAATGTTCTCTTTGTTAGATCATGTTACTGAGATACGTTTTCGTTATAATTAGTTCCACAACACTTAGTAACTTTACGCCGAGGTATCAACACGGGCCTGGATTGATTTTATTGAAAGGTAATCCTATTAATTAATGAACGTATATGTATCATCTTTAGGTTAAGGCTATTAAGTTTGTGAGATAATATCCATTGTTTAGGATATTACAACCTGAATCACTAACTCTATCAATACGTAATAAGACGCAGCAGTGCGTAGAAAAAGCAAATGACATCAATATCACTAGCCACTCCTTGATGTGCTTAAATGATTATTTCCACAGAGAGTAGCAAAAAATTTTGGGTAAACTGAATGGATTATAATATTTGTTCACACTCAAACTGTACTCAAACGTATTTTTATGTTTTATATTTTATCATTTACAATTTTATAGTCTTTTTATTCTCTTTTGATTAAAACTCTTTCACAATTTCTACCAGTATTATTAAAAGCTGCATCGCGTGTAGAACATTAAATGTAGGGTGATAAGGGATATCAATTACTCAGCTTATAAAGTATGAAGATCTAGAAGTGCAGACAGTCTTATATTTTATAAAAGAGTTAAAAGGTAATGCGGTTGTTGGCCTGTCTAGTATCTAGTTTTAAATGTCTTTCTAATACTCTATTTAAAAGAAAAAAAAGTTGATTTAATATTAAATGTCGATTTTAGAGCGAAACGATATTACTATTTTTTAATAAAAGAAAACTATATTTTTGGGTATATATTTTGAATGATTATTGCAGTAGCTTAGATTTTTCTTACGGGAAGCTAAGGGTTTGCATTCCGAGTTGTTCTACGATTCTATTACATACATACATACATAAACTCACGGCCATAAACACAAAAAAGGGGTAGCCAGAGCTTTAGAGCTAGTCAACTCCTCAACCACATTTGGAAGTTAATAGAGGACAAGATGGTAGAAATAAAGTATCGTTGGTGATGGGTCTCCAACCACATCGCCTAACAACCACCTAAAAAAGCCTTGCACCCTTAGTCCGTGGGTGGAAAGGGGGATATTCTAAGCCGGAAAAGCTCGGCAAATACTATTATTTTTGTATAATAAAACATAATGAAATTTAAACCTTATATGTTATGTGAAACCACATTTTTTATTGGATTTATATATGACTTATATTTTTTTTAATATTATTCATTTATTTAAGTTATAATAATTTAACATTTATTCGAAATTTCTTTCCTAACACGAAATTTTTTGTGGCTTCTGTTTTCTAACCCAAATTCTTACTTCATGTTACCGAACCTAATCATTTTTTATCCCCCACCAAAGTTTTCAGCACACTCAACACCAATACAAACAAACCAACTAGACATTAAAACTTAAATCTTTTTGTTCATGAAAACCTCATGTGGGGATTATTACTAATAAATAAAGAATAAATAAAGGAAACAAAAATCCCGCCTGTGTCGAAATTTTTCTTTCCTTTATTTATTCTTTATTTATTAAGACATTAAAACACCCAATAACTGCATCGAAGCGTGGCTCGCAGTAAGTAATCGGCCACTAATCACTAATCGCCAATTAGTGAGGCCGGGCAAGTGCAGCCGGGTCCGCGACACTAGCGAGGCGTTTGACCGCACATCCTTTATACGTGGTTATGTTACACCTAAGTGGGTTTTTAGGAAAATTTAGATTAATTGTTTGTAGGTTAAAAGAATACAATAGGAAAACTTTCACTTTATATCACTATAAAATATTTTCAAGAAATTTTATTTCAATGTGTAGTGTTACTATATGATAAAAAATCTGATTACTGGTGTCAAAACAAATTGACTGACAATGCAAAAAGACCATATGCGATTCGGAATAAACCCTGTAATTTTATTTTTATTTTCAAGTTAATACACATAGATATGTACAGTGTAAAATACTACAACTCACAATTAAATATCAAAAAAAAAACCAAACTCACGGCTATATTTCCCTAGAAGGGGTAACCAGAGCTAAGGAATAATAAATTCCTCAGCCACTTTTGGAAGTTGAGTGGGGAAAAGATGGTAAAATAAAGGTTTTTGGTGATGGGTCTCCAACCGCATCGCTCAAAAATCCAATAAAAAGCCCCAATACCCTTAGTCGCCTCCAACGACACCCGTGGGTAGAAAGGGGTAGCGACATTCAAAGCCGGCACTACATTTGAATCAGTCTAGATAGAATCCAGTAATCACTAATCGCCAATTAGTCAGGCCGGGCAAGTGCAGTCGGGTCCGCGACACTAGCGAGGCGTTTGACCGCACACCCTTTGTACGTGGTTACATTACACTTAAGTGGGATATTCATTTCATGAGTGCTTTTGGTGGTTTCAAATAAAAATTTAACAAATTGTTTGTTAGTTAAAATAATAGAAACAAAAGACAGAGAAATTATGTATGTGGCTTGAATTTCAATTGGTAGTCTTATTACAAAATATGTGGACACTAAATTGGTGGACACTTCAAAAAGACCTTATGCAATTCATGCAATTCAGAATAAAGGCACATAGGTATATACACTAACAACTAAAATACCAAAACACAAACCGAAGCTTCTCTTTATAATAATGATAAAGATATTTGGATCAGTAGCAAAAGAACCTTGCAGTCACTAAAGCTTACGTCATAAGGCCACAAGCATTGTCACTATTTAAATTCGGAGAGACGTTTATTTTTACTCTTACAGAAATAATATCATTACAATAAAATGTTATATTTTATTGCATGTTTAAAACTATTAAGAAATCATGACCAGATAGACTTTATAATGTTTAAAAACTGGCCTTTTTTGGACACGTAATGGCACAAAAGTATCTATTATTTAGCTAAGAACATAGAATTCTTCTAGTACTGACAGATTTTTCTGTTATTTTATAAACACTTTATCTTATACTACTAACCTGACAAAACACTGAACCTTGACATGTACATGATATTTATAACAACAAAAAGAATAAACTAAATAAAAATGTATTCAAAAAACATGTTTATCAAAACATCAAGGCAAGTGTATTCTTTTAGAAAATCTAATGAGATACCTTCACGATAGACAAACAACGGCCCACAAAAAGCGTACTCAGAGCACTCAAAAACAGAGCCCCGTAGGCACTCAGCTTATGAATATTTTAAGAGGCCGTTACCTTGTTGAATATTAACTGAATGAGGGTAATTGATCTGGCTGTGCTCAGACTAAATCGCACAATAAGTCGTATAAGAAGCTTACCGGAGCCTACTCGTAAAAAGCCCACCAAAATACGGCTAATTGAGATGCTTTTAGATAATACAACGTATTTGTGGATTTTGTTCAATATTTCGAAAAACATTTTGCAACTAAAACTTCGTATTGAAGATCATTAATTTGCCCGTTCAACCTTAGAATAAAGTTTGACTGTAATATGATTTTAAATTATTATTAATATAGAAACATACGGGAAAGTTTACAGACGCTAACTATGATAGTATTCTTGGAATAGTTTTAAAAACGTGAATAGCGAAGGCAACTTTAATTTACTCTTGATAATAAATTGACTAATAATTTTTGTGCCTCTCTACGCTATATTATCACTTGCTTTTTCGTGTTTTAACATCGTGGATTCGACTCTAACACAACTCATTTAACCATCATTAAAGTCATCAAATAAATGTAATGTAAGGACCCTTTGAAACAGAGCGTTCAGTATAACCTCTCAGCCAGCACCACAATCAACTAAAATAAGCAAAATATAAGAATAATTATAAAACGACTTACTCTTACCTCTACCACTTCTCCCGACGAACCGCAAATCATTGAACTTGGCAACTTGATTCTTCATAACGGCGGTACAGTTGCGCAGCTCCGCCGAGCAGTTCTCGTCATTGCCGGCGCGTACAGTCACTAGTGTGCCGTCGCCGACGTCTCCGAGGGCCACCACTTTGAATGCGACTGGCAATGTCTTGTTTGACCGCCAGTGAGGCGGTAGCACGGTACAGACCTGGATAATATATGAAGCTATGATTGTTTTTGTAGTCGGACCCATAATGGCCAAAACATATAGAAAGAAAAATGAAAATGTAATTGTTTTATGATAAACCGCATACATAATGTCTGTTGTCACTTATTTCGTTTTAACGAGATAACTGATAATATACCAATAAGAGAGACAAGCTAAATTTTGTAGTGTGTATAAAATATGAAAGTTGCTTTTAATTTATTTTATTCATATGTGTTTATTTTCATTATATCTAAGACTAATTGATTGGCATCATATTGTGAACACATTTGTAGTGCTATGCCAGTCAAGACATGTATTGCATAGTTATGTTATCACTCTTTTATATTTACCATTCAAAATAATCAATCAATTTCATAAATAGGGTCGTAGTTAATCGAATGTGAAATACTACAGCAGCAGCTACCTATAATACTAATGTTTATAATCGCTAACAATACTTACAACATGTGGGCTCCCAGTTTTGACCAACTCTCCGGGATGGTCCGCTAGTAGTCCTTCCAAAGTCCTCTCTGCCAGCAGCTCGGCAGTCAGTGGCTGCCCCGGCATCCCAGCGCATCCGTAAGTTGACGATAAAGGGGGTTCATGGCCGAGCCCGTTCGTGGTAGAACTCACTTCACTAGATAGGTGCATTGTTTTGTACTGCTTACTCAAAAATAATACTTCATAATATTGTCTTTAAAATCACCGTTACTTTTTCCGTCACATAACTTTAGAAATATAGATTCGGTTTATACATCTTGAGATTTGAAACATTGATATGTTTTTGAAGGAATGAAGTGACATCTTTGAATATCTGAAACGAAAAAAAAACTTAAAGTTAATATTTCTGAGTTAGCACATTGGTGTAGGCCCCTCTCAGGATATAAACTTGCGTCTCTTATTATGAGAAAACTTTAAAATTTAATAAGAAGCGTAACTTAAAGAAATTGCAAATTGTTGTTTAAGGAGACATTCCAAGCCTATTATAGTTGGATTTGTGACTAACATGTTTTTTAATCATCACTTGGCATTTTATCTAGCCAGCTCCTTACACCTTACTACGTTTAAAAGGTTGTTAAATTGAAGTAAAGTCAACACAAATACTCCCCCAAGCTGCAATAGTTCAAACGGTTATCGACTACCGCGTAACGCGATACGTCAATTGGGATGTTAAACCTAATTTGAACAAGGGGTGAGACAGAATTTCTTTATGTTTTCCTCAACATGACTTTCGTGTCTATTATTTTGTACATATGGGACTACGCGAATATAGTAAGGGGAAAATATGAAATTAATTTATACTATGGGTGTTAAAATGTAAGAGCGAAAATAATAAAAATTGACACAGCGGAGATACACAAAATGTATAAAATTTTGTATACATATAATAAAATAACAATGTGATAGTAGTGACACTACCACCCCTTCGAGACATTAAAGATTAGATCCCTACACATATTTACAATCATTTAAACACAAAAACAATATTGTTCTTTTTAACAATATTAACAGTAGTTAACCATAATCTACCAATTAAACTACCAAACATTAAAATTTAAATAATATGAACTATCTCACAGCAACATCAAATCAAACTCACAACTCCGAGATTCGCAACATCGTCGATAAACAAGCTATTACATAGACTTAACTCATAACTGCAATAAAATCTTATCACAAAAACACGCGTAAAGGGGTGAAGCTTGTAAATTATTAAGCATGTAGGAGGCGAGGGTCGGACACGGCGTAATGGTCGTTATGTGGAGCCCTACGGATCCCTTACGCCACGTTCACAAAGGATTCCTACAAATGGGGCAAAGATTCATTACCGATGGTACCTTCTACTGTTTTATATTGTCCGCTTTTTATGGTTTTTACTTTTGAATTGTTTAAATTTTACTGGCTTAACCATTTTTAAGCCAACGCGGTTTGAAAGTGTATTTATGGTACCTACTGCATTTTCAAACAAAACGTTTTAATGTTGTTCTATATTATATTCTTCTATGTCGAGTATATTGGTTATCATTTATTTTATGTTATTTAATATAAACTACCTATTTGGATCTCAATCGTAATGTTTGATACAGCATGACCAAGTCTTGAAAGACGTATTTTACTTGTTTTACTGAAGTAAAACAAGTAAAATACGGGATATAGCCTGTAACTTCTTCCAATGTATGTCTTATAAATTGAGATGATTATTGTTTAAGATAACAATCAGAAGATTTAGTGCGAAATTCAAATTCGTTCCTCAAACTTAACCCCCTCACCAACATGAATAGAACAAAACCTTGTAATAACATCAATTACTCCAAGCGAAAAGCATCAATATAAGGGGGTCGTATAAAGGAGGAATTCCTCAAGTCTGGGCCCGCCGGGAGTGAGATAATGATTGTCCAGGACGGCTACAAATGGGTTAGCAAATGTAATATCCGAAGGGACGAGACGTGTAAATCTTATTCAAATTGGACACTTAGAAAATGTAAGATATTTGAGGACATTATCGATTTTCTCGTCGTACTTTCATTTAATGCTTAGGTATCTTGACGTTAATATAAAAGATAGATATAAAGTTTTGGTGCGTATTTCGATCAGTATGTTACTCATAACAATGCGTACAAATATATTAGGCAAACTTAAAAAACCAAATTAATTATTCATATTCAGAACATTCTTCGTGTTTTAAATTTGTTTAATGTAATGTCATTGTATAAAATAAAAACTAATGAATAACCAATAAGAAAAATGATAATTTACTACAAAAATCCATTCTTATTTGTCAAAGAAGGCACATTTAAATAAAAAAATCATTACTAGTATCGCTGCAGACGGAGTGATATGGGGTTTAATAGGGGTACAGGAGACCCCTGCAATATCCACGACAATCAACAATGGTGAGGGCAATCAAGCATTTAAACAAGAATTGAGCGGAATGTCGAGTGAAACGACGTCGCAGCCTCTTTGTATTGATGTGTGTGGTGCTTTCTTTAATTTGAATGCAGACAATAATTTTGTAGGTGGAAACAGATTTTCTTTAACTTTTTCTTCATAGTACTTACATTCATAGAATCATATTTTTTATTCTAATACTTGCTATATTGCGCTTAGCATTTAATATTTTAACAGAAAAACTCGATCAAAGAATAATCATAAGGAAGAGCAAAACTAAAATTAGACGTAGCAAAAGTAAGAATGCGTTCTTGCGAGTAGCTGAATGAAAGTCTCATCATTAAACTGGTAATAAACAACCCTTAAATTTTATATCAACCTTCCTTGTTAAAACATGAGACAAAACTAAGCTAATTGATAGGTTACTCATCGATACAGTAATTTTTAGGATTTCAAAGAATTGCATGCTAATCTCGACACTCTTTTCGGATCCTCTGCTTGCTACGATAAAACCCTTCACGGATTACCCGCCTCACACTTGTCTTTAACTTTTTAACAATTTTAGTCCCTCCTCATTGAGCAAAATTAACAATTAAACCATAGACATGTGAATTAAAAATGTAGTGCTGTCAATCAGACCCGACCCACACAGCCATCTTACAAACACACGCCATTGTCACCCCAAAGATTATCAAAACAAAGGAATGATCTTACGCGCCCCCACCAACGCTGCTTTAGGAATTTGACACCGCATTATTGACGGGTTAAAGATGAAAATTTATCTAAGTTGGATGTTCATTTATATTAATTTTCTGTTCTTAAGTTCATGCTGTCGCTTTATTAGCTGATGTCAAATAATTCGTAATGCTTGGTATGATGAATATGGAAAGGGAGCACCTCTAGTGGGTTTTTTTTCATCCTTATATTTCCCTAATATATTTTAAGCATAACGAATGGTGGTACTGAATTCAATTCATATGGTATAATAGTTAAAATGTAGTATGTAATTTCAATACCTGTATATTGCTTTAAAAATAGATTTACGTGCGGCGGGGTTGCCCTTGGGCCACCCGTAAACCGCAAATATGATATATATTATTTAGGTAACATCTATATCTATACTTATAATAAATCTGTAGAGAGGTAAATTCTGTACATGAAATATATTTTCAAAATAACTATCAGGTGGTGATTAGGGATCGATACTGATGCCAAAAATGCAATCAGTAAAATTTTTGTCTGTCTGTCTGTCTGTCTGTCGGTTTGTATGTTCCTTATGGAAACAAAAACTAATCGACGGATTTTAACAAAACTTGGTACAATTATTCTCCATACTCCTGGGCAGGTTTTTGTATACTTTTCAGCAGAGTAGTAAAGGGGAATTTTGGGAAATTTTGGGAAATCGGGAGAAGTTACTACATTTTTTAAGCTTCCGTCGCGTGTGCAGCCTTAATGGTTAAACTTACATAGAAATCATGTACAACGGAAATATTCTTCTTAAAATCTTCAACAGTTTATGTCTATCTTTTACGGTTGACTCACAATAACACGTGTAATTCCTGATAGCTTAGCAGTTCGGAACATTCTGATTATATTTGTTTACTCTTACGTTTGTAAACCTCTCACTCATCCCAACTTTAAAAAAGGTAACATTATTACCTATTCAATAAAAAAATAATCATAGAAATCGGTAGACAAACACCGAAATTATACATAAAATAAGCCATCGCGCCCGTGATCAAAACCAAATCTTTACTAATTTACATATAACATACTAGATGGCGCCAGTAGTTGCATCCTACATCGCGAAATGATTTATTTTTTAGATTTTTTATTCCGTTATCGTTTATTATTCAAGTACAAATCATATTTTTTTAGATTGTCATAAATACTTCATAGCGTTTTATTCCAAAATTTGCTATTAAACGGAACTACTGAACCGTTCATCAAAGCGCATTTAAAATCACCAAACTACACTGTTTAGGGAGTGCTATAAATTTAATAAATTGAAAACATTGCGCTAAATTTCACAATGCTTGAGCAGTAACTGAAGAAAGAAACCTCAGATATTTAAAAAAACAACGCTACCCGTGCGAAGCTGAGACGATCCACTATATATAATAAAACTATGCATTGAATAGATATGCAAATTAAACTAATAGTTGCTATAGTTAAAAATCGTTAGGCTTAAAAGGGTAATTCGTGTCTTTATGCGAGTAAAACATCTTTTATGGAAAACAACATCAAAGTTAGAAATGAAAGCCCGTAAGTGATTTTGTACTTGCTTCAGAGCGGCTTAGCTATAGTTCAATGTAAAGCTCAAATTACTAAAGTGGTTATCGATAGTGTCTACCTACCCCAATAGGAAATAATGGCGTGAGTATATGTATGTATTAATACAAGTGGTCAGTCCCAGCTTCACATGTATAGAGCTATTATTCCTAATTCATAGTATTTTTTTCTGTCATCTGATCTGCTCTGCTCGCCTTTTATGATATAATTTAGCGTGATGATGAATAGCCCATGTTTCTTCTGAAAGTTATAGCTATACATAAAAAAGACATGGTTTTCATCGCCTATTCATAACAATCAAACAAACAAATCCTTCAAACCGTCCACGTTTCCTTTATCTATGATTTCCAACGTGTGTAGGTATATGTGCGTGTAATAATGTACCCCAACAAGATTTCTACAACTTTTCTCGCACGTCGCAGATCGGAACGCAGTAATTACTGTTAAAAGTTAGCGCGTTTCAAAACTTCTTCACCCTCACACGTTAGGAGTTACATGTTTAATGACGTCATATTATCATGCCCAGGTGAGAAGCTATGATGTGTATTAATATAGGATGGGATTCAACTCGGAAGTGTGGACAAGAGCAGATAAAAAATAAAAGTAAAAAAATGAGATGAGGTTTCAGTCACACCGCGAAACAACCGGTTTTGAACCAAAATAATTTCTAATAAATTTTTGTTAATGTTAGGAATATAGAAAATATTTTGATTCCTGAACAATATTGTCTGAAAATTACGTGCTAAAAACGCTTAAATGAATAAATAAAAATAGCAAATAAATATGCAAATTAAAAGAGTTTCAAGAATGTACTAATGGTGATAACGCATATATGTAAAACGAACCGCTGCGCTGTGATGACTAAAAAAAAATACAGAAAAAAAATGAGCTTCGTCTAGTTAGTAAGCCAATTACACTCAGGGTGTTACATTGTCTCTACATAGAAGTTTAGGTCATCCACCTGATAATCTCGGTATTAAAATATTAAAGAGGATTAATTTTAGATTATTGTTGTCGCAGAACACTAATCATCTGACTCATAAACTTTTTTGTATCAAAGTTCATTATATAGAGACGTGGCACTTTATTCACACATGTGCTCACGCTATATTTTGCCATTATGATAGGCAGAGACTATTGATCGCTTGAACTTAAAACTTCATACACTCATACATATATACGACCATAAATCCCAAAAAGAGGTAGCCAGAGCTTCAGAGCTTGAAACTCCTTTGCCACATTTGGGTGTTGATAGGGGACAAGATTGTAGAAATAAAGTATCGTTGGTGACGGGTCCCCAACCGCATCGCCTAAAAACCACTTAATAAGCCGCATACCCCTTGTCACCTCTCACGACACCCTTATGTAGAAAGGGTTAGTGACATTCTAAGTTAGTGCTGTTTAGTGCCTACACGGCACTAACTTAATGTAAATAATAAATATCTTTGCCTCAATGAAAAACTATGAAATCATTTAAATAATACGTCTTAAAAACTTTTCAATGGGTGCAAATGGTGAGGGGTAAGTTATGTGGAAATACTTTAAATCCTATACCTAGCACCACCAAATGTAATTGACATTGGTAAGTCCCTTTTACTGGTTTTTTTTACTAACACTGTGACATGAGAATTTCATTTGTATAAAATAGAACTAGCCCCCGATGATTTACGGTTTACTTAAATGACATTTTATGGGTTTTATTATGATGATGAGAATAAGCCAGAGTTTTCCGATCAATGATTTCTCCGACTATTAGCAAAGTTGCACGAAAGTTTGCTTTCGTTAATTGACAAAATGGTTAATTAATAACCACTGATTATAGATTAATAACCCAACCCCACACTAATTACTGAATATAATATCCCTTATTACGTTTACTATTGTATTTTTATAAAGTAGGATTTTAATTCATGGACCGCGTAGTATATGCTGTGGTCATATCGGTCTAAACGACGAAACGCTTGGCTGCCATGTTACGGATCTTTGCCACCGTTGATTGTATTGGAAGTTGCAAGATAAAACGATAACAAATATGTTTTATAAATTGTGAGTAAATTTTCTACATCTTTTTTGGTGTCAGATTTTTTCTGTAAATAATATTATTAGTTTCTAACAAGTTTGTGTTAGTTTAGTATATTTAATTTGGAGGGTATCCAAAGGATGTCTGAAAATGATCACTTTGTTCGTAATTTTTTATAGAGTAGTTTTATTGTATTCTATTAAACATAGATAATAGAATAATTAACCATTGTTCTTAGTGCGGCAAATGAAAGGTAAACTTATTTTTTTTTAATTACACATACAGCAGACTTCAAAGACTTCAACTCACACAAGACAGACTTCCACTTAAACAAAGCAGCTCTCACGCCTTGTCTATTTATGAATTGCTAGGAATTTATAAGAAACTGAGTGCTTTTATATGGTTTATGTTTAACCACAGACCCTCACCTCTTTCCCAATGCTGTATCTCCAGATAGCCAGGATAAACAGCGGCGACTGTACTGATCTCACAGACCAATGGGGTTAGCAGTTGTCCCGAGGGAAGATGAAAACAATTTCGGAACACGTGGACAGTTAAACTAATAATAGTTTAGATGTAGTGAATATAACAAAGTGTTTTTTCTGTTTCTCAGTTGCAAAACAGAGATAAAATTAGCATTCATTTCCTTTATATAGTAAAAATCTATTGTAAGTATATGTAAGTAGTTTTGAAGGAGTGTGTAAAATATGAACTAGTGATTCGCAGTAAAAAGTTTATGATTAGAAACACGACTATTCGCTATCAAAATATTGTTATTCTATTTTTAAACTATTTTGCTAACAAATAAACTTAACATCTCACCGTTATCTTAATAACTATTGGGAAAATATCTTAGTTCTCGCAACACACCGCCCATTTATTTTAGTTAAATTAAATAAAAACATTTTTCTTGTTTCATTTCTGTTTACTTATTTTAATATACGAAACAAACGGAGAGATATGATTTACGCCCGATTTCTGAATTGAGTATTCAAGCTGAGATCGACTTAAGTATCGTTTTGTCTCATTCAGTTAAGATTTCAATGCGACAAAACGATACTTAAGTTGTTCTAAGCTGGAATACTCAATTCAGAAATCGGGCGTTAGTGTAATTTAAAACTGACAAATATTTGTCGGCCAAAATAGTCATATGATAAGAAAAAAAATACTTGAGATTGGATAAAGTATAAGAAAATAATTAACAGTTACCAGAACCTTATACTCGTATGTAATGTCAAAGCTATAATTACACAAAGTTTTCTTCAAAAATTTAACTCCTGATACTTTCAGAAACAACTTAAGGTCGATTTACAGTGAAAAGATATACTAAAGCGGCGTTTTCGTGAGTGAATGGGCTTAGGTAAAAAGTTAATTTATAACGGTTTTGTCACTAAGTATATTTCTTTTCCTTCATAGAAAGTTTAAATGTTGAATCTCTTGGAATGAAACAATGTTTGATAAGTATCAAAATTACAATCAATTATACCCAATAATTCCTTAATTGTTAAAAAAATATTAAAGAAGAAATAATTACATATTATTATTTATCTATCTTTCAGTCAAAATTATTACTTCTATCAATTTAGTAAGAGTAGCTTATTACACCACTTGTTCATAAAACATTTATTATCCTACAAATTATAATTTAATTCAAGTAATAATTATTAGTCACAAAGATACGTGAGTTTATAACGTTCTCCAAAATAATTGGTAGTTATAAATAAAGCAATCCTCAAACGAGACAATTGTCTCGCTAAAATAAAGCTGCTCCCGACTGATATCGTTCAGTGCGCGCTCAGGCTAATGAGGCTGCGGTTTCGTACAGCAATGAAGCGCCAACATCGCCGCCGCCAACCCGACACTTCGCCAAACTTTACTCAACAATTAATTTTACTCCAACACATTACTTTTACTTCAAAGAAACGATAAAAACTAGTTACCTTCAAAACAAAAAGTCACTTATTCACAAACACTGAAACACAATCAAAGTTCAACCGACAAAAATAATGAGTGAAAGTGCAAGAAAAGTTGTCGGAAAACCGCGGAGAGGCGCGCGCTCGCAACCAAAACGTGGTCGACATTAAAACCTTAGCGGGAAAGAAACCGTCCCCTTATTACGTCTCGAAAGAAATTCTCGCACACAGGGGCAAGACGAAAGAAGTCCACCCACACAGCGACAACAGCCGCGTGAGTACACTGGGGGTGCGGTGTGTCTGTGTGAGTGCGGGGGTATGAAAGTATTAAAAGAGATAGTTAGGTGAAGCAGTTTTGAGGCGTGATGTCACCGCATAAGATGAGTTTCACGCTGAAGAATAGTATATTTCATTACTAGTACGGAATGGCTGTCATTGCAAAGAGTTCCGACAAATGTCTACCCGAGCCGAAGGCGAGGGTTGACAGTCGGAACGAGTTGCAATGACGGTTCCGTACGTGTACTGAACGACTATTTTTAATACAGTTGCGAAAAAATTAAGCAATTTAACAAAACAACTAAACTCCCAAAGATTATTTCTGGAAAATGGCGACATTTTTTCTTCACTTATTGTGGTAGGCAAAGGAAACTATGCCCATACAGCCAAGTCTTATGTATAATTTTTTTGTTGATATGAAATGAAAATGAAATTTAATGAGTTATAATGTAATGAAACCTAACCTCACTAATTCTATCAAATCATTAAATCAGATATCGAAACAAATTAGTCGATTTTGCCTATTATTTTGTTGTTGTTGATTCATGTTAATACGACCTATGCCACGTATTAACATGAATCATAAAAACTTCTTTGATTTTTTTAGTAAAATCTTTATGGTTGGTTTTTCTTTAAAATAGACATTATTTTGACAGTTGGGAAAGAAAACGCACTAGTGCGGGAAAGGTAAAGAAAAAGCACGAGTGTGTAATAGCCCACTTCCCGAACGCTATACGTCCCTGTAATACGCCACTTTTTGAGCAATTGTATTAAAAAATTTATATCGATGCATAGAGAGATCCTTAACCGACAGGTAATAACGTATATAGTATAGGTGGAAAATTGAGATACGAAATTATAAAATAGCAGTTGTTTATTTTTGTGTTATCACAAGTCTATTGGTTTTTCTATTAAACAATGCCCTTTATTC
This sequence comes from Bedellia somnulentella, assembly GCA_963576735.1. Classification (NCBI taxonomy): domain Eukaryota; kingdom Metazoa; phylum Arthropoda; class Insecta; order Lepidoptera; family Bedelliidae; genus Bedellia; species Bedellia somnulentella. The sequence continues at coordinate 11,276,612 of OY755186.1, read as the reverse complement.
TTACCCGTATTTCTGCTCTTCATTTATGCTGAACGAGGCAGATATATCTTCATAGAATTAAATTAGTGGTTTAATTTAGGATCCCAGGGAAATATAAAAACTTTTTGTAACATTGGATTATCATTTTCCATAAACTCACCACCAGCTATCATTTGTTTTACCACTATTTCCCCATTGAACATAAAAGTAGCTGAGGCATTTTAAAGCTTTGACTACCATGTTTTAAATCATGAAAATGGGAAGGTTGGTGGTTTAATTTCACTCTTGTGTATTAAATTTAAATTTAATTGAAAAACTTCTTCAATGCAAATATAATATGACATAACGGTTACTTAGCAATTTTAGACCGACTTCAAAAAAAGGAGACACTCGATCTGACTGAATGTTTTGACATTGTCACCTGGTGTTCAGAGTACCCACGTTTAGCTTGCACAGTGTACTCACGAGATAGGAGCAGGCCTATCGTACAAAAATGAAAACACTGTCACATGTCTAAGTACAACTTAGCCAAGCGGGTTTCCTCACGATGTTTTCCCTCACCGTTAACAACCATGATAAATTAACCACATGTATGTCTTTAGAAATGACAAATTGTTGTAGGCCTGACCCGGGATTAAAACATTTGTCGTCTCCACGGTAAGCGGTGTTCTACCCACTGAGCTATCACATCGTCAAATAAATTCAAAGTAAATAAGGAAAAAACGCCTAAAGGTGTCCCTCAAGCAAAATAGTAGGCTAAACATATAGAAGCAATACAAGTTACTCAAACTGTAACTTAATGGGCTATCAAACTCTTAGAGATTAACGACTAGTCCAATGAGTGTGCCAGCAGCCTCAGTCACTGAAACTTTATGCTGATTTTACAGTTTAAAAGTTCAAAATGCCCTTATTTTTTTATAAATATTTCTTTACCCTATCACATCTATTACAGTTATTAGTTTAAAGTGTCAGTTCGTGTCAACCCACTAAACAATAACTGCTATTAATGTTACAATTAACTATGATGTATTAATCTACAATATAACTATGATGCATTAAAAATAATTTAACTGTTTACGTTGGAATATATGAAGCCCAATATACCAATTAGGTATTGTTTCATACGATTTTATATCATAATTACCATTCTCCGTAAAATATATATTTACCATCGAAACTTATAATTTATAATTTTTAAATATAATATACATATACGTACTCACGCTATTATATCCGCTACCTTATCTTTTCACATCATGCTCTTAGCAACAACAATATCATTAAAAAGCTGGCTTTTTAGTCGACCAGTTTATAATTAGGAAAAAAATAAGTTTACATTGTACGTAAATTTACATTCTTTTAAAAAGAAAAGAAAGAAAAGAAAGGTTTTTATTTGTTGCCAACTTCATTAAATAAATTTTAAAATAACAAAAACACAATTTCAAAATTTAAATATAAATTTAATTATAATTTAAAATACATTCAAAGGTTCCCTCTGAGTCAGATGCTCTTTTGTGCTTACGTCAGCAACAAAAGAGCATCTGACTCAGCATTTTGCTGTGAACGCTAACCCACAACACTGATTTTTAGTCAGTACTCTATGTTAGTGAAATCACGGACACTATACACCATACTGGTACTTTTTGAGTCGTTGCCATAAAAAATTTACAGTCGTTTACATATAAATAAAATAGGAGCAAGTAAAATATAGGTGTTAGTTATTAATAAAAATTTATTAGTACTGAAGTACAGATTAGCCTTTTTGAGTTACGCTTACTAAACACGTTGGTATATTTACGCCATAGTTTGAGGACAACTAGATTGTTTTGTCTGCAGATATTAAAATAAACTTAGTTAATGTATCAAGATAACTTAGGGTTTTTTATGTCTTAATAGCGTTGAAGCCTTTACTTAGCTATTTGTTAATGTTATAATGAAACAGATATAAAGCAAAATTTTGATGGTAATTTAAGAAGAAGACGAACACAGAGGGCATGTTATATGAAATAGAGAATGCACTCAGAAAGGCAGGCACCCGAATTGTAAATAATTCAAATTCAAGAGTTAATTTTATGTTATTTAAATATTTAAATTAGATATAAATAAATAGAATAACCTAATATTTAAGTTGTATTACTAACAAAATATAGAACCATGTTCTGATAATAAAGAAATATTATGTAAGGTTGATCCATATGTGAAGATCGATCGATCGATGTACAAAGTGGCGATCGACGGTCTCGGTCTACCCTAAAGGAAACTAATGGCGTGAGTATACATATACATACATATACTCACGGCTATAAATCCCTAAAAGGGGTAGCCAGAACTGAGAAATTAGAAATTCCTCAGCCACTTTTGGAAGTTGAGTGGGGAAAAGATGGTAGAATAAAGGTTGTTGGTGATGGGTCTCCAACCGCATCGCCCAAAAATCCCTTAAAAAGCCCCAATACCGTTAGTCGCCTCTTACGTACAACCACCGGAAGAAATGGGGTAGTGCTATTCTAAGCCGACACTACACAGCTATGAGTAAGTACATGTGAGTATATACGCTATATACTGATAACAAATACCGTATATTATGAACTTCCATCAAATGCCTCACGTGCGATCGTAATAAAGTTGGCTGAGTAATTTGCATCTGGATCCGATTCCTACTGAATTTGCTTCTGGAATTCGCTTCAAAACAATAAATTACCAAGACCAGATTAATAAATATTTACCGTGAAGTGCTGGCTTAGAATGTCACTACCCCTTTCTACCCTCGGGTGTCGTAATAGGCGACTAAGGGTATGGGGCTTTTTAAGTGATTTTTGGACAATGCCGTTAGAGACCTATCACCAACGATACTTTATTTCTACCATCTTGTGCCCTATCAACTTTCCAAGCTCTGGCTACCTCTTTTTGGGATTTATTAAAGTATTCAATAATGAACCATGGTATAAGCATAGGAAATAAAGAAACCACATCTTTTCTGGTGCTTTGTTCGAGATCAGTGAAGCAACTGGAACGATTGACAATGTGAATTATACTTCCCACATTTTCTATAGTTATTTAAATTGCTACAATGTTTTTTAACTTCGCAGGTAAATTCTGTGTATCACATACATACATATAGTCATGGCTCTAAATCCCTAGAAAAGGTAGCCAGAACTTCATAATCCGAAATTCTTTAGCCACTTTTGAAAGTTGAGTAGATAACACTTTAGAATAAATGTTGTTGTTGATGGATCTCCAAACGCATTGCCCAAAAATTACTTTAAAAGCCACAATTTGGGCTTCGCCCCAAAAGCCCACAGGAAGAGATGGGGTAGTGCTATTCTAAACCAGTACCACACGGCTTTGTTTATTTCCTTTTATCAATTTATTTTATAGTCAAACAGATCTTGTAACAATAAAACTTTTGCAAACATTTATTTATGGATTTTTCTAAGGTTGATGGAAAATTTACTTAATTGACCCTAGTAATCATAATTGTAGTTATATAATCAGAGTGACAATAAGGATAAATATACTTTAACAACGTCTGCCATCCATCGCGATACTACACTATTTGGGCAACTGTGGGTACTAAACACCTGGTCAAAATTATGCATACTTGTCACATATATGCCTGCCTCCCTTTCACTTTGGAGATATTCGTCTTAAATATAAACATAAACGTTCACGCCGAATATCCCCGAAGGGATTGGCAGAGGTACTAATACTTCTGAACATCACGTGACTTTGTCACCTTGTGTTCAGAGTACCCACGTTTTGCATGGACAGAGTACTCACGTGATAGGGGGCAGGCCTATCGCCTTAAATAATATGATGATATCGATGTCATTCAAAACCATAGTGGAATCTGGACACACCGTTCCACACTGGTGGAAAATAAAAACTCAATTACTTTTTGTTATCATTAGATGCAAGCAATAATAAAAGCAACGATAAAAATAGTCGATACTAGTGTCAAAGTTCTTAAGTGTTTAAACTAGTTATCGCGTGGGATAAAGCAGCTATCTCTTACGCACTTACTTAGTATCGTATACTGCCATCTTATTCTAACCGTTATCGTGTCGATAAAATAGCGGTCGTGCTTGCCCAGCTGGTATCAATAATATTGAGGGAATACTTCTCACACTACGGGCAAACCTTGTTAAAATTATAATATTTCAACATGTAGTGTCATAAGTTATGCCAATAAACACTTTTTTTTAATGGGACAAGCCCCTTTGCGGTCCATTTCAGACCAAATTTATAAATTCGGGTTCGTCTTTTGGCTTGCTGCAGGCCAGATTCCGTTCAATGGCTACAAGCTATACCTTGCAGTTGACAGTGGTCCATATTGGCTCACAAAAATCAAAAGGCAGCTATAATTTCGTTTAAAATATCTCATGGACCAAGGATCTCAACAGCAAAAGACTCCGTATATCCCCAAAGGTGTTGGCAGAGGTACTAATACTTCTGAACATCACGTGACAATCGTCATCTGGTGTTCGGAGTACCCACGTTTTGCTTGGATATTCACACCGAAAGTAAGTAAAAATATGTTCTTCACCAAGATTATTGTATTTTCGCTTCTTGAGTCTCCCAGCATCAGTAGCCACAGAACCAGCTTTAGACGCAGACCTCGATAAATGGGAGGATCCTTAGCTCTGGCTACCCCTTCTAGGGATTATAGCCGTGAGTATATGTATGTATGTATTTATTATACCGTTTTTTTCATCACAATATTATTTAAAACGAATATCTGCAAAGCGATGGGGAGGCAGAAGTAAATATTGTTTGAAAATCCAGTGACTTTTTGTGACCCGGTGAATTGCCACATTTTGTGCACACGTAGTTTGGCCTGCTGTGTAGGCTTAAAATAGTTTTCTCTAACTCATTCCTACCCGTGATTGTCGTTTCTAAGAGTATTGAGGCTTTTTAGTAATAATTGGCCTCGACCTCGTTTTTTAAAACATAACTTTTTATGTTTTAAATTGATAAAAGACATCAAACTAAACAACTTTGCCTATGGAATGCTTATATAAAATATTGTAATTTTGAAAATAATTAATACATAAAAAGTGTCGTACCTACCACGTACGTACCAGCTGAAATAAAAAAAAACATCTTGTGATTTGACCATATGCTTTTATTTTTATTTTAGCTAAGGCTAAGAAACTCACCATACTTTTTCAGTTTAATCTAGGCAGTGACATACATACATACATACATATACTCACGCCATTAATTCCCATTGGGGTAGGCAGAGACTATCGATCGCCACTTCGTACGATCCTGACAAACCTCTCTAGCTTCGTTTACATCCATCAATATTTTCATACATGCTCTTTTATTCTTCATACTTCGGACGCCAGCCTTTTTGAGCACACTCTCAATTTGGTCCAAGTGTGTTCTCCGTGGTCGTCGTCTACTAACATTACCATCCACACTAGCTCTATAGATCCCTTTTACCAATTTTCTGTCATCCATCCTCTCTATGTGCCCAAACCATCTCAACATTCCTTTTTCTATCTTTCTTACAATATCATCTTTCACACCACATTTTTCACGAATAACACTATTTCTCACTCGGTCACACAATCTAACATTACAAATTTTTCTGAGGGACCTCATCTCTACTGCATTCACTCTGCTCTCATGCTTCTTCTGCCTCACCCAACATTCGCTTCCATACATAAGCGTAGGAACAAGAACAGCATCATGCACAGCCATTCGGGCCTTTTCAGACACCGATTGACTGATCATTAGGCTATTCATTGCTCCATTTACCGCATTACCCTTTTTCACTCTTCTTTCAATGTCTTCATCACATTTTCCATCCCTTGTAAACAAACTTCCCAGATATACAAACTCCTTCACCTGTTCCACATCCTTACCATCAATCGCAATCACGCATTCTGTCACATCTTCCTGTCAATATAAATACAATGGTGTAGGCTCGACTTGGGATTTGAACCCACTCTTTTCTGCATGATAAGCTGTTGTTACTGGTTCTTCTACATGTAACAACGCTTATTGTTTAAAAAAAATACGCTAAAGAACAAAACTGTAAAATCAACAAACACGAAAAATTAACCCTTAAAGTTTTACTAAAAATAATATACCTCAAAAGGCTAATATATATAATTAAAGAAAGTCATAAGATTTGCTCAGGCTAACTTTAAAAGATCATGAGGTTATTTTTAGAATTACTTACAACTGTTATGTTTTTCTGAATACAATTTGTTCATTCACAAATTCTTTTAACGCTGAGAGAAAAAATAATACACCCCGCGTATTGCTATTTCCAGCAAGTTATAATAAAGAGCGTATTTTTTCAAAGCGGCTATAGCATCGCCTTCTAACACGAGATTACTCAGTATGAGCAAAATGACGATTTTCTGAAAACCAAGTAAAAAAAGGAAGTGAGGTTTATGAGAATTTTTTTTCTGCTAACCCACTCTGTGATACTCCCTATCTACCTATACTCACAATTATTAGCTAACCTTAGGTAGTAAAAGTGTAATAAGTAATATTTTAAATAGCAGTACAAAATTTTCAAAAGTAACATATTTAAGAAGAACCAAATCATATATGGGCAAGTTGAACGACTGGCTGTTTACTAAAAATTTTATATCGTCATAAATTTTATGAGGTACTTAAATAAGTAAAGGCATGAAACATTCCCGCTCGTTGACAAACGGATGAACGTTTCATCGGAGCCACTTCGCCCACAGCGGCCAGCCGCACTAACACACACCTGCGGCCGCACGCGTCCACACACACACCCACACAACCGCAACACACCACCACTAACCAAAAAACCCACACGCCCACCCGCCAAACACGCCCAACGTCTTGGGTTTTCTTATAAACCGCGATGTGTTCGCTATCCCGTTCCCACGCAAACCACCGAGCATACCTCCTTGTCTAACGCAATGACGAGCTCACATAAAGCGATGCCACATTCCCGCCTTTTTTCCCTCTCCATTTTGACAGCTCGCGGCTCCATATCTGGCTAAGGTTAAGACTTGATCACAAAGCTACTTCAAGAAAGACATCTCACTTAAAACTTTCGTGCTTCAACTATACTCTTTCAATATCTTACTTCAAATTTTATTTCGTAAGAGAAAATGTGTATTAATAAATTTCTTATTTCTCTGATCTAACCTTGATCGATAAAGCAAAAACATCCTGTATTTATTATGTTTCGCTATAACAAAAGAAACATTCAAGCGCTTAACATTGTAGCATTGAAGTCGAGTGAGTAACAAAATCAATAGGTTCCAGCAAGAAAGCTAATGTAGCAAAGCACGTCGACGTTAGTGTGCCCGCTTCCCGCGCTCCTTATCTCAATGTGCCCGTCGTCTTAGCGGCGGAGCGGTAACGGCGGTAACGGCGGCTGGGCGGGGCTGGCTGTGGCGCCCCGCTGTTGGCACACCGAAACACACATTTTTGCCGCCACAAACCTCGCGCCGAAGGTTAGCCGCGACCCGCAGACCTCGTTTCGCTGAAACGAGAAGGCTGTAGCAACGTCTTGCTTGCCCGCGCCTGCGTATAAACGACCAAGAAGGCGGCAATTTTGACAGGTCTCCGTCACAGCAACACTTGTCTTTAAGAGCAGTACACGTATGGTTGCTTCAGATAGATGCTCCGATTATAATATTGAAAGCCTATCGAGATAATCACAATTATTACTTGGTGATTTCAATGATGATTAGTTGACAACTGTTTTAAATATTAATAAGGGCTAACGGAAAGATATTGTCTTTATAAAATACTATTTTAACTATTTACTGTACAAAACGAGGAAAAGAAACTTTGCATTGTTTTGTCAAACCATAAAATTCAAATTGGATATCAGCTTACAGCCACATTGTAGTAAAGTTAACGCTATTGTGTCCCAAAACCACAAAGACACCACAAACGAGCACTAAACACGAAACTGCGCATAATAGACCCAAACAGAGTGACGAGTGGTTGGTATGAAACCAGCGGATAATCAGGACACCTCAAATTTACCGCCAAACCACTGCTGCGGTAAGATCTTTGGCTGCTGACGAAATATACAGCCTTGGTGGTTAAGTATATGATAAAAGAACGCGACGGCCCCTACGTAAACTATCGTAACTGCAAAAATCAAAATTTTTGTTTTTTTCATATTTTAACGTAACTGTGAGTATCTATGATGTACATTAATTATTTTTTGTTTTTATTCATTTTTAAGACCATTTTTCAATTGAATACTGTCGAAACTGTACCAATTAAGCGCCAAAAACTATATTAAGTGGTACATTCAAATTGCTCTCCTGTAAAGTTAAGGTTTTGCAGTTACGATACTTTACGTAGGGGCCGTACAGTTTATTTAAGACTCTTTTAACATGAGCGTGTACCGTCGGGTTATAATAGGTCTAATCCATTTCTTCCGGTGGGAGTCGTAAGAAATGACTTAGGGTACTGGGAGCTTTTTAAAATCGTTCCCCGTTTAATTTCCACAAAATAGTATTATAACGTTTAGGCAGTTTGATTTCCCTACTTCTTGAATTCATTACGGGTTTTGTTGGAGTTTATAAAAAAAACTATCCTTTAGTAGTCGTTTGGTACGTGGCTGCCAGTGCAAAACTTATGAGCCCCAACAATTAACGGATGTGCAATCGTTGTGCATATCTATGGGCGTTATTTTCAGTAAGCAGTGGATAGGGATTAGCTGTGATGCTAAGGGTAAAGGAAACAATGTCATATGTCATTTTAGTGTTATTATATATTTTTGCTGTGTAGTGTCGGCTTAGAATAGCACTACCCCATTTCTTCCGGTGGGTGTACGTAAGAGGCGACTAACGGTATTGGGGCCTTTAAGGGATTTTTGGGCGATGCAGTTGGAGAGCCATCACCAACAAACTTTATTTCACCATCTTTTCCCCACGCAACTTCCAAAAGTGGCTAAGGAATTTCTAATTCCCTAGCTCTGGCTACCCCTTCAAGGGTTTTTTAGCCGTGAGTATATGTATGTATGTATGTATATATTTTTTACTTATTAGTCCATTTTGTATCTGCTCATAAATAACGTCTTTTGTGTCCTATTTGGTAAGCGACTAATGGCAATTTACCTCACAAAAGATGTGACATACACCTCATGCTACCCAAAAGTTCACGATGCAAAACTGATTTGGTGACTTTTACATCTAAAGGTTGTCTGGAAGAAGTCAGTGTTAGTAATAAAACCACCAATTATACTTCCGTTCAAGAACATTATTACTGTGTAATAATTTACTTAAGCGCAAAAAAGTTTTCTATTCTATGAGAATTATTAAATATTCTGTACACCTACGAAAAATGAACATAAATTATCAGTACCTTTATTCAAATAAAAGTTTCCATCCAACTCCCACACTTAAAGCTACAAGTGTATAAACGTTAACACCGTTGTCATTGAATAAATAACGTGATGTTCGCTCGCAAACAAACAATTTAAAATGTCAAGACGTGAAAGGGCACGCGACTGGCAACCCTTTTCCACCCCGCCGTTATAATCTCTGACAACCGATTTCACAGTTATTTGTCTGGTTCGATCGTGGCAGGTGAACCACTGTGCTAACATTTGAGCAGACTAAACTGTGCACGCAGTCGGCTTTTCTATGAATTATAATGATAAGTATAACTCTTTTTATGGTTGGTTATAATTCATACATACATATACTCACGGCTATATTTCCCTAGAAGGGGTAGCCAGAGCTAAGGAAATATAAATTCCTCAGCCACTTTTGGAAGTTGAGTGGGGAAAAGATGGTAAGAATAAAGTTTTTGGTGATGGGTCTCCAACCACATAGCCCAAAAATACAATTAAAAGCCGCAACACCCTTAGTCGCCTCTTACGACACCCACGGGTAGAAAGGAGTAGCGACATTCTAAGCCGGCACTTCACGGCAATGGTTATAATATTGGTTATAATAATAGAAAAGAAAACTCTTCATTGCACATCTATGAAAAGGTTTTACAATCAACAACATTTTATAATTCAATAGAATCGGCAGGCCTATCACTAAAAGCGACCTATTCCAGACAACCTTTGGAAGGTAAGGACTATATAACAGAGTCATGCTAGGTAGAACCACATCGTGAAATAATCAATTCATCTTAAATCTATTAAACTATATTACTAGTTTTAATTAAAAACTCACAAGTTGAAAAATAATAATGTACATTTAATTGCTATTCCAAATGCCTTCTGAGTAGAATATACACATGATTTATTAATACTCATAAATCTTGGAATATCAGAAACGGTAAGCTCGAAATATGTAACATTAACAAATGAGTCTGCCCGCAAATGGTTCCATTGCTTACAAACGTATGTGCCGTAGCACGTACTGTCGTAGTTGCATTCTCGTAGCACTCCGTACGCCGTCGTCGTAGTCGAGCTATAATCGGGCTACGAAGCGCACCAGCAGCTGTGCCTGAAGAACGATTCACTTGGGTTTAGGGATGTGAAATTAACATTTGAAATTTCTTAAAATTTTGTTTTGTTTAGAAAGGAAATTGTGTAATTATTGAGCGCACATTTTATATAATTTATATTAGATGTGTTATTTCAGTAATGAAAAGTTTTAAATAAACTTTGAATGCTTTTTTTTATTTTAAACTACTAACTAAAGTCATATTAAATTTAAAAAAACCTGCAAATTCTGATAGTTGTACTAAAAAATTCTTTATCTATTCGTCTACGCATGATTATACCAAATCGTAAACTCTTACTTCGTCTAATCCTCTTTCTTTGTATTACATAAATAATAAAAGAATTATTAATATCAATTACGAGTAAAATATAAAGGCAAAGTTCAACATGTTTCCCTTCCCTAAGAAGTCACCAACCCTTCCGCAGCGCGCCATATGCCGCGGGCTCGCTCCGAACTCTCCCTTAAATTACGTAACTTCCCGCTCATAATGGAGAGATATGCCTTTAATATCTGCCAGGAGCGCGTTTCGCCCGACATGTTTACTTTTTCTTCCGCTCCCATATTACATAGCGCGTTTAAATAACCCCAAGTTACGTCAAATTAAAACGGAGACGAGACTCGTAAAAATGTCCCCCAAACAATTCCAATCACAATTGGAGGTCCCGAATAACGCACCTGCTAAAAAACGGACACGTCTTTCTATAAGTAGCTACTTAACGTAAGTGACCCCACTTACTGCGTCCCAACTGCGTCAGAACAGGGTTTCTCAACATCTGTGACCGACGCGCCAAAAATTACATTCCCCAAAAAACATTTGGAAAAGAAAAGGATATTAGTCTCCGCGGGGCCATAATCGAAGCCAATCGGCCTACCGAACGACTCGACATGACACTACTTTATTTATACTATTACTTTTTCTATAGAGGAATTGCAACATTTTTATGGTTATTCGTAGACGCTTCCTGATTTTATAATATTACTAAATTGATTTATTTATGATTTATGATGATGGAGTTTACATTTAGACTTCCCTCAACATTGAATTATTATTAGTTTATTTCAATACTCGACGACAACAAGGAATGAAAAATAAGAACAAGTGCATGCTGAATATAAATTTAAGCTTATTTTACTGTCAGTATAAATAATATAAAAATAAGTATAACTTGAAATTAAGAAAAGGTTTGCCAGAGGTTCAGAAGCATAAAAAAATATTCTAAAACTAGTAATATAGGAATTTCGTGATGCAGTATGAGTTGATTATTTTAATTGGATCGCCAAATGAATAGGCCTTTGATTTTAATTTATGTAGTACATACATACATACACTCACGACTATAAATTCCTTGAAAGTGTAGCCAGAGCTAGGGAATTAGAAATTCCTCAGCCGCTTTTGGATGTTGCGTGGGGAAAAAGTCGTGAAATAAAGGTTGTTAGTGATGGGTCTCCAAATGCATCGCCCAAAAATCCCTTAAAAGCCCCAATACCGTAAGTCGCCTCTTATGTACACCCACCGGAAGAAATGGGGTAGTGCTATTCTAAGCCGGTACTACACAGCAAGTACAGTAATTTATGTCACTTGAATATCGGTCACTAATCAGTGACGTAAGAGGCGGATTAAGGTTTTTAAACCAAATCAGTAATTTTCGAGCAATGTTTCTGACCATTAATCCTTTATTTTACGATCTTTTCCCCAATTAATTTCCGTAAGTATATATGAGGAATTTCCACCTTTGATACTTTGGGAGTCTATAAATATATCAAGATAAAACCTGTAACGTACATTCATAATATTCATAAAATTTTGTTCTCAGATTGTATTCATGAATGCACGCACGCTTATTCCTGTAAGATCAAATAGAGGCCAAGGCTCATTCTCATTAATGGTACTATCTTCTTCTCTTCTTGAACCACCAAAAAAAAACATGTCATTGTATAACAAACGTGTGTTACATTACTAACAACATTATTACTTCTATTCTACCGCCCCTCGTAGCCCGAATTGTGATTTACACCATGTGCTTAAAAAACGTTTTGGTGCAACTTCTACCGAATGTTTAGCTATTTTCTTGCTATTTTATAAAAACAAATATAACTAGCTCATATATTTATAGAAGAGAATGCTATTTGACTGCTCGAAATTAGATTTGTCGCGACTCACAAGTGAGAGGTTATTTCGCGCTGTCGTGTACACTATGCCACCCGCACGGCTAGACAAACCTATTGGACGTGCGATTAATAATGGTGCGTTTGAGTTTATTTCAATTTATTGAATTGCCATTTCCCTGTTTTTTTTGTCATTGTATATAAGACACATCAGTGTTTGATGTTCTTTTTTCGGTATGTATTTTCCTATGAAAGGATAGCAGATAATCTATATTTATAATAACTTTAAGATTTCTTAGAACAGATAAATAAAGGATAAATAAAGGAAAAAAAAATCGACACCGTCAGGTTTCGCGACCTCGGGTATACGCACCCATTGCTCTGCGAATTGAGCTACTGTTGGATTGGCTTCCAGTGCGAAATTCTTCTATCCTTTGTTTCTTTTGCACTTTTAAGTACTGTTTGCATTCCCTAACTCCATTTTATAATATTATATATTATTAATATAATTGCACCTTATAGCCTCAAATGAAAATAACACAAATAATATCCTAATTAGAATGTTTTTTGTTCATGAAAACCTCATGTGGGGATTATTTCTAATAAATGAAAGAAAGAAAAATTTCGACACCAGCGGACCTCCGATGGACTAGAAGCCATTGACACTATAGCTCGATTGGCAGAGCGACGGGGGCATATACCCGGAGGTCGTGGGTTCGATCCCCGCTTGTGTCGAAATTTTTCTTTCCTTTATTTATTAGAAATAATATCCTAAGTCTAACTTAAGTTTAACTAAAATAACTAAATCGGTCGTGATCTAAAGAAGAACAAAAACCACTATACGCGCTGCGCACATAAAACGGCAACGCGTAGTGTAACCAATTTCGTTTCCGATTTCCCCCAATTTTTTTCAATACGCGTTCGAGATCATTTAACATTTTTATGTGTAATCTCGCTCCGTTGTGATAAGAGAAGGAGATTTCCGCTCCTCACTTTATTTTATCGGCGACATTTTACGGCGATCTCTAAACAGATTAAATGTAAATGTGGGGTGCGTTGACTTGCGATTATATTGGCTTGTTTCTTGGTTTTTTGTAAGATTAGATAGCAGCACCAGTAATCCGTAAACGTTTCAAAACGAAAATTGGATAAACTTTTCGACTGACTTTTAAACTAAAATACATGAGGAAGAGGGAAGAATAAAAATTATTATTTTCTTAGGTTAAATACTGAACATATCTAGACATTTGCATTAGGTTAAATGCTTTTTTACACGTCCCGTATTTGTGTAGCAATCGAATGACTCGGTGACGAATGTATAGCCATACAAACAAACTGCGCTTATATGTATGAAAGGTGAAGAACGCAAAGGACACGAAGTTACGTCCGATCCAGTGCTATCTAGACAGCAAATAGATTGTGTGAAAATCCTTAGCCAAAACAGAGAGCGTCAGACCAATATTATTTGAATGGAAATTGTAATAAATACAATGAGAAAATACAGCACCAAGTGTTTTAAGTTATGCCTGTGAGAATATGTAACTATTACTCTAATAATACCATATTATGGCCGTCGGTCCACTTTGTGGTTTCCTACCCACAAAGTGGACCGATAATTTGGTGAAACTCGCGAGAAGCCGATGGGTAGGATATCTAAAGGCCAGACCTATATGTCCAGACTGTCCTCAATATCCAGCTGTGGACCTTTATTGGCTGATGATGATGATGCCATATAACATGATATGTAAATTATGGCATCCATGATGTCCACGGATTATTCAGACAAAATGACAGTATCTTCTAAAATACTTCGTAAATACATACATACATACATATACTCACGGTTATATTTCCCTGGAAGGGGTAGCCAGAGCTAAGGAATTAAAAATTCCTCAGATACTTTTGGAAGTTGAGTGGGGGAAAGATCGTAAAAATAAAGGTTTTTGGTGATGGGTCTCCAACCGCATCGCCCAAAAATCCAAACTTTGAAAATATTATAGAAAAATGTACAGTTCTGTAAAGAATAACTATTACCTCAGCCAACCCGTTGGCAAATACAGCGTGATCTGTGTGTGTTTGTCCTTACAATGTAATGCAGCTAAAAAGGTTTTCACAAGTTTTAATTAGCAGTAATAGATTAGAGTGGGTGGTTGCCTTTCGCTGAAATATTACGTTAATCGGATTATAGGATTAAATTCGGAAAGGGCTTGTGGTATAACAAAATTCATATATCACGATGATTTATTAATCGGCGAGTTTAATATTTGAAATATATGAGACTTTTATAATACCTTTCTATGCTCATGGCTTTCATGCCAAACACAGAAAGCGAGCTATGGATTAAAGATTTATTTCACAACTTTGATAGTTCAAATGGAAAAAGAGGAAGCACTAGGAGATTTTCACAAACAGTAAGTACCAAACAACGTTGCCCAAAAGTGTCTATATCTACTCGTATAAAAATATTTATCATAATTTTTCAATGCTTTAATTTTAGTACATTCATATCACATACAAAAAAAATGCTTGCACTTTACGGGTTGCCCAAGAGACACCCCACCGCACATTATCCTATCTTGTAATGTAATTTTAGTAAAATTTTCTTAAAATTATACTTCTGTGTCCAATGAATTGTATTTAATGCCACTAGTCGTTATGCTTAAAACCTGGTATATCATAATACTTGTCATCATGAAATAAAAGGCCATATTTCCATGCAATATTCTTTATTACAAGCTCTATTTGGAAGTAAAGAAATATAAGACTAAAGGTATTCCCTGCCCAAAAACCCAAGCTTCCTATATAAAAAATCATATATCTCGCGCACGAAAATATGAGGCAGTAATAATACACTGATTCAACCACTATACAGATATGAATCCGACTAACTGCTGAATTAAATTATTCAAATAAGATTATTCTTACTACTTAGTACAAACTCCATCACCATCAGTACCGCAAAAGGTGCTCCTGCTTGCCAAAAATCTTCCTAATAACCAGTCTTTAATGGGTTAGATCAACTGTATTCCAATAACTTCATAACCGGTTCACATTAAAACATTTTTGCACCGTCCATTTCCATTTAAGATTTGCAACTGTTCGGGCTGCGCCAGTTTCTCGTAGGTTCTTTTATGAATGTATTTCCTGTAGATTCGATCGCATAGTGTCACTCGGAAGATAGCCCTCTGTTGTTTTTTGGCTCTCTAGCCGTATTACCAGAACTATTGTCAGTCATTATTTACATACATACATATATTCACGGCATAAATCCCAAGAAGGCGTAGCCAGGGCCTCAATAGAAAAAAATCCTCAGTCACTTTTGGAAGTTAAATGGGAAAAAGATTCTGAACTAAAAGCCCAAAACCCTTAGTCACCTCGTCATATCACTCGCGGGTAGAAATGGGGTAGTGCTATTCTGAGCCGACACTACACAGCAAATTATTTACACTCTAATCATATCAAAACTCAAACGTTTACGCCCCGTATAACCCGAAAAGGATGGCAATCCGACTGGTACTTTTGAACATCATTTGGCATTAAGGCACCAGCCACAATAACATGACGCGTGAGTATACAATTATTTCACATTACAATCTGATTATTGTTTTACGAAAAACAACTTATACAATGACGGATGTATCATTGTATTATTGTAAAATACTTGAAACAACAATCCAAAATAAAACAATAAAACAAATGTAGGTACATCATAAAAACAGCGAATGTCATGGTTTATAGGTTATAACCGCGCGGGGCTGGCGCATTATTTTTAAATTATGCAACATTTGTATGGAAATACAACTCACCCTACATTTTTTTTAAATATGGAGAGTGTTATTTGTTTCCTCCTATCGAAACTCTTGGAATTGTTCTGGGTTGTAATTGATGAGGTTATTTAGCAGATTGAGTTTCTAAATATATCGTGTCTTAAGACGTTTGATTAAAAAAAAATATTTTTGTGAGTATAAACTATCTTTGTAAAAGCACGAAAGACTATTTACACTCTAATCATATTAATTAATCTTTTATAAATGATTTAATATATTGTTATTTTATTGCTCATTCATTTCTGTTGCATTAATATTCATATTAAACTTAAGAATTCGTGCAAAGTTGCGATCGATAGACTCTGCCTACCCCAATGGGAACTAACGGTGTGAGTTTATGTATGTAACTTTAGTATCGGTGCAGCAATAAAGAAAAAAAAGGACATACAGTAAATTATTGCGAAACCCGCTGTGAACGTCTTATAAATAAACATTGAAGCCAAGACTTCCTACATATCCAATAAATGTTAAAACTATCAAAGACTGCCTGAAAACTTTTGAGACCTTTCGACTTTCCTTTCCTTGTCCAATTAAATAGGAAACATGTTCAATATTGAACGAACTCTTGACGAAGCTGGCAACAGTAAACACTCACGCATGTAGACACACTCTCGACGCCACTCTCTGTACACACTTTGAATAATTAACACCTACTGTCACTTCCGAAACAAGTAAACCTAAGCTTAATGCGGCGAAAAAACTTTAGTGACGTAATTCTTGTTTTTTTTTATTTTTTTAGATATTATGTTCCGAACCGGATAAACCTAGGCTTAATTTTGAAAAGAAAAACGCTTTGTCGACATATTTTTTTAAAATTTTTTTTTTAAACATTTTTTGCATAACAAACTATTGTTGGTTCTGAAAATGTTTTTATCAGTAAAGCAATGTTTGTAATAACTTTTTATAATGAATCCATACACTTTATCAAAGCAACAACTTTTTCATGATATTCGTTACGTTTTCCTAAGAAACATGATGTAAATACAAAGTAATGTATTAAATATATGATAAAACTTGGCAAATATGTCCTTTATTTTTGGTATGTACCAAGAACCTAGGGTATGATAAGAAGGAAGCAGTAATAGCTTTAAACATTTGCACAGTTGTGATTTCTTTGTAACTTTTTGTGTAAGTTTTGAAATATATTTCATTAACTTTGAATGTTTTTGTTCATGAAAACCTCATGTGGGAATGAGAATAAAGGAAAGAAAAAAAGTTTTTTTTTACTGTAGCTCAATTGGCAGAGCGACGAGGGCGTATGGCCCGATGTCGCGGGTTCGATCCCTGCCGGTGTCGAAAGTTTTCTTTCCTTTATTTATTAATATATTTTATTTGGTACGAAAAGGGCTCAAAGCAGTGTGCACTTATTTGAAGCTATGTACTGCGATCTAGGTGTAATTACAAACTGTCTATAGCATTAATAAACTGAATGTATGGCAAATACTTGGCGATAGAAAACGGGAAAGAAGCCTTTTTGTATTATATGGACTTTTGCGCCACCTGCACATATGGTAAGAACTGGGATGGTTCTAATCCGGGATATACAAACACTGCGTATTTTCCTTCAAAACTCTGTGCTCTGTAGTATTGGCTTAGAATACATATATATTACACATGATAGCACTACCCCGTTTCTTTCCGTGGGAGTTCATAAGAGGTGACTAAGGGTGTTGGGGCTTTTTAATGGATTTTTGAGTGACGCGGTTGGAGACTTAACTTAACTTAACTTAACTTCCAAAAGTGACTAAGAAATTCCTAATTCCTTAACTCTGGCAATCCCTTCAAGGGATTTATAGCCGTTTTCCTTAAAACCAAAAAGAAACTCCTCAGCGTGCCTACTGAAATTGAAGCCTAATTGAAACACAAGAGTTGAGGATACGAACCAAATGCAGTTAAAACTGGATACTCTTCGAGAATGGTTGGTAAATTTTCAATACTCACTTTATTAAGGGCGAAATGGGACAGGAAAGAGGGTGAGCAAAATAGCCTTTATTAGATTTACTGCAAATAATACGGAGGTGTGCAGGGATCGAGCCGTCTGTGTTATGAAATTGGGATCTTGTTTGTATTTTCAATGTCTGCGTGCTTTTGGGAGCTAGAACACTTAATGATTTATGTGAATATGGGATAATTATATTACTATCGAATGTGTTATTATTTGACAAAGCGTTATTTACCTTTTCAGGCGCGTACAGTTGGCTTAGTTCTCGGTTTATGTTATATCAAAACCAATTCATTCATGTACTGTACATTAATCATAAACATTACATATGATAAAGATGGTAAATACAAATATAAACATGCGATTATCAAATTGCTTCTTTGCCATTAACCATGAATAGAAAATAATAGATAGGAAAAAAAACTTGTACTTACAAGTCGTTTTTATTACAAAATATATACTAACATACAAATAGTCACGGTTATCAATCCCTAGAAGGGGTATCCAGAGCTTTGGTATAAGAAATTTCCAGCCACTTTTGGAAATTGGGTAAGGAAAAGTTTGTAAAAGAAGGTTTTTCTGTGATGGGTCTCAAATCACTCTCAAACCATATCGCCCAAAAATCACTTAAAAAGCCCCTATACTGGTCACCTCTTACAAACACCCAAGAGAAGAAATGAGGTAGTGCTATTCGAAGCCGACACTACCCAGCTAGCAAAAAAAATTCTAAAATTAAATAAATCAGTAAAATGGGTCTCTTTCAAACAACTTTAGAGTGGTTAGTCAGTAGTAGTTAAATGATACATACATACATATTGTACGATCCTGGCAAATTTCTCGAGTTTTATTTAAATTCATCAATCTTTTCATACATGATCTTTTATACTTCAGATTACGGACACCGGCCTTTTTGAGTACACTCTCTATTTGGTCCAAATGTCCCCAAACCATCTTAATTTTTTTTTCTATCTTTTTTACAGTATAATCTTTCACACCAAAGTTTTCACAAATTACACAATTTCTCATACGCACGCACACTTTTCAGGCGCTCATAAAACTCCTCGCAAACACCCTGTTTCACGTCTGCCACCTTCACACCGATGGTCTGTGACATGCCCAGATACCGGTATGTTTCAGCCTCGGAGAGTGCCCTCAAATGACTGGTGCCGACATCGACACCATCAGAGTGCACGACATGCCCCTTCCCAACATGAACGACCGCACACTTATCGACCCCGAGCTCCATCTTGACGGAACCACTGAAATCATTAGTGATCGTCAGTAGCTCCACCAATCTGTCAGCCGTGGGGGCGTAAAGCTTCAGGTCATCCATGTAAAGGAGATGAGGCAAGCGAGAGAGAGGCAACTGAAAGCCTGTCCCCGAATTCTCCAAGAGTATGCTTAGAGGATTCAGGGCCAAGCAAAACCAAACTGGACTCAGGCAATCGCCCTGGAAAATCCCTCGCCTAATATCAATTTGGTCATCCGCGTCCGTCATCCGCTGACCGTCTATTATTATTATTATTATATGTGCTATCATTTACAAACTACGAATTCTGAGGCTAAAACAGAATATTAATTTATGCGTAGGTCTATGCATATGCATATGCATAGGTAGGTGCATAATATATCTATGGGAATATTAGTTTAAGAATAGTTAAAAAAATAGAAGTTACAAACATATTCTCAGAACTACCAAATGAATACCTACGCAAAATTCATACAATATACTTTCAATTATCTTTATTCATACATATTCGTTAGTTTTGCCTTCAAATTTTTGATAAGCTATAGATCTAGTAGTCATACTATTGACAAACAATTAAAAGGACATTTATTTTGATGAAAATGGATGAAACACTTATTTTTTTCAAAAAGACTATTAATGAAGAGTCTGATAAAGTCGTTCGATGAAAAATGAATCGTGTAAATATGGGGAGCCATATAAAATTTATGTTTTTTTGATGCTCCAGTGGGAACCCTTGCGAAATCCGAGATAATTGATAACCTATATGTTGGCCAGGTGTATAAGCTACATTCATACCAAATTTGATCTAGATCCGTCCGGTAGAATTAACGTGATGACCGGACATACAGGCAGAAAGGCAGACAGACAGAACTTTTTTTCAAAAAGCGCAAATTGGGCTACAGTATCGAAAATTAAACATATTCAACCGGTTTTTTTTTTTCTTCAATGAACTGTTTTGTCTCGGTATAGTCTGATTATTATAGTATAGATATATGTATGAAATATTCTATTATGTACGATATTACAATTTTCATGTTAGGGGTAAAACTAAAAGGCATCTATCAATAATAATGAAAGAAAATGAATGCGCGTAATATTTTTCAGGATCCTATAAAGTGGTGATTCTTTCTACATTTCTTCCTACCGTAACTACGGCGTAAGGAATATGTATGCCATGTATGCTTTGTTCTATTTTAAGGTACTCTTATTGTCAGGCACAGATTATTAGAAACGATCCTTATAATCGATTAAAACAAAATTGTAATCTGTACGCCACATGTTCCCATTTCGGTGGGGTACCTTAGAAAACATAATTTTTGATATCTCATTTACTAAGATCAAAGCACAATGCATAAACTAAAAATCTCCGTAAAAATCAATCTTTTTCCTAAATACCATATCCAAAATATTTTATTCCATCCTTATCATAATATAATTATATAAAAAAATTGTATATGATAGCAAGCAAACATATTACTAATAAAAGAAAACGTATTTTAAACCGTAGGTATCCTGGAGATGCTATTGATAAAAAAATAGGTAAAAAAACTTTTTAAGTTAAACGGTTTTATTATTAACATACAGAGAAATGTTTAAGATAAATGTACTAAAAACCTAAAAATAATAATAAAATAGATACAGTCGTGGGAATTATATACATATGCATAGACTAGACTAAAATAAAACCGTGGGGCACGTCAATTGTCTTCAATCGTTGATTAAAATGCTTGTTTTGTAATGTTATAATATAATTGGGCAGTTGTTCAACCGACAACGATGGACATGTGATAAATAGGGCAGAATGTGGAAACAAGCTAGCAAGCTCGATTATAAGCGAGTTTTAGGGTTTCATAGTGTTGAGCGAGTAGTACTTTTATCATATGTTTTGTCGATTAAAGACAAACTGCAAGCAGTAATCCGATTCATCGCCAGCCAGCAGTGTAAATTTCCAACGAGAAACTAGTTGAAACATCTCTTTTATTTACATGGAGTGTATGACTATTGGAATTTCCATGAGCAAGAAAATAGTAAGTAATTTCCTCACCGTCTGCGGGCCAACTGCCCAAGACGAATTAAACGTTTCTTCTATCGCACATTAAGTCGATAATTTGTAGACAATTGACGTGCCCCACGGTTTCATGTTAGTCTAGTCTATGCATATGTATATAATTCCCACGACTGTATCTATTTTATTATTATTTTTAGGTTTTTAGTACATTTATCTTAAACATTTCTCTGTATGTTAATAATAAAACCGTTTAACTTAAAAAGTTTTTTTACCTATTTTTATTTTCTAGTTTTTAGTTTTTATTTCGCATTCTGTTTAATTCATATAGTGCTTCATTATTGCAAGGTGTCTTGCCCGTTAGTTTATTGCAGTCCAACTCCTCTATACGTAGTCCCTGCAAAGATCTGACTCTACTAAGAGCCACGTAGGCTTGACCTTCTTCAAACAGTTTCGCACCTAAGTATACGACTGCGTAATCCACAGTGCTGCCCTGCATTTTATGTATTGTAGAAGATGATAGTATCAAAGGCAAATTTCTTCTTTTCTAAATTTAAATCTTATTACTATATGCCATTTAGTGGCTGCGCCCATCTAAAATATTGATTTGGTATAGTGCACTGTATGGCGACCATCTGAGATTTTAATTTTGCATAGTAAATTGTATTCTACTTGGTGAGACCTTTCATTTGATACCCATGTTGATGGGATTGAAATAAAACCTAAGTTATCCGCCATTTTGTAGAGGCCGCCATCTTGGATTTTAATTTTATATAGTACATTGTATTCTACTGGTTGAGCACATTCATTTGATACCCATATTGATGGGATTGATAAAACCTACGTTATCCGCCATTTTGTAGCGGCCGCCATCTTGGATTTCATTTTTTTATTGTATATTGTATTCTGCTTGTTGAGCCCTTTCATTTGATACCCATATTGATGGGATAAATAAAACCTAAATTATCCGCCATTTTGTAGCGGCGGCCATCTTGAATTTATAATGATAATGAATAAATATAATTGTATTGTCACCAAAATCCAAAGTGTAAACAAAATTTCAGAATAATCGGTTGATAGGAAGAGGGTGAAATTTGAATTACTAAATTTGACCCAAGAATAAAGAAACAAACGGGGTGAGCTAAATAAAACCGTTTAAAAAGACAACAGTTGTTTATACGTCATATCAAAAAAAGATTTTAAATAAGTTTGTGCCTCTATCTCTTAATTTTTCTTTGTCCCTCTATAGAAATAAACTATTTAACATAAATTTAAAGGATTTAGCTCAGGGATTAAGAGTACAACTGACGCCCTCTAGTTAAAGTTTGATGAAGTAAGGCTTTATGAAGAAAGGCGACCGGGGAGCACTGCATTGAAGTTTGTGAATTTAACTGTCTCAGTGTTGGTGTTTGGTATGTTAGTCAGGCTTTTCAGCAACAGATAGCGCTACTGTTTGATAAGAAGAGGATTTGAGGGCGTATTTTTTTATTACAGTTACTTATACTGGCATTTCGATATTCTCTTTCAAATATGAACACCATATTTTTAGTAGAAAAGTGAACGCTTAAAAGAGTAAAGTATTATATTATATGTGTTTAAAAGCATCAAATAAGGGTGCTTGGCTGATTTTCCATTTATCTATAGTATATTTCAGGCCAAGACTCCTGAACCGACTGGAATTATTTTATCCTTGAGACCATAGATCTACGTTTTTAGTACATCTATGCTTGAGACCCTAATTAGGATAATGAGATAAACCTATGAAATTATTATATTGTCGCTGATTCTTGGTAAGTGTACAAAGTTTGAATTAAATCTGTAAATTTCAAGTGAGTCAAAATCTATTCCAAAGGTGTCGCTTCCATACACACATTTATGCAGGTGAAGATTACATACGATACGAGTCTTCCAAAAATATACGCCAAATTGCCAATAATAAAATTAACGAGGAAAGTTGGGATGCTTCAGACATCTCATTTGGAAATGACAATTACTTTACTTACAAAGGCTAAGTAATATGGGTTGATTTGTTATTTGAGGATGGTAAAAGATATTCTTTTGTTTAACGAATGTACAAGGTTTTCAAGCCAAAATACGAGATTTTGACCGACTTGTGTACGACGCAAGATATATTAAGGGTTGGCAACCCTGGTACTGGCCTGGCACTGGAATAAAAATCACAGACATTCACAATTTCACAGACTAGCTAAATACACCGCTTGACATGGGAGGGAAATGACATTTGACATTCTCAATTCAATATGCAAAGTTTTTTTTTTGGTATTTATAAAATATTTTTATTTGATAGCAAACATAAAAATAAAAGACTCATTTGAATATTTTTCATTTAAAATAAGTAATTGTAAAGTTATGATTTTTTAAAGATTGTTCAACTTTTGTACTTAATGACGTCATCGATCGAAAATATCACGTAGCGACATGCAAATAAAGCGAAATGTTTTATAAAAATGTTGCTAATTACATTACATTTCACGACTTTGTGATCTCAAATGAAATTATTACGATAATATACTAAAGAAACCTATGATTTTCGATATTTTATTAATGAACTGCAAAAACAAATGTCTTTGAAATAACACTGACTCTTAGCTTTGTTTGATTTAATTTTAAGAAAATATTGTTTATAAACATAATATCTCGAAATGGTTTCGCAATCAGCACCACTTTTGTAAAACTTTGCATACCGAATTTACGTGTTTATATTATTTTGCGCCGCGGCGGATTCGACCGAAAAAAATATTAGAATCTTCTTTTGGCGGGAAGATCAGCTGTGATGTCAAGTAGACGTTTCCGCCAATGTTTGGCTTTTGACACCGAAGATTGACGTGGAAGGATGGATGGATATGAAAATAATAGATTGTTTTGTAGTATTTTATTCATTTTTTTCGCTTATATTTAATTGACTCCAATGTGGGATGATACTAATGTTATGTGTTGTGCGCTGTTGTAATTGGCCTAGACCTCGCTTTTATAACATACCCTTTTTATATTATAAATCGATAAAGGACATCAAACTAAACAACTTTGCCCATGGAATGCCTATCTAAAATATTGTAATTTTCAAAAAAATATAATAATTAAAAATTGTCGTACCTAGTTCAAACTGAGAATGTATAGAATGAGAATCTTTGCTTCAGTGAAAATAAGAAATAAAAAAAAATATAATAATAATAATAATAATAATAGGCCAATTGGCCTAGACCTCGCTTTTATAACATACCCTTTTTATATTATAAATCGATAAAGAACATCATACTTAAAAACTTTGCCCATGGAATGCCTATCTAAAATATTGTAATTTTCAAAAAAATATAATAATTAAAAATTGTCGTACCTAGTTCAAACTGAGAATGTATAGAATGAGAATCTTTGCTTCAGTGAAAATAAGAAATAAAAAAAAACATTTGATCTATGGTGTAAACAAAAACATAACCTCTTTCGGTATTTTCCAGTTCAATCGCTCGCTTACCGGTTTATTTTCATGATATTATTTTTCAACGACGATCAATACAACTGGAAAATACCGAAAGAAGTTATATTTTTGTTTACAGAGCGAAAAACATAGATCAAATGTTTTTTTTTATTTCTTATTTTCACTGAAGCAAAGATTCTCATTCTATACATTCTCAGTTTGAACTAGGTACGACAATTTTTAATTATTTTATTTTTTTGAAAATTACAATATTTTAGATAGGCATTCCATGGGCAAAGTTGTTTAGTTTGATGTCCTTTATCGATTTATAATATAAAAAGGGTATGTTATAAAAGCGAGGTCTAGGCCAGTACTGGAATATTTTAGCTAAGGTTGCAAAACAAAGAGTATCAAAAAGAAACCGTTTACTGTAAAGTTTAATTGAAATTAAAGCTCCTGAAAACAAAGCTTCTTATTTCTGTTCCTGATTGTGCTTTGCTTAATACTTTTAATAAGGGTTTTATTCATTTCTAAGTTAACATAGATTTTCGGTTGGCTCAAAAGAACAAGAAACCAGGGCCATTCGGTGAAAATAGCCTCGGCCATTATTTTGAGGTTAGGTTACATTTACTTACATCTTAAAATAAAAATTGAGTTTTGTTGCTTCGTTGTCATGTCAATAAATATTTTGTGACGAATTTCTGCGTGTAACTACCCAGTTCCAATGGTTATTTTAAATCCAAAACCTTGACACAACTATGGCAGTTGTAATAGAAACCACACTAGGAGATATTACAGTTGATTTATACGTAAATCAAAGACCAATAACATGTCTAAATTTTCTGAAACTTTGCAAAATGAAATACTATAATTACAACTTATTTCATAGCATAAGAAGTGGTTTTATCGCTCAGACTGGAGATCCAACTGGTGAAGGATCCGGTGGAGAATCTATATGGGGTGTTATAGAAGGTCCAGCCAAAAGATTTTTTTCCAGTGAAAGCAGGCCTAAAATTCGTCATACTGATGCTGGTTTGCTCTCCATGGTCTGCACTGGAGAATCAATGGTAGGATCTCAATTTTTCTTCACTTTGGCATCCAATTTAGATTCCCTAGATGGAGTGCACTGTGTTATTGGTGAAGTTTCTGAAGGGCATGAAGTTCTGAGGAAGCTCAATGAAGTTATCTGTGATGAAACTCATCGCCCCTACCAAGATGTAAGGATCACTCATACCGTTATTCTAGAAGACCCATTTAATGACCCTCAGGGAATGAAACCTCCTTCAAGATCACCTTCACCAAGTGCAGAAAGACTCAGAGGTGGAAGATTAGCTCCTGATGAAGAAGTTGATGAAACACAAGGAAAGACTATGGAAGAAATACAAGAAATGATAGCTGAAAAGGAGGCAAAAGCTAGAGCTACCATATTAGAGATAGTAGGTGATCTTCCCGATGCTGATATAGCTCCTCCTGAAAATGTATTATTTGTATGCAAACTAAACCCTGTAACTGCCGATGAAGATTTGGAAATTATATTCAGTCGTTTTGGAAAAATTGTCACATGTGAAGTTATAAGAGATAAAAAATCTGGTGACTCTCTACAATATGCTTTTATAGAATTTGCTGACAAAAAGTCATGTGAAGATGCTTATTTTAAAATGGATAATGTACTTATTGATGACAGAAGAATCCATGTTGACTTTTCTCAGTCTGTATCTAAAATCAAATGGTTGGGTAAAGGGAGAGGAGTACAACATATTAGTGATAATAATGTTAAAAACAATAATGTTAGAACAGAAAGAACAAGATCTCATAGTAAAGAAAAAGTAAATCACAGAAGCAGACATGATAGAAATGGACATGAAAAATCTCGCAGTGATAGATATAGAAATGAATATGACAGAAAGGGGAATGTAAAGAGATCAAGAAGTAGGTCACCAGTAAGAAATAAAAGTCGTAGATACAGCCCACAACCAGATTCCAGAAGATACAATAAAAATGAGAAATCACCCCAAAGAGAAACTGAATTTGATAGTAAAAAGAGATATAGAAGTAGATCTCCAAAAACTAATATGAACAGATCACCACAACGAAATAGAAGTAGATCCCCTCATGCTAGAAAGAATGAAAGAAATTACTACAGAACAGATGCAAAAGAAAATAATGAACTCAGGAGATCAGTGGAGAGAAACTCAAAACACAGCAAAGAAGTTGAATCAAGTAAAAAAAGAAATACACATAAAAGTCAATCTCCTACTAGAGATGAAAAGAGACACAGAACTGATAAAGAACACAAAGACAGATATCAAAGGTCAGCTGAAAGAGAACAAAATAAGTACAACAATGAAAATAACACATTCAGAGAAAGAAAAAAACATGATACAAATATTGATAAGCATAAGACATTTTCAAAAACTGTCAAAAATGAATACAATAGAAGATCCAGATCCAAGGAAGATAAAAACCATAACAAGTCCCCAAAAGCTCCCCATTCAGATGATGAGGTTTTTGATGATTCTACCACTACTACACATAGGAATAAAGCAAAGAAAAATAAAAATGAATCAGATTTAACAGATGAGAAGCGCCATAAAAAGGATAAATCCAAAAACAAAGAGGCAAAAGAAAAGAGTCACAAAAAAGAAGCAGTTGAAAAGTCAAAGCCAAAGGAAAGTTCTGGCAAAACTAAGAAAGATAAAAAAAGAAGAAAATACTCTACTTCAAGTTCTAGTTCATCATCCTCCTCAAGTAGTGAGAGCTCGAGTGATTCAGATACAAAAAAGAAAAAAGTGAGACGTAAAAGAAAAAAACATGTTTCTAGTGAGTCTAGCAGTAGTGATAGTGAGAGCAGTACAAGTTCATCTAGCTCAGATTCTAGTTCTGAATCTTCATCTTCCTCATCTGATAGTGAGCCAAAAAAGAAAAAGTCTAGAAGAAGTAAGAAAACTAGTAGCAAATCTAAGAAAAAATGACCTGATTTACAAAGACACAATAATATTTTAAATTCCCCTTACAATTAATTGTATTATTTAATTTTAAATTATAAGTTTTATTTTGATATAGATTTGTTTTAATTTAATGAGTACCTTACATAATCATACAAAAGTAAACCATGCCTTAATTTAAAAACAGGATAAAGTAACTAGCATTTATGGATTTTTCATACATTATTTTATTACACTTAGACACATGTATTTTACATATATCCTGAAAGAGGTCGTAAAGGTCAATTTTCTGAATATAACTTATTATAGCTGTGTAGTGTTGACTCAAAATAGCACTACTCCATTGCTTCCCATGGCTGTTTGTAAGAGGTGGCTTACGGTATTGGGAATTATTAACATCATTTTAGGTGATTCGGTTGGGGTCCCATCACCAACAACTTTTATTTTACCTATAACACTTAAGAAAAAGGTAACAAAAGAGTTATATATATTCACGGCTATAAAGCCCTAGACGGGGTACCCAGTTTAGGTAATTGGATGGTGAAAAAAATGTGAAATAAAATTTGTTGGTGATGATAAATGTCCAAAAACTTCTTTGATAACCCCAAAACTAAGAGTATTTAAATAAAGTCAGTAAATGTATGATTGAATATAAGTTTCATATAGATTTAGGCTTCAAGATACATACATACAAGCATATACTCATGGCTATAAATCCCTAGAAGGGGTAGCCAGAGCTAAGGAATAAGAAATTCCTCAGGCGGTTTTGGAAGTTGAGTGGGGAAAAGATTGTAAAGTTAAGGATTTTAGCGATGGGTCTTTTACAGCATCCCCTGTACGTACATCCCCTGGTGGAAATAGGGTAGTGCTATTCTAAGCCGACACCACACAGCTCACAACAGTATGTTACATAATCTATATATATAAAAGAAAGTCGTGTTAGTTACACTATTTATAACTCAAGAACGGCTGAACCGATTTGACTGAAAATTGGTAGGGAGGTAGCTTAGAACCTAGGAAAAGGACATAGGATATATATCATCACGCTAAATATCGCAGGCGGTAGGCAGTAACAAATGTTTAACACCATCCGTGCGAAGCCGGGGCGGCCACTAGTTACTTAATAAAAGGCACAGAAATGTAGTAATAGTTTTGGACACGATATAGTAAACTACCCCATCCGAGTGCACTAAGCACCAAATATAGCAAATCAATATTGTGTACGTTACTTCTTCATACATGGATATACCCACGCCATTAGATACCATTGGGTAGACTATCGATCGTCAATTTGTCCTATCCCTGCAAACCTCTCGAGCTTCATTAACATTCATCAATATGTTTATACACGCCCTTTTGTTCTTTAGACTTCGGATGGCTGAATTTTTGAGTACATTCTTTATTTATTTTATTATATTAAATTTTAATCGTGTATGTTTTATTTTATAATCGTAATTTAATTAATGTTTTAGAAGTTTTGTTTAATTGATTTAATTTATTGTTATTTTTAATTATGTATTTTTTTTATTAATCTTATATTTGACATTTATACTTAATTTCTTCTATTATGTGACATGGATTATTATTATCCGAAATAAATGTTTTGAATTTGAATTTATTCGATCCAAATGTATCCCCCGTAAGGTCGTACTCTACTGATACTGTTCACAATTTTCATTGTGCTCCACTCAGTCAGATTACAATGGATGGATTGATTCATCAGAACCCTGTAGGTAGATAGGACTATGCTTATTTTCATCTGACTTCAAAAGCCTTTTTTTTTGTATGTATGTTACGCGATTACTCCGTTATTAGGCATTGTTTTTCTGTTCGGTTGGATATGCTTGCAAGGTGGTCCCATTAAATTTTTATAGGGGTTGGGTGCGTGGTGAAATAAGTATATCAAAATGCATACGTGCACGACTGTGTTATTTATCGAATTTGGCGGAAAAATTTGGGTTTCGGTTAAATGGCTGTGAAGGCGGTATCATTTTTGTTCAAAAAGATATTATATTGAAGAAAGAATCATATGCATTGACGAAAGTTAGGGTTGTGAATTCGATCCCACTAAAAGCATCTGATTATTTATTTAAAAATATACATGATACGAAACAGGAAGTAAGATAAAAACCGCATAATATGTTAGTAAAATATTATGCATATTGCTGTTTGTTTTTTGCTTTGTGTTAATAAATTATGCTGTGTAGTGTCGGCTTAGAAAAGCACTACCTTATTTCTTCCGGTGGGTGTACGTAAGAGGCGACTAACGGTTTGGGACTTTTAGGAAATTTTGGGCGATGCGGTTGGAGACCCGTCAACAACCTTTATTTTACCATCTTTTCCCCAGGCAACTTCCAAAAGTGGCTGAGGAATTTCTAATTCCCTAGCTCTGGCTACCCCTTCAAGGGATCTATAGCCGTGAGTATATGTATGTATGTATGTATCCCATATTTATTTCATTATACATTTATACTAGTAGGTACAAGTTCTGTGTTGTATCAGCTAAGAATAGCACTAACTCATTACTTCCCTCGGTTGCCACTCGTAAAAGGCGACTTAAGATTTTAAGTGATTGTTAGGCGATGTGACTGGAGAGACATCACCAGACATAATTTATTTTGCAATCTTTTCCTCACTTAACTTCCAAGAGTGGCTGAAGAATTTCCAGTCTTGAAGCTGTGGCTGTACATATCTTGGGATTTATAGCCGTGAGTATATGTATTTTGCCGTGTAGTGCCGGCTTAGAATGTCGCTACCCCTTTGTAGCCACGGGTGTCGTAAGAGGCCCTTAGTCGTATTGGGACTTTTTATTGGATTTTTGGGCGATGCGGTTGGAGACCCTTCACCAAAAAC
Organism: Bedellia somnulentella; assembly: GCA_963576735.1. Lineage (NCBI taxonomy): Eukaryota > Metazoa > Arthropoda > Insecta > Lepidoptera > Bedelliidae > Bedellia > Bedellia somnulentella. The sequence goes on along the minus strand of OY755186.1, from coordinate 11,245,846 downwards.
CTTTATTCTTACCATCTTTTCCCCACTCAACTTCCAAAAGTGGCTGAGGAATATTTATAATTCCTTAGCTCTGGCTACCCCTTCTAGGGAAATATAGCCGTGAGTATATGTATGTCTTATAAGTCAATAGTAGGTTATATCAGTAATTACATTATCTGATCAGCGTGATGAGATTATGATACGATAACTGGATGTTTCAACACTTTTCGTGACTTTTAGATTCCTAGAGATAAAACAGCAAACCAGATAAAGCAGCACCACCAATTTTAGGAAACTGTCGTCATCAACCATCTCTGTACTCGTCTGTACCAACATGATACGTCATATATGACCTTTGATGTGGATTTGGTCAAATAATACAATACCTACTAGTAGGTATATACCCCTACATAAATAAATATTTACGGACATGTGACACAGATCAAGTTTGCCTCAAAGTAAGTACAACTTAATGACTTTTGGTATGGGTTTCTAAAGACCGATTTCTGAATTGAGTATTCCAGCTGAGAACAACTTAAGTATCGTTCTGTCGCATTGAAATCTTATCAACTGAATGAGACAAAACGATATTTAAGTCGTTCTCAGCTTTAGTACTTAATTCAGAAATCGGGCGTATCCCAACGATATATTTAATAGGTACTAGTGGATCGGCCCAGCTTCGCACGGGTAGCGTTTTTTTTAAATATCTGATGTTTCTTTCTTCAGTCACTGCTCAAGCATTGTGAAATTGAGCGCAATGTTTTCAATTTATTAGATTTATAGCAGTCCTGAACAGTGTAGTTTGGTGATTTTGAATGCGCTTTGATAAACGGTTCAGTATTTCCGTTTATAAGCAAATTTTCAGATTGAATTGAAGTTGAATAAAAGGCTATGAATTATTTATAACAATATTAAAAAAACCATACCCTGATGTAGGATGCAACTACTGGCGCCATCTAGTATGTAATATGAAAATAGTAAAGATTTGGTTTTAGTCACGGGCGCGATGGCTTATTTCATGTATAATTTCGGTGTTTCTCTACCGATTTCTATGATTTTTTTTTATTGAATAGGTAATAATGTAACTTTTTTAACTCAGGGATGAGGGAGAGTATTATAAACGTAAGAGTAGACAAATATAATCAGAATGCTCCGAACTGCTAAGCTATCAGGAGTTATTGTGAGTCAACCATAAAAGATAAACATATACTTTTCTGGAATATTTTTTAGACAATTTCATGAAGAATATTTTCTTTGTACATTATTTCTATGTAACTTTAACCATTAAGGCTGCATACGCGACGGAAGCTTAAAAAATGGAGTAACTTCGCCCGTTTTCCCAAAATTTCCCGAAATTCCCCTTCACTACTCTGCTGAAAAGTATACTATACTCTGCCTAGGAGTATGAAGAACAATTGTGCTAAGTTACGTTAAAATTCGTCGAGTAGTTTTTACCTCTCGACTTTTAAAGGTGGTTCGCTATTTTTTATTCTAAAGCTCTGGCCTCCCGGTCTGGGATATTGCCGTAAGTTTAAGTAAAGTGGCTTTCCTTTCTCCTAATCTATGTTATTAAACAATATTTTTTGCATTAAGGGAAGACCGACCTGGCTATACTCACGGTAATAAATCCGAAATAAGGTAGCCAAACCTTAAGATTAACAAATATATTAATTTGAAAGATGGTAATTAAAAATGTATATAGTTGGTTAGTCTCTAATAATATCGAAAGGGTCACCTAAAAAGCCTCGTTCGATACCCACGAGAATACATGGGATAGTGGTATTCCAAGCCGACACTACACAATAAGTATTTAAAAAAATATGAGAAATCTCACATGGATAAGTTCCCTATGCTTCGTTGTATGTCAGTGTATTCAGATAGAGTCCGTAATCCGTCCCATTACGTTAATACACTGTCCAGGTAAAAAGTGGGTACTTTGCCAGCTCTCCGATGATATTAAACGTAAACGATACGATATCCCCTCCAGGACTAGACGAGTTGCAGTTACTTACATTACGATACCGGATTCAAAAGGGTTACCTTCTTAACTGACTTTACCGTTCATAAGGAAAAACCTAATAAAAGCAAAAGGTTGAGAATTTACCTTTACATTATAGGGATTCCTAAATATCTCACAACCACCTTTTAAGGAATAAATAAGTACAAAGGCTAAAACTCTCTTTAAAAAAGCAAAACCTTTTCAAGACATGTTTGACGGGTTTCGCTTTTATTTTAGCGATTTAATTGATTTAGTCAGTAAATAATACAATCTACTACCATCCTCCAAAATTACCTACAGCGCTTAAGGCCCTGCTTCCAACTGCAAAATTAACTAGAGGTCCGCCATTTTGAATCCTGATCTCAACACGCGGTCAAGAGAGTACCAAATCAAATAACAAGTTTAGTATTAGTCGTAGGTATTTGCTCTGACCACAACAATAGTTGGCTTATTCAATATAATTTCCAGTGGTTACCTTTTGTGCTGCACAAGTGAGCTAATGAGAAAATGATGTTAGCACCGTCACCTATTGTGATGTCTTTCAAGAAGTCAGTTGGGATGTACTCTATAAATAATATCCGTTATTATTTGCGCTGGCTCGAGGAAAACGTTGATATTTTTGGGAGTTGACCAATTTTGTAGGTCAATTGGTCTATGTTTTTGCTTTATTAAGATGCTATTCAAGCTAACAGTGCATGTGGCATGAGAAAAACTTTGTAGTTTTATTATTATAATTAAATGAAATTCAGGATTTGTACTCGCATTATTTCTTGATCCTAAAGAAAAAGATGCTTAAAAACTAAAACAATTGCAATATTAATAATACCCTAAACAATAAGTCCAGTTTTTTAATTATTATTATTCCTGTTTAGCAACGTTGTATAAATATCTATCTATCTATCTTATATATCTACTCGTGTGATATGAGTTCATTTCAATTGTAGATGAACACAAGAGTTTTTTACAAGTTGGCCTCTAACCTTTTTCAAATAATAAATAAGTTGTTAACTATAATAATCGTCTGCTTTTATCTGAATATGTATATCACGACAGTAAATTATGAGGAAATATGGTTTTAGTAGTCTTTAACTTAAAGCGCTGAGAACCATCAAATTTTCCAAGTAATGAACCTTAGATCTGAGCATATTCACAATTAATATGCCAAGGCAGGGATGGACTTGGCATCTTGGTTTATTTTGGTAAGAAATATATTGCGGTGGAAGGTTGTGAATTATCTTTCTCTTCCCAGGGGCACAAAGATATATAGATGAAGATAAAAATTATCCATTAAACACAAAATATAATCCGACTACCTACATCAAATGGCGTCTGAAATAAGGAAGCAATATATAAATTAAATTATGTATAGGTACCCTACCCGTACTTGACTTTTCGAGATATAGCCATGGCCAGACCTTATGAATAGACGGCCACAATTGTTACCCTTCATAGTAAATTAGTCGTAGTAGTGTTTAAAAAAACGTTGTGTTTTCGACGTCCCAAATATACTCGTTGCTGGATTATGTAAAAAGATAGCATTCGCCACCTATCTTTTCTTATAATCTGCTGCTCAAAAACTTGTTGCCTGCAATGTGAATTAGCTCTTCCTACTCCCTTTTGGAAATATGGCCATCGGTATACTTAAGTAGGGAAATCAATTATTTTCGACGCCAGCCAGCGGGACTCGAACCCACGACATCCGCAAAAGCATCCGCATCCGAAAGTCGCAGTGCTGCTCTGCCGAAAAATTTTATTTGTTTAATTGATTAATGATAATCCCCACATGAGATTTTCATGCCAGCAAACTACGCATACATAATTAAGTAGGTAAATCCTCAGTGATGATTTTAAAGATGTGAATCAACATTGAAAAATATTAATATAATTATTTATCATCTTTACCATGTCGTTAACAACAAAAAGTTTTTGTGAAATAAAATAAGTTACCCAATTAAAGTAGGATGTTACGCAAGTAGCAGCAGCAAAATAGATGTCCTATTTAAGAAAAATCGTTAATACAGTTAATAAACTCCTCCCTTAAATCTTGTATGGGCTACAGAAACAATGAAAAATAATAGAGTATTGAAAGACACAAAATGCGCCCCTGTCCAACGCTCCAGTGCGCAGGTCACGAAATTATTGACATCACCAAGTATTCCTTCCAGTCGAGTCTGAAAGGTCGCACGATACTCTGCTCCTGCTAGTCTCAGGAGACCCCTCATATCACTTATCTGCACTTTCATTAACGCATTTGCCAACAATTGACCACTTCCATCGTGACTCGGGACAATGTTACTTACAACTTTGACCGCGTTTTTCGCGGTATTTCTAATATCTGATGCGGTGCCTACGCCTAATAGCAAAGGTAAGCTAATTTAAGTCCTAATTTCACCACTGTTATTTTATTCATGGTTTTATTGTTTAAATACTACATTACAATATTGTAAAAGCTATATTTTTATCATATATTGATTTAATAGTGGTATGACGCAAATTGATAACAATATGCCGACCTGTGTTTTGTATTGATCTCTACTGCGCGGTCCGGGCGAACATCTATTTTTAGCAACAGGTGTCTGCGCGCTCAACCCACCCATCCCATCTGAAACCACCCGCTCTGCTAAAATCCATTCCATTTATATTATTGTATTGATTAAACTTATATAAATAGTTATGATCACAATTATATTTACCTGAAGGCTTTTTTATTTAAGTGACCGCTTAAGTAATTTATGTAATTTTTTGATATTTTAAATGTAGGAAATGAAAATCGAGCCTCTAACAAAAGTTACCTTTGTGTCACCATTATAAATAATTTTGATAGTGCTATAAAAATAATGCATTATAAAAAGACTACAGAATGTTGTTACAAGTATATCAAATAAGAAATCTTAGGCAGAGCATTGAAATAAAATAACGAAACAGATTGAGGAAAACGAGGAAAAATATTTTTCGTGATCCTACGAATAGCGGAAAATAGAGAATTGGGAAACATGCATCACTTTACATACACACTTATTATTTTTGGCTTAAAATTCATAAAAAATCTGCAAGGAAAGAAAAATATTTTAAACCAGATGGTAACTAACTGAACGATTTTAATTAAAACTTTTCATAAAGTTTTCATTTAATATGGTTTCGTTTCGCAAATCAAAGACAGCTGAAAAATATGAAATTAACTTCTGAAAAAGCGCAATACCTACTACTCACTACTTAATCACGGCTTGGCCGGTAGATTTGTTAAAGGATGTAGACATTCGCTATTAACAGATTTACCGGAATTGCACACCTAAGGGAATAAAACGGGAGTTGGAGGTTATATGTAAATGGCCATATTACATTCTCGATTACCACATAAAACGATTTGTGTGTGTGAAACGGACCGAATTGCGCTCAAAAGAGTTACCCATTCAAACGGGAGTTCAAGTGTATATGGTAACTTTCTAAGTTCTGTATCACTTACTTCAAATTTGGGAATGAATCGGGGGTGGTTCCCTGCATATTTTTATATCCACTAATAAGATAATTTTATTTATAATGCATAAATGATTGATAGACTGGTAATGTAGTACCAGCGATAACCCTTAATTTACAAAAGTGTGCAAGAAATCACTTATTCCGAAGGTACTATCACCACAGCCCCTATATGTCCTCGCAAAGTGACTCGCACCAACCCTGAATAGGGTGATTTGACCATATCCACCAGGCTGGCCTGATGCGGGTTTGCAGACTACTGACTGCTAAGATATTAGTACCATTACCGACGGGATGCACTTCGTAGCAAGGATTCACATTAATATTCGGATATTCACGTGTCTTAGCCTTCGGTTGCATTCAGAGCTGGGAATTTTTATATCTTCGGATCATTGAACGAATGCTCTACCGGTAGATCACGGAGGCCGTTTCTTTCTTCAACCTCAATTAGATTCTCAAATTATTTCGTAGGAAGTTTTTTCACTCATCATTATTACAACATGACTGAAATTTGAATAAGAGGTTGGGAATTAACATTAAACCTAAATTTTTAGATGGCGGCCCGATACCAGAACTACCAGAAAATTGGGATCAAACAAAAGACGATACTCAATCCCTTTTCCTAAATAAGAGTGACAAAAATGATTTGGAACCATACCCGTTAGCCCTCAGCGAGGAGGGTACGTAATGTTGAACTTTAACTATTAAGCCACAGTTACTTAAGACAAAGAAAACCTCGTTGAGACAAGTAAAAATTTTATTTGAGTAATTAATTCAGTATTTCAACAGTTTGTATGTATTTTTGTGGAAAGGTTGTGTAATGACAAACGATGTTCTAGTCTGCTCTGATAGGTACCAAAGTAGTTTTTCTTAAGTTCGGACCCCCATGTATTAACGCATGTTTTCGTACTTTTAGGTAACGGAGACGTTTATGAGCGAGGTTTGGAACAAGTGAATGGAGAATTGGACAACCTCATCATGAGACCAGAGCTCTATGGTGAGCCTCCAGCAATGGAAGGTCTGGCTACCAACTATGAATCTCGTCGCCGCAAGCGCGGAAGCGGCAAAGTTGGCGGAGCTGGTGCTGCTACTAAAGTTGCTACTAAAAACAACTCGGGGAAAAAGAATTTGAAGTAAGAACTAATGCATTTATCAAATTGTATTTATATATGGAGAAGTAATAACTATCTAATGATTCCATTTGTATCATTCAGGCCAGACGTATTGAAGTCTGCTTCACGTGTGGACTCACTTGAGCAGGAGCATGACTCGCACCGGTACAAGCGTGGTAGTGGTTCCAAGGTCAGCGGCGCGGCTGCTTCAGCCAAGACTGCCACAAAGAACAGTGGAGGAAAAAAGAATTTCAGGTAAAACATATCAAGCACACTTGGATCAACTATAATATAAAACATTTTGTATTTACTGTATTTTTTTTGGTTGCAGACCTCAAATGGAACGACGCAAACGCGACTCTGGACTAAGTGCTGCAGATGTTCGAGCTCTTTTGAACTTTTGGGAAGCCCAGGAACGCAGGAAGCAGGAATACGCCAATCAGTTGACAGTCGATCGCTATTATGGACGTGTGAACCCTATTGACGACGAACAGGCAGAAGTAGATGAGAATGGAGACATTTGGTACAACGAACCTGTGGTTGTTGGAGCTCGCGAACCTCATCGTTCCTACTTTTCTGAGCAAAACCGAATGGCCATGGCCCGTGGATACCCTGAAATATACCAAGTGGATCCCTCTGAATTGGCACAGCGTTATGAAGAGGTTCGGCGAAAGAGGCAATACGCTAACAAAGTAAAACGGTTTATGGTTTCCAGGAAACGATCAGATGGTCCGGCGCGTCAGAACACTTACCGTCCTCGTGATGATCTGTTCACTCTGACCGAACTGCTCCGTACTGAACCAAGAGACCAGGAAGCAGAGATGCCTGCATTTCGGCGATTGATACTTTAAATATTCTGCACTTACTAGTGTCCATTCAATTACTGATTCAATTAAAGGAAATATATTTATATTATTTATTAATGATCATCGAACCCAGCCTTGTCAGACTTCCATAAAAATATATATTTATTCATTACTTTTAGTGTGAAAGAGAGTTTTTTGTGCAGTCATTATTTCTGAGCAAATGTGACTGTATTAAAATTGAACTTGCATATAATTTTCACAAAAAAAGTTTTTTTAAATAAACACTGAAAATATATGTACTATATTCGTTTACCTATTAACAGTAATTGATTATAGAGTTATCGCAATTTCTAAATAATTTCTTATATTTATTTCATGTTGAACTTTTTTTATCGATTGAATGGACCACAAATATTATCAATGTAAAAATTTGGAGGGAGGGATTGTCGCGCATGTTCATGATGCTTTTATTGTTACTAAGTGTAAACATTAGATTTCTAAGGCCTAAAAGAACGACCTTTATAACAATTATTAAAATCTTGAAGAATCATAATTTTGATATCATTTTTTTATTTTTTTGTAACTCAGTTTAGTTTACGTAAGACATCCTTTTTATCTAAGAAGTAGTTTATAAATTATATTAAGGTTAGAGCGGAGTTAAACTTCACACTGATCGTATTATTAGATAGTTAATTTATCATTATATGTGAAATGGTAACTTTGTGTATTAAATAGTACTAGAATAAAATACCATTTAATTTTTGTTTTTCTGAAAACCCCCGTAACATATCATTCCTGTCTCAAAAATTCAGACTAAAATATAACCTATTAAGTAAATGTTACAATGCTAAAGTGCCCATTATCGTATTGATATTACGTACCCATTATCAACATTAACTAAATAATGTGCAGAATCCCTTGTTGAGATGCACATTGAAGTCGAAGTAAACGATAAATTGCATAATATGTGTAGTGACTAATTGGCCACGATTGTATGGCCGTATGTTCGGTGCAAGGAACCCAGAGACTTGCTTAGCAGCTACTTATTACGTAGGATACTCACAACCAACTTAAATATCGTTCTGTCGCATTGAAATCTTAACAACTGAATGAGACAAAACGATATATAAGTCGTTCTCAGCTTTAATACTAAATTCAAAAATCGGGCGTCAGTGTTGGCTTTGCCAGGCTGCTTAGATCTTGTTACTTTACTCCACCTCTACAAGACCTCTACCCTCCATTTTTTCTCTTTGCCTTAAATTCGCATAGAATACATAAAAGAAGTAGGGGTGACCATATGCATTCAAATTCAGAGCTAGGACAAAGAGAAGTTAGACCTTTTCAAAACTTTTATTATTATATACTGACACTCGTACACATATACCTATAGATTTAACGATATATAGAAAAATAGCAACGATTAAATACAGTGTGATCGATTAACGATTTCATTATTTTACTCAAAGCGGATATTTCAGTTTTATGTATTAAGTAAAGAAATAGGACTAGTCCCAAGTTTCCTAAAGGTGCATTTATGATACAAGTAATTAAATTCAGTCATACAGCCGAGGTAGATTCCAAAGCCAGTGCTTCAGGCGAGTTTTTTTAAGGCATCGAGCGCAGTAAGGATTTACTGCGTATGTGTGTCATACGAATATTTACTACACGATTTTTGTAGGAAGAATTAAGTTTTCCGTACCGCAAATGCGCAAGACAATGGCCAACTAAGAAAACAATAATGAAAACAAGAACAAGGTTGAGAATCATAATAAAGAAAAATAAAACTACCTCTGGGTCTACCAGGAAAACGCTTGTCTACAGATCGGGAGGTAAGTAACATTTTAATTTATAACATTTAACACAGTTTGGATGGTTAATGCAGTCCTCAATCACATGATTATCCGAAAATAAGAAGTTTTGGAAGGGTCCCGGCTACTTTCACGCTTGTAGGCAGACATAAATATCTCCATGTATTTCTTTGTACATACATACATATATATACTCACGGCTATAAATCCCTTAACGGGGTAGCCAGAGCTTTTTGAAAAAATGAAAAAATGTGAATGTAAAGAGTTTCTTTGTTGCTTCTTCTCTTTACGAACACCTTCCGAAGCAACGGATTAACGATTAATTTAAAACTTTGACGTTCAAAAAATTTTAGTATTTAACTTTATTTTGAAAAATAAACTTTTTGACTTTTTTTGACTTTTAGAATGAAAAATTCCTCAGCCACTTTTGGAAGTTGATTGGGAAAAGATGGTAATAATAGTTAATAGTTAATAATAGTTAGTTAAATAATAGTTGGTTTTTGGTGACGGGTCTCCAACCACATCGCCCAAAAATCACTTAAAAGCCCTTATACTCTTAGTCGCCTCTTACGATCACCCACGGGTAGAAATGGGGTAGTGTTATTCTAAGCCGACACTTCACGGCACATTTCTTTGTACACAACCTAATTTGTAAGGAGACAAGAATATGATGAGGAAATTAAATAAGGAAAAACATAATGGAATCGCAATAGTGCACATTGATAAAAGAGGCACATTTTGGTAATAAGAGGTTTCATTTGAGTAAATTCAGATTAATAAACGTCACTTTACAAGTATTATAAAGCAAAATGTTATAATATAAGATCCCGCTGCTAAATCTCTACGTTCATAACGTATAAAGTCAAACACACATTTTAACATAAGTTTATGAATAGGAGAATACACTGACAAGGGGTGAATCCTAACTAGTTTTGGTTCTTTACGTATTTTTTATCAACCTACATTTTTTATTAAATAACCCTTGCATGTTCGCATTTATTCGACAAACTACACTTTACCAACATTTTGATAGTATTTGCATCACTCTGCACCTTGTAGATTTTGAGATATCCCATATTTTCTATTAATTGTTGTGAACGTAATGACAAATAAAGGAACTGAATGACATATACTTTAATATGAATGACATTGACCGACGTGTAATGACCATTGGTTTATATAGGTAATTTTATAATGAATGAAATAAAATTAACAACAGAAAGCAATTATTTATTCAGATTCCAACTAGATAAAAAATACACCTGGAGCATTCCACGAAAATACGGAAGTTTTTGATGAGATACCAACTTCATATTTCTATATGTTTGTATATATTTTTTGAAACAGTACACTCTTAACTTTCATAATCAAAACAGATTTTTAAACGGTGATTGCTAGATAAATAACTACCCTCCTTTAAACGACGCAAGAAAATTACTCTCATAATTGTATTAGAACGCCAACTTCACTAAGTTGTTGAAGTCAACTGTAAAATGATACGGACAATCTATTTCGTGTTTCTAATAAGTGAGAAAGTGTACATTAATGCCAGATTCTAGATTTTGTCATAAACTGATATAATTTATTGTAATTGGACTCCAAAATTAGACAAGTTTGAGTGTAATTTTTTTATTATCTCTAATAATTTCAGTCTTTTTTTGCATTCTCTGTATTTCACCTTCTTGATAATCAATTTGTAAGGTGAAGTCACAGTCTGACCAGGCGAAGTTACTCTCTGACCACTTGATGTGCTAGGCCCTAGTGGGTCCTGTTTATTCTTGGTAGAAGTTTCGAGAATCTTTTTACTGTCTATAATGACTTTCGTTTTTCCACTTCTTGCGCTTTAAACGTTGTTCTCTTGGGCTTAACTCATCTATACTCGAGATCTTTTTATTTTCTTTTCTTCTCATATACATAACATAAACGTTCACGGCGAATATCCCCGAAGGGGTTGGCAGGGGTACTAATACTTCTGAACATCACGTGACTTTGTCACCCGGTGTTCAGAGTACCCACGTTTTGCATGGACATTGTACTCACGTGATAGGGGGCAGCACCCGGTGTTCAGAGTACCCACGTTTTGCATGGACATTGTACTCACGTGATAGGGGGCAGGCCCATCGCCGTTTTGTACGAATACACTGTCACATGACTAAGTACAACTCAGCCATGTGGGTTTCCTCACGATGTTTTCCCTCACCGTTAACAACCATGATAAATTAACCACACATATGTCTTTAGAAAAGACAAATTGGTGTAGGCCCGACCCAGGATTTGAACACTAGTCGTTTGCACGATAACCGAGTGTTCTACCCACTGGGCTATCACGGCTTCTCATATAGTCCGCATGATTCTTTTGTTTTTGCTCTTCATACAAGACGATGTTGCGTTTTATTCGACAAATACTGTCGTTTTTTAGCTTCTCTTTGTTGTGCTAAAATTTTTTCTTTCTTTTTATTTGGTTTTGCCATTGTGACCTAAAACAACGAGAACACATTCATAAATCAAAGAACCAGCAGTCAAATTAAATATATTTAATATATAACCTAATTAATTTAATATGAAATTCAAACTTATATCACGACTGCATTATCTAAATATAACATCTTTTTCACTATACACTTCCAAAAATGACTAAAGGTTAGATTATTTACAAGCTTTGGCTAACCCCTTTCGGTAGTGTTTATAAATACAGATTAATATTTGCTGTCATTACTTTCATAACTATGTCATTACATTCGTGTGATATATTGATGAAATATGAGCGTAATGACAACGTGTGTAATGACATATTTTACGACTTTAATGTATATTTACATAATCGGTATTTGTCTAGCCAAGATGAAATACACATTATATATTTGGTCCTTATAACGTGTCATAAACATAAATTTAAATTAACTTACCTCTATCCGTTTTGTGATAACTCACTTTATTAAAATTACGTAAAGTAGGTGACAAATCACTGCGAACGTAAATTGCATAGCAAAATAATCAGAACAAAGCACAACACACGTACGACTCAAGTGCTAATCGCCGACGAATGAAAACATGTGCAGGCAGCGGGGTTGGGACATGTCATAATTTGTTCATGGAGTTCCTCTTTTGCAGGGGTTGTCATCGTGAACTGAATGACTATTTTATGGTGACAAAACTTTGAAATAAATTAATTCTTAAAATAATAATAATTTCACAGCAACATTTTAGCGGATGGCATGGCACTTTACCTTACAAATATTACATACTATCAATATATGTTCTCAACGATTATTTAATTTATAAGATAGTTATTTTTGCGTTGTTTGATCTTCAAATGAATGACATGAATGACATTTTGATACATTTTTATTTTTTCTATTAATAATGAGTACTATGAATGTTGATTTTGAATGAGCTCCAGTTGGAAAAGCATCAAATGAATGGTTTTAAACGAAAATGCATTTGTTTTTATTATTTGTATCTTAGTTATTTAATGGTTAACCAGTTTTTATCGTCGTTGTAGGATTCACCCCAAGACGCAGCCAGGCAAAAGTGGCCGCAAGTAATGTTAATTTAATTAATGTTTATTATTTTTCGGAGACAAATTTCGTTCACTTGTTTTCGAAATATAATAACATCCCCATCATAGCAGTGTATTCGCTGGGTGCAAAGTAGGGGGTGGGGGAACTCGAATCGATCACAGCGCGCACTGTGGCAAAAAAAGGAATTTTCGGCGGCTTATCAAGTGTTATTGAAATGATGGAAAATATTCTTAGTACAAAAATTGACAAAAAATGCCAAGTTAATATATTTTCGCGTGTCGGAAATGAAGGAAAAACATTGGCAGAGACATATGATATAGAGTCTAAAGTTCAAACTGAAATATCAAGCAATTCGAAGATTATCAAGTTTGACAAAAAAAACCAAGCACCAAGGATGTAATACTATTGTAAAGATTTTCGCTTATAACGCAACCTTGCTTGCAAATGCAAGCCTGCTTTCATCCAAATTACAGTAACACTAGAGTCATTATTGATTGTACAGAGTTTCAAGTAGAATTACCATCTACTATGTAAATTTAGATACTCTACAACTGTTGATAATCGTGTGTGGTGCTATTCACACTACAAGAAAGGATTACTGCCAAGGTGCTCATAGGTATTAACCAGGAGGCCTCGTCTCATTTAAATCAAAAGTGGCCGGTGGAAAGAAAAGCGATGTTCAAATAACAGTTGAATCAGGATTAGTTGATTATTTAGATGGAGACATTGTTTTTGCTGACAAAGGATTTCCACAAATAAAGAAAACTTTAGATGAAAGTGAAAAATAAATAGGAATTGTTATGCCACCTTTTCTAAGTGATAAAAGGGGATTTCCAAGAGTTGAGACAGATGCTACTTACAGTATCGCTCGGGTTAGAATTCCTATCGAGAGGATAATGCAACGGCTGAGACTTGTTCAAATCTATACTTATAATAAATCTGTAGAGAGGTCAATTCTGTACATGAAATATATTTTCAAAATAACCATCAGGTGGTGATTAGGGATCGATACTGATGCCAAAAATGCAATCACTAAAATTTTTGTCTGTCTGTCTGTCTGTCTGTCTGTCGGTTTGTATGTTCCTTATGGAAACAAAAACTACTCGACGGATTTTAACGAAACTTGGTACAATTATTCTTCATACACCTGCGCAGGTTTTTGTATACTTTCCAGCAGAGTAGTAAAGGGGAATTTTGGGAAATTTTGGGAAAACGGGAGAAGATGTTATTAAAGGAAAGAAAAATTTCGACACTGGCGGGGCTCGAACCCGCGACCTTCGGGTATACGCCCCCGTCGCCGAGCCCCGCCAGTGTCGAAATTTTTCTTTCCTTTAATAACATCTTTTATTTATGAGTAATAATCCCCACATGAGGAATTCATGTCAAAAAACATTTAAAAAAACGGGAGAAGTTACTCCATTGTTTAAGCTTCCGTCGCGTGTGCAGCCTTAATGGTTAAACTTACATAGAAAACATGTATCACGGAAATATTTTTCATAAAATTATCTAAAAAAAATCCTCAACAGTTTATGTCTATCTTTTACGGTTGACTCACAATAACACGTGTAATTCCTGATAGCTTAGCAGTTCGGAACATTTTTATTATATTTGTTTACTCTTACGTTTGTAAACCTCTCACTCATCCCTAATTTAAAAGAGGTAACATTATTACCTATTCAAAAAAAAAAAGAATCATAGAAATCGGTAGACAAACACCGAAATTATACATAAAATAAGCCACTGCGCCCGTGACCAAAACCAAATCTTTACTAATTTACATATAACATACTAGATAGCGCCAGTAGTTGCATCCTACATTACGTAATGAAATGATTTATTTTTTAGATTGTTATAAATACTTCATAGCGTTTTATTTAAAAATTTGCTATTAAACAGAAATACTGAACCGTTCATCAAAGCGCATTTAAAATCACCAAACTACACTGTTTAGGGATTGCTATAAATTTAATAAATTGAAAACATTGCGCTGAATTTCACAATAACCAGTAAAAGAACGCTTTGACAGAATCTGTTTATTATTATTTTCAGATTTGATTTCTTTCACATCTTTCACAAGTTGAGCTAAAACTAATTTTCTTCCTTTTATTGTCGTTTGTGGTTGGAAGGTGATGTCGTGTGTTATTGCTCGGAACCCAGATTTATAATTAATTTGACCATGTTTGACTGAAAATACATAAAAAGAGTTCATTAACTTACAACAATACAGTGATAAATAATCATCTGCAATGTTTATAAAATGCATTATTCGATTACATTTGTTTATTTCTATACTTACTTCTCGTGAAGTCAGCGATGAGAAAGTCCGTGTATACTATCTGTAATTTATTTATTGTCACTCTAGATGGGTAATACAAAACATCAACGTTATTATCGACGCTATAGATTTACATGATCGAATAGAATATATATAAATTACGATACTTTCTTGAAATTATTTGTTTTATTTACAGCCGCCCTTTTGACATTTCCACAAACTATAAAGAGATTACTACGTAATCAGACTAACCACTGCCCTAGCTATCGACAAGACTTTAGTCTTTGACGTGTACACCTTTGCTTTTGGCATGTTTTGTTTTTATTTTAACGAAAGAATGACTAAATGGCTCTCCAATGCGTTATAGTGGTAAGTTATGCCAGCTGCGAACTAGAGGGACCACATAGGCCCTTGGGGGAAAACACCCAAAAATTCATTTACATGAATTCATATACTCACGGCCATAAATCACAAAAAGTGGTAGCTAGAGCTTCAGAATAAGAAATTCTTCAGCCACTTTTGAAAATTAAAGAGAAACGATTGTAAAAAGAAAGCTTGTGACGGGACCCTAATAACTTCGCCCGAAAACCACTTAAATAGTCGTAATACCCTTAGCCGCCTCTTAAAAGCACCTACGGGAGGAAATGGGGTAGTGCTATTCTAAGCTGACACTACACCGCTACCTACCTAAATAATAGATACAAATAACAAATGAAAACAAACCTAATTGTTTTGTACAATATTTATTTTATTTGACTTAGTTCGGAAAAACAAATATAAATACACAACACTTACACAACACTTCCTCGGCATTATAGCTTCTTCAATATATTGAAGTTAAATAGCTGCGCAAAAGCTAAGAAAAACGAAAAAAGAGAACAATTGAACCTGAACCCTCAAACTAAAGTAGACGAGAACGGGATGCTTACAAGATGTTTGGAGATCTTTAGTACATTTTAAATTTGAAGTTTCGAATTTTGTTCACATTTATAAACAGTTCTCGGAAATACCAAAAATATTTTCTTGTAAAAAAAATTGTCTCTGTACACATTTGTATATTAAATCCTCCACCAGCTGTTATTTAAAGTCTTCTGTGTCTCACTATTTCTAGTTCGCCACAGAAACCACTCAGCGTGTTTTCTTGTTGGAGTAGATATAATGAAACACGGCTTAGAATAGCACTACCCCATTTCTTCCGGTAGGTGTACGTAAGAGGCGACTAACGGTATTGGGGCTTTTAAGGGATTTTTGGGCGATGCGGTTGGAGACCCATCACCAAAAAACTGATTTATATTTAAACATCTAGTATTTATGACTCACTCAACACTATAGGCTGCATAGTTTATATCTTACCCTGTTCTAAAATGAAACAAGGATACAAACAAATAATACTGTCAGTATCAATCTACCCCATCTACCCTAAGGTCAAGAACAAACTAGAGGAGTCATAAGGCCGTGGACATTTCAATGTCCGCCAGAATGAGAGGTTTTCTTTTTGGGAAATAAAACAACAACATAGTTTCCTAGAGCTCTGTAGATGGCGTTGATGTAACTACGTTACTTACTTAATTTTTTTCTTCGTGGCCTCAATCGTGTTGCCACAATAATTTCGCCAATGTCAACTTTAAAATCATGTGTCACATCACCATAGAGTAACTTTTTGGCGAGTAAAAACAACAAAAAGAATGTTAAATATAAATACAGTCTTTGTTTATTTACTTTTAAGCTATCTTGGCTTAATCTGATATTTATTTAGACATTCAAATCAGAACGTTTTTAAGTACGTTCCGTTTTACGATATCATTACATCCAAGTGTGAAAAACGGTGTGACGTTCCGTTCCTACCAGTAACATAGCAAGTCTGGCGCCATCTATCCTGAGAACAGGGAAGAAGAAAAAAAGAAAAACAGGAAAACCTCTCATTGTGAACGTTAGTTGGCGCTGTCATCGCGCACCCAGCGAATATAAAGAATATGAAAATCCTTAGGTGCCGTTGCAAATTCGGCCGCAACTATGTGGATGGGTAGTAGAGAACGGCCTCGTAAAACTTATCTAGATCAGATATAAAACATATAAAAGCAACAAAGGTGTAAGTCTAATATGACGTAGGTACCTACTTCCCAACTATGACATCAATGCAAATTGCGATTGAAGTTAATTGAGCTTAGCGAATTAGGTAAACCTCAGTCTTCTTACTATCTGCTCAGTCGGTCTTAAACTTTAAAACGCGCTCTAAGTAAGAAATCATTAACTTCAATGGTAAAGTATTTTTTCGGTGATTTTAATCAATGATAAGTTCGATCACGACCTGCGACCCCTTACAAAACTAAGCAATGTCCACTTGATCACTGTGCCAAATGTGGTAGAAATCGGTCGACCCGTCCAGAGGCGTTCGATGACAAGGAAGTGGCCTACCCGCGTATAAGATTAATTACTTATAGTTTTACAAAGGCAGCAACCAACAATCGTAACAACAGGGGAATCAGTTAGGAATCTTAACTTTCAATCAAACTTCCATCGAATTTATTATATTTTTTGGTATTCCACTATTGGCCTCTGGCCTAGATAAATAGATTACCTACACCACTACCACTATCAACCTACGTACCACGTACGTACCAAAAACTATTACCTACGTACCAAAATCAATTAATTATTTAAAAATGATAAAATAAATGAAACGTCAATAAACAAACAAAACTAGACAAAAATATGGTTGTGCAATTTTTGCGTTTGCTGTAGCTGTGCAAGCAATCTTATTATTAAATGACTAATTGCTACATATTGGATTTTCGTTGAAGAAGTTGAAGAATATTGGAGATTTTATTTTCACTGCTCATCTTACTTAATATGAGGCGATATAACGCTCCAAACTCGCATGTCAAGAAGGAGGTTAAGTAAATTTTATGATGTAAAGCATTGAAACCTTTGAAACTAGTTATGAGTGAATCGTTTAATTATTTCTTAAGAGGAAGTCATAGTGAAATTCCAACAGAACATACATCTCATGATTTTCCGACTAACGTGACTGAGGGGTTTTGGCAGATCTCAATTGCCTACCCAAGATATGAGTTAGTGGTAAACATTATAAGCTACGCCAAAATGTTTATCTCAAGACTA
This sequence comes from Bedellia somnulentella, assembly GCA_963576735.1. Classification (NCBI taxonomy): domain Eukaryota; kingdom Metazoa; phylum Arthropoda; class Insecta; order Lepidoptera; family Bedelliidae; genus Bedellia; species Bedellia somnulentella. Next base: position 11,227,752 of record OY755186.1, on the reverse strand, counting down.
TTGCGAGATATCATCTTTTCTATTCATGATGTGTTTTCATCGACTGAAATACTTCCTTCTGTCCATATTCAAGAACTGCTTGAGTCACAAAAGGAGTTACACGTTAAGTTACTTAAATTGCCAATCAGGCAACCTATACGCATTAGTTCAAGTAGTTCTTTCAATAACCAGTAGTTTTAATTACAACTTACTTGAATAAAATAAATTTACTATTTAATTTATTTTTTATTTTTATAAATCAATTGAGTAGTATTCCTTAGTAGGAACATATTCCTAAAATTATCGGATCTTCAAAAACAATGTTACTTCAGCCACTTTTGGCAATTAATAAATCGATTAATTCTAATACGGTTTCAACCATACTCTTATTACCTATATTTGCCCCTTCAGTAAATATTGCCGTAAGTAAGAATAAATAATTTGGGTGGAGGAAAATGGAAGATCTTCCGCCAGGCGGTGGGGTGGTGTGCCTGGGGACCGCGGTCCAACTGTATTAATAGGAACTTCTATATATGCTAAGTATTTTAGAAACGTCATTACCGCGATGTAGAAATTGTATGGCGATTCTTGATGACGAGTGTGACGTATATTGCATGGTTACGTGTTGCTGTGGAATGTGATACTTGCATTGTCAGCGTTTCTATAGCGCGCGTCATTGCATTCCGATAGCGTATCGCTACAATTTGCAATGCTTCAATAAAACATTTTAAATTGATTGAAAAGTATACCTACATAAATAAAATACGTTGCAGTTGTGGAAAATTGTAACAGTAGGTACTGTACATAAATTAACATTGAGCTATTCGAGACTCTTGACCAAAAATCCAGCTCTACACTAATCTGACAGCCAAATAGAAAATATCTGATTTATGACATTACTCTAAGACATTACCATGGAAGTATTATTTAAACAGGAACGCGCGCTGGCGACCTAAAGTGTCCTGAAAAAGGATGGCTTACTAGCGAACTGTGTCTCGTTTTAAGTAGGGTGACCTTCTGTTGGTGTTTTAATAAGAGTTCCTCTAAATTATTGCCAAATAAATTATTTTTCTTTCTTTCTAAAGCGGCCAGTACACAATGGCCCACGATGGCCCACTGTGTACAGGGAGCAATGGTGCATGATGGCGGAAAATTGCCGATCGTGGCGCGCAATGGTGAAGTTGTCGGTTTTTCGGGCACACTTCAAAGGAATCGTGGCGTAGCGTGGCCGGTGGTGTTTCCACAGTGGGCCATTGTTTAGTTCGTCACCGGCCGCTCATAGATACTTATACTTTTTTGGGATATTTTATTGCAAAATGTATTTATAATCACTATATGACGTAAAAATAACATAAATAGCGCCATAAATAAAGTAAATTACATACATAATAATAAATAAATAGCTGCAGCCATAATTACTTCGACGTCCATCACAAGTTGATTGCTAGGCAGTAATGAGCAATGGGCCATTGTGTGAACACCAAGTGATCGTGGCCTACAATGGTGCATTGCGGAGCGTGGCCCATCACTGGCCATTGTGTACTGGGCGCTTAAAAAGTGACATCCTTAAAAAAACTGTCTTTAGGGACATAATACAAGAAATTGCTCAATAGAAATCCCGAAAATAACCGTTGTCGTAATCGTCACAAAAAAACTAGTATCATTCCATCATTTGATTACGTATAATACGAGTAAACGGTCATACACATACTTATTAGTAAAAAAATGATATTTTAATTCGCTTTTTTTGCTTTCTATAAGGGCCTCAAATTCTTGTGTGCCCAAGGGCCCCGGTCTAGTTTAAGACGGCCCTGGATGCACTCGCAGCCTTTGACACGGTAGCTCAAAGGGATTTATACTCACGGCTATAAATCCCTAGAAGGGATAGCCAGAGCTAATGAATTAGAAATTCCTCAGCCACTTTTGGAAGTTGCGTGGAGAAAAGATGGTGATATAAAGGTTGTTGGTGATGGGTCTCAACCGCATTGCCCAAAAATCCCTTAAAAGCCCCAATACCGTTAGTCGCCGCTTACGTCACCCACCGGAAGAAATGGGGTAGTGCTATACTAAGCTGACACCACACAGCTATATTCAAATTCAAATCGTTTAATGCATTCATGTGGTAAAGTTCGAGATGATACAGGTTATTTTATTTATTGTTCCATAACATGAACCCATATTTATCACTATTAAATGATAAAAGCTCCAAAACACTCAAACAGATGATAAATTGTGGACACCACATTTATCTTGTTTCGATGGGGATACCCGTGACAAATATTAATATCCCTTTTGCCAAACTTAACCAATTATTTATCTCCAAATCGAAAGGCGACAATAATAATTAAAATAAAATACAAAAAAGGAACGAAGAAGAAGAAGAAGTTTATAAACTGCTTTTTATAAAATACTCCCTATAAATAAGTTTGATTTGTTTTTCTTTGAACTTAATCTCGACTGGCAACCGTGCGAGCGGGACACACTTCTCTCTCACAAGGCTCTCGTTCTAGGACATTTCTCTGCTTGACAGTCTTTAAAAGATTATTAACTTTATTGCATGGTAATAAATTGCATTTTTGTTTACCATATTTTTGTGAATACGCTCTCCTGTTTAGTTAGTAGCTTCATGGACATTACAGATCCACATACATTTCTTGGCCGGTAAGGGCGTCGCTGTCATCGATATTAGTATTGCCAGTAAATAAAAATTTACCATTATAAGGGAAATAATTTTACATCATACAGGCTAATTTATTTATGTATTGAAATGTCTTAATAAAACAATTTATATCATATTCATTTGATTAATAACTAGTTGCTGTGTAGTGTCGGCTTAGAATAGCACTACCCCATTTCTGCCGGTGGGTGTACGTAAGAGGCGACTAACGGTATTGGGGCTTTTAAGAGATTTTTGGGCGATGCGGTTGGAGACCCATCACCAATAAACTTTATTTTACCATCTTTACCCCACTCAGCTTTCCAAAAATGCCTGGGAGTTTCTAATTCCTTAGCTCTGGCTACCCCTTCTAGAGATTTACAGCCGTGAGTATATGTATTTATGCATGTATGTAATAACTATTATTGTAAGTAAACAAGTTCGTTTTAATGTAAGCTAATTATATTTATTTATTTTTGCCCTTGTCTGGTATGTCTACCCGAATGACTGTGTATCCTAAATTTGCTGATCTTACCTCCCAAATGTTGTCTTGAAGAGATCGCTTTTAGCGATAACACTGCCAATTGTACTTCTCTGCAAACTGTTTCATTATTTTATACTCAAGGATTTGTTATTTGTGACACTCAGAGTTAATAAGTGGGTAACTACATAAAATCATTTTTTAATCCTGTAAATCAGAGGCTTACCTTGTCGTGTACTGTCTTTTACATTTCATATTCACACATAGATCCCCTGAAAAGGTGACACAGAAAAAATAATTCTAAACATCAGATATCGTTTGGGTCATTCATTTTGCTGGGTCAGTGAATTTATGGTTCTTTTTTATTCCTGTTAACAGCCTTGTAACATATAACATAACATAAACTTTCACGCCGAATACCCCCGAAGGGGTTTGGCAGAGGTACTAATACTTCTGAACATCACGTGACTTTGTCACCTGGTGTTCAGAGTACCCACGTTTTGCATGGACATTGTACTCACTTGATAGGGGGCGGGCCTATCGCCATTTCGTACGAATACACTGTCACACGACTAAGTACAACTCAGCCATGTGGGTTTCCTCACGATGTTTTCCCTCACCGTTAACAACCGTGATTAATTAACCACACATATGTCTTTAGAAAAGATAAATTGGTGTAGGCGCGATCCGGGATTTGAACACTAGTCGCTTGCACGTTAACCGGTGTTGTACCCATTAAGCTATCACGCATTTGCCTTGTATTTTTATATATATATGTCAGACAGTTATGACTTAAGAAATGACACATTGGTACATCCCCGCATTTGGATTAGAACCCACACATCAGTGAATACGCAGTGAATTCTTATTCGGGAGCATTTCCCCACTTCCCGTAACTCGCACTGCTATAGTCATGCGCGCACAACTTTTCGGACGGTGTTAGCTTACTTAGATAAAATTTAACAAAATAAATAATAATTTTCATATTTTTTTATATTGAGTACTGGAAATAAAAGCGTTTATTAATAAGCAAAGATACATCATAAAAATAAATGTCTTTAAAAAAAAGTTTCCACTACAAAAATATTAATGAAACTGATAATTTATTATATACGTAGGTCACCCTATAATTTTTATTTAGTTGAGAACTAACTGACAATGACAGGCCGAAATTTCAAAATGGCGACAGTAGTACCGTAGTCGCCGCCGGCCAAGAAAAGATTGTGGATCTGTACTATTGTTCTCACTATTGTTCTTCCGCTTTGACATTTATGATTTGATCAATAAAATAGGATTTTTAAGTTTTTTTTGCGTTTAAAAATATTTAATGAATAGTATTTAAGCTAAAAGTACTTATAAGTTTGATATATAATATACACGATAGAACTATATACTGTGAGCAATGAAATGTGATAGTTCTGAGCCGGAAAATGAGGACGGATCGCCTGTGTCTATATCTCACAATATTTTTAAGGAAGTGCGCAACTTAATTACTGTAGTAAATAATGAAATACATGATGCAGCCACTCGGGGGGACGCACGATATCTTAAAGTGTTATTAGAGTAAGTTCCTGTTTTGTGCATATGTACATAAATATACTCTAAAGCACAGATAATATAATACTATACTAGTATCATGATCAGTAGACCCCGTTATCTTTGTAGCATTTTGGTGGCAACTGATTTTAGTGATGGGGTAATTGATAATAAATTAATCTCTTTTGTCTTTATTATTATTTATTATTATAATAAAATAGATAAGTAGGTACATTAATATTTTATATATTTACATTCATATATTTTATTCACATTGACATTTGTTTAGTATGTGACACTCGTAGTAAATAACTTGGATTCGTTCCATATTTACGGGAGTAAGGCTTTGTCTCCTATTAGAAAATATCCATTTTAAGCAAGAAAAAGATCGTTCAACTTCTACCGATGTTAGTGGCAAAAAGTTCATCATTTCGAAGTTTTGTAAAGTTTTTTTGTTTACTGATTCTTTAACTTCTGTTTCTTTATTTTTTAACAAATTATCTATATTTTGTATCGTCATATATCCCGGATTTTTAGATAAAACACTTTTTAATTTTTGATATACTAATAATATATAATCTAATCTAATTTATAATCATTGATCAGTATAAAAGTATCATGACATAAGCACATAAGATAATATAACCATATTATAACTATGCAGTATAGTGCCGGCTTAGAATGTCACTACCCCTTGCTTCTCACGGGTGTCGTAGGAGCCGACTAAGAGTAAGAGGCTATATTTCATTACTTTATTTCTACCTTCTTCTCTCCTATCATCTTTCAAATGTGGCTGAGGAGTTTTTAGTTTAGACGAAAAACGAAGTGTATCATTTTTCAAACCTATGAACAGTTAGGTTAAACAATGTGATCAACCCAAGTTATTAATTGTTTGCTTGATTATATGATTTGCCACCTATTCCTTAGTTAAACTTTTTAAATAAATATGGGTTGTTTTAACTACAAAAATGTGATATTCGGAGTTGGTAATAAACGATTCCCCGCCCATAAATTATACACTAGCTTTTTGCCCGCGACTACGTCTGCGTGGACTACATTTTTTGCATGCGGTTTACATCCAAAATACCAAAACACTGTCTTAACTTCTGTTTTTTTTTTTATATTTATATTCCCGTGGGCGTTGTAATAGATATAAAGAACATTGACGCTTTTTAAGTGATTTTTCCTTTTCCCCATTCAACTTCCAAAAGTGGATAAAGAATTACTTTATCTGAAGCTGTGGCTACTTTTTTTGGGGTTTATAGCCGTTAGTATCATGAATGATTGATAGCTGAATTTCATAAATTCCTTTTTGTAGTGTCTTCTTGTCTTAGTCTTGCCTTATATCAGTCAATCGCATCAAGTTTCAAATTTCTAGATACAGAAATGTATAAAATCTGTATAGTATATTTAAATCCCTTAGGGGGTGAGTTCCAAAAAACCTTTTTAATTGTTCATAAGAATCATGAAACAAACCATTTTGTACAAAGCTTCTATGTTCAAAAATGAGAATATCTTTAGTAAGTACTAGTGGATCGTCCCAGCTTCGCACGGGTAGCGTTGTTTTTTTAAATCTTTTTGTTCATGAAAACCTCATTTTTCTTTCCTTTATTTATTCTTTATTTATTAGCGTTGTTTTTTTAAATATCTGAGGTTTCTTTCTTCAGTCACTGCTCAAGAATTGTGAAATACAGCGCAATGTTTTCAATTTATTAAATTTATAGCAATCCCTATACAATGTAGTTTGGTGATTTTAAATGCGCTTTGATGAACGGTTCAGTATTTCCGTTTAATAGCAAATTTTTAAATAAAACGCTATGAAGTATTTATAACAATCTAAAAAATAAATAATTTCATTACGTGATGTAGGATGCAACTACTGGTGCCATCTAGTATGTTATATGTAAATTAGTAAAGATTTGGTTTTGGTCACGGGCGCGGTGGTTTATTTTATGTATAATTTCGGTGTTTGTCTACCGATTTCTATGATTCTTTTTTTATTGAATAGGTAATAATGTTACCTTTTTTAAATAAGAGATAAGTGAGAGGTTTACAAACGTAAGAGTAAACAAATATAATAAAAATGTTTCGAACTGCTAAGCTATCAGGAATTACACGTGTTATTGTGAGTCAACCGTAAAAGATAGACATAAACTGTTGAGGATTTTTTTTTAGATAATTTTATGAAGAATATTTTCGTCACACATGATTTCTATGTAAGTTTAACCATTGAGGCTGCACACGCGACGGAAGCTTAAAAAATGGAGTAACTTCTCCCGTTTTCCCAAAATTTCCCAAATTTCCCCTTTCCTACTCTGCTGGAAAGTATACAAAAACCTGCGCAGGTGTATGAAGAATAATTGTACCAAGTTTCGTTAAAATCCGTCGAGTAGTTTTTGTTTCCATAAGGAACATACAAACCGACAGACAGACAGACAGACAGACAGACAGACAGACAAAAATTTTACTGATTGCATTTTTGGCATCAGTATCGATCCCTAATCACCACCTGATGGTTATTTTGAAAATATATTTAATGTACAGAATTGACCTCTCTACAGATTTATTATAAGTATAGAAGATGGATAGAAGTTTGGCGATGCGGTGTCGGCCCGGTGCTGCCCACTACACTAACCGTTGGTGATATGTGAGAGATTGCAGCCAATCAGTCATAGATGGCGGTACTAAATTAAAATTGAGATGTGTGCTATTATTTACCAACTATTCATTCTGAGGCTTAAACAGACTATTAATTTATGCGTAAGTGTAGCATAATATATCTATGGGAACATTAGTTTAAAAATAGTTAATAAAATAAAAGTTATAAACATATTCTCAGACCTATCAAATGAATACGCAATATTCATACAATATACTTTCAATTATGTTTATTCATACATGTTCGCATAGTTGAATTTGAAAAAGATGGAATAGTGCTTCCTATTATTCTAAGCTTACACAAAAGCAAAAAAAAACGCAAAAAGATTGTGACCCCCCCGGGGCTCGAACCTGGGTCTTCTGTTCGATTAGCACTAACCAAACGGTATACTGCTACGCCACGAAGACTTTGGTGTAGATTTCAAATTTTGATAACTTATATATCTAGTAGTCATACTATTGACAAACAATTAAATGGACATTTATTTTGATGAAAGTGGCCAATATATAGGATATCCTTTATCCCGGATTTCGCAAGGATTCCCACAGGAGCATAAAAAAACATAACTTTTATATGGTTCCCCCATGGTTTGGTTTGGTTTTATATTTACACGATTCGTTTTTTAATCGAACGACTTTATCAGACTCTTCATTATTAGTCTTTTTGGAATAAATAAGGGTTTCATCCTCATTTATTCCTTGCGAAATCCGGGACATATTTATTTTGATGAAAATGGATGAACACTTATTTTTTCCAAAAAGACTATTAATGAAGAGTCTGATAAAGTCGTTCGATGAAAAATAAATCGTGTAAATATGGGGAGCCATATAAAATTTATGATTTTTAAAGCTCCTGTGGGAATCCTTGCGAAATCCGGGATAAATGATATCCTATATATTGGCCACTTTCATCAAAATAAATGTCCATTTAATTGTTTGTCAATAGTATGACTACTAGATATATAAGTTATCAAAATTTGAAATCTACACCAAAGTCTTCGTGGCGTAGCAGTAAACCCTTGCGAAATCCGTGATGATTGATAACCTATATGTTGACCAGGTGTAAAAGCTACATTCATACCAAATTTGATCAAGATCCGTCTGGTAGAATTAACGTGATGGATGACTGGACATACAGACAGAAAGACAGTCAGTCATTTTTTTCAAAAATCGCCAATTTGGTTTCAGTATCGAAAATTAAACATATTCCTCCGGTTTTTTATTTTTTTTCTTCGATGTACAGTTTTGACCTCGGTACAGTCTTATTATAGTATAGATAGATTTACTCACGGCCATAAATCCCAAAAAGGGGTGGCCAGAGTTTCAGAGCTAGAAATTCCTCAGCCACATTTGGCAGGGGAGAAAATGGTAGAAATAAAGTATCGTTGGTGATGGGTCTCCAACCGCAACGTCCAAAAAATCACTTTAAAAAAGCCCAATATCCTTAATTGCCTCTTACGACACCCGTAGAAAGAAAGGGGTAGTGAAATTCTATGCCGTGCCGGCATTCGTTTAGAGAAGTACGGCTAAATGATTAATTTGTTTAAAATTTAACGTGCTTATTTCAGACAGTCATCGGTGGACAAAAATCAAGTAAATATGTTGGGTAGAAATGCATTACATATTGCCATATTAGCGGACAGTCCGGAGTGTGCGAAAATATTGATAGATGCCGGCGTCAATATTAATGCTGAAGACAAATTAAACTTTACCCCATTATCGCTTTGTCTATTGACCAGGTGAATAATGAGAACATAATTAATCTTTATTTAAACCTCGCTTTCCACACTCGTCACTACATACATATACTCACGGCCATAAATCCCTAAACCGGTTAGCCAGAGCTTTAGTATCATAAAATTCTTCAGCCACTTTTAGAAGTTACGTGGGGAAGAGATTGTAATATAAATGTTTTTTGGTTCTTACGATCGCACATGGGAAGAAATCGGGTAGTTCTATTCTAAGCTCAAGCTCCACAGCAATAATAACTCGTCACTACAAATAAACAAAAGGATAGTCGTAATTTCGAAATCAGAAATTCTCATCCTGCATTGTTATTTGATAAGGGAACTGATTATATAACACCTCTCCCTATCATCTCTGAAAACTAGGTGACAAGAGTGTCACGGGATGTCCAGAAGTCTTAGGGCCGGCGCTGACTGCCGGCATGGCATGGCAAAGGATTTCGGTACAGATATAGCATTTTTAATCTTATTACCATGCGTATAGAATTCATTTTGACACAACGATGCCGAGGGAGGCCGCGGTCGGACAGAACGTCGGCATCGTTGTGTCAAAATGAAGTAAAATGAATTCTATACTCATGGTAATAAGATTAAAAATGCTATATCTGTACCGAAATCCTTTGCCATGCCATGCCGGCAGTCAGCGCCGGCCCTTAGTACCTCTGCCACCACTTCGGCGATTTACGGCGTGAATGTTGAGAGAATTTTGAAAATTCATTTTCTGGTAACATATCTTTCAGCAATCCCTACATGATACCTATTATCGAACTTTTGTTTGAACGAGGAGCATATTTTGAAAACCGGAAATCCACTGATGATCTCGGCGTTTTTCTACGTTAGTATTTTGTTCCCTATATAGTTTAATATATTTTCCGTGTGTAATTTACTTATAATATTTATAACACTTTCTATGAACTCTTCTTGCACTAAGCTCCACACACATGTACATACGACTTCTCCAGATCCATGTAGGAGTGGTATTGATATAAAAGACGCTCCTTCCTTCCCTATTATTGAATAAGTGTTAACGAGTGTGAAACGAATAGGAGATAATTTTTCATAATACCTGACCATAGTGCAACTTTCTTTATAGTATAAGTCATTTCAATACTATGATATGACGGTAATGATATTTCACAGGATACGTAGTGGGAACTGAACCCACTAGAAGCGAAATAGAAGTATTAAAATTGTTATTAAGTCACGGCGCTAAAATAAATGATCCAGAATCACCTGGGGGAAGACAAGCACTTCATTTAGCAGCTATGAGTGACAACTGTCACCTGATAGAAGTTCTGCTAGAATTTGGAGCAGATCCATTCATGGAAAACCACTGTAATCAAACGCCATTAGATGTCGCTGTGGTTTTCAATTGTTTTAGTGCAAAATTTTTCTTAGAAAGAGCTATGGAATTGTATAGAAGTTCTTCTGGGAGATCGAATTACAGCTCATGAAACTCTTTATGAAAGGATGTTGACAATAAATATAAAATTTTAGCAAGTTTTTGTTTTAAGCTAGAAATGGTTAGCCCAGAACATGCCCAGATTTATAGAAATCACCAGCTACTTAAGTAGGTACGTATTTTAAAAAAACTAGTGGAATTAAATTGTTATGATAAATTAGTAATTTGATTGAATACAAAAAACATACATCTGACTATCCAAGCGATGATCTATTAAATTATTTAATAGTTTTACCCTTAATTGGCCTAGAATTAGTTTTTAAGACACGCACTTTTTATATTTTAAATCGATTAAAGACATCAAACTAAACAACTTTGCCTAAGGAATGCTTATCTAAAATATTGTGATTTTCAAAATAATGAATACATAAAAAGTGACGCTGCTTAGATCAAACTGAGAAAGTATAGTGAGGTTCTTAGCCTCTGCTGAAATAAAAAATAAAACTACTAGTGATTTGACTCACAGACCAACTCTAAGATTAATATCTTATTAGTAAAATGAAAATAGAATATGTTAGGTCTATACCTTTGACTATGAACACTATAGACAAAGCGATGTTACGTCATCCATTTTAAAAAGAGAAGCCCTTATTTAAGTTCTTATATGTTAAAAAGAGACACAAAACTTTATTGTCATCTCTATCGCGTAACCCGTTTTGTTGATGTCACACTTTTAAAGCGTGACAAACAAAGCGTCGACTTGTGAGCGATTTTAGTTTTCTTTTGATTTTGAGAAAGATTTTATTCATTTGTATATTGTTATTGTGACAAAAGAGACTCCATTAATTAAGTTATTGTTTAGTGAGGTATGGTTGGGTGTAGCGTGCTTGACTGCGGAAGCCACAGCGAAAAACACATCGAAGGATTGACTTTCCACAAGTGAGTGAGTTTTTTAATGTTTTTCTACAGATAAATACATAATAAATACATTGCGCGATCAGAAAAAAAGTGATTCAAATGTTAATTACGTTGAACTAGATTACTAGCATTTTCTTTAGTTATTTTGAGCAATTTTTTAATAGCATAACCTAAAAATATGCAGTATCTCAGTGTTCCCATAATTCACGTTTTCATCCTACCCTGTCGTTAGGGTAAAATTTTCAAATTAGTAAACTGATGTTAATGTGTGAGTATATTATGAATTTCGTCGCGCTATAGCGACGCTGAATGATTTCCAATTGTTATCTACGGAATTAGTAAGTAATAAATTTGTTATATTTATTTAATTTCTTCGTATTCATTACAGTTTTCCTAAAGACCCGAATCTACGAGAAAAATGGATTGCGGCCACTGGAAGATGCAATTGGAAATCAACCAAATATAAAATACTTAGATGTACGAATACATCATCTTTTGAAAAATGTGACTGAAATAGACGAATGAAACTGATTTTGTTTAAAGGTCAATAGTAAATAATGCAATAAAACTCATGTACAAAATAGTGCTGTCTTTTATTTTTCAAAATACAAACATAGACCCCACTATACCCATGATGACCCGTATGATATTTACATAACTTGCACTTATGGAACAGCTGTTTTTTTTTGTCCAGTAACAAAGTTAGTCCCGTACAAAAATTTATTCGTAATCATGGGAAGATTCATCCCTGATAGTTAGTACAATGCTTTAGATTTCACGGTGTATTAAACATCAGTATAAATGGTAAAATGAAACAAAAAAGATTGTATAATACTAGGAGCAAGTATGTATAATTATATGATTGCAGGAAATAATATAGTAAACAGTAAACCTTTACAATAAATAAAACGACGTAACAATAAATTGACGTAATCAATTTTAAATTAAAAAGTAACTTTTAGAATGATGATTATAGTATTTTGGAGTAATTGTTTTCTAGTGATCGCAACATTACAGGGAAAAATATTGCTATCTAAAAGAGGTACTCTCCCGTTGCATTATGACTCTGTCTATATAGTCTAAGGTCTATACAAAATTTTAACTAATGAGAGGTTTTCCTTTTTTTCTTCTTCCCTGTTCTCAGGATAGATGGCGCCAGACTTGCTATGTTACTGGTAGGAACGGAACGTCACTCCGTGTTTCACACCTGAATGTAATGATATCATAAAACGGAACGTACATAAAAAAGTTCTGATTTGAAAGTCTAAATAAATATCAGTTTAAGCCAAGATAGATAGACAAATAAACAAAGACGATAGAGAAGATATTTAACTTTATATTTAACAATATTTTTGTGGTTTTTACCTTTGAGTAGTGAAGTATATGGAGATCACATAATATTCTATATAAACTTTTCTGTCAAAATTGTGTTTGACGAAATGATTAACTATTGTTGTCTCTGTCTGATGATAGTATTTTTGTGGGTGTCATTAAGACCAACACCATTTTAATAATGCTGGCCACAAGAATCTTATACATAACTATATATAGAATTCGTGGATGAATCCGCCATTTTAGTTTCAAAGTTTTTTGTTGTCTATGGATTGATTTGTTTGTAAACATTGAAATTTTGTAGAAAAATTACAATTAATTGTGAAATAAACAGTGGTATAGTGCTGAAATTCTGTTAAAAATGGTGAAGTGTTCTATTCTGACCTGTGGAGCATACTTAAGCAGGAATCGACCTAATTTAACAATTCACCGGTAAGAAATGGGAAAACTGATAAATCGACTATTATTATTGTGATTTTATTCTTAATAGCATCATATAGCAGACTCATAAAGCATTTGTAGCTAATCCTACTTTAATGGTATACCTGAATTTTATAGAGTGAAGTGTATTTACAGAGTTTTCAATACTTTTAGATATAGATTTATTGAATTTAAGTTTAAGGTTATGTTCAAGATAGGGATGTTTTTTTATTATTGTCGATGTATTATATCGATATTATATGAAAAAAACCTACTTGTTTCAGACTCCCCAAAAATGAATCCAAAAGGCGAAAATGGCTAGAAGCAATCGGAAAGGAAAATATTAATATATATATAGATATGCTAGATATTTTTGTTAAATGGAACATGATTTTAGACAGTGAGGTTTATTTAATAAAGTTAAATTATATTTTTTAACTGAAAGGTTTTAGTATAATTTGTTTTTTTTTTAATTATTTTTGTTACCTGTTACATAAGTAGTTTTAGGTTTGCTTTTAAATATTTTTTAAGTATTTTCATATGTCCAGAAGTGAGAATAAAGTGTTAATTTTTAATTATTAAGACTTAATTATTAATATTTCTATAATAATAATTGATAATGAAAAATACAAATATTTTATTTCTTGAAATGGCCATTTCTGTTACCACTGCTGTTCATTCTGGTTTTTGACAAGCCAACAATTGGCGCAATAAATGAAGGTTAATAGAATAAAAAACAGTAAACCCACTATTTACAAAGCAAGCGCTCGTTTTTTTAAATTAGTTACTGGCTCTACGCCCTCAACGTCACATGTACGGATTGCATGATTTAGGCTGTATCAGATTTAACATGAGAAAGACACTTCTTCTTTATAAAAAATACGTGTACTAGCCATAGCTACTATGTTTCAGCAAATACTGTAAGTTTTTTCGAAGCACGAATCGTAATCACCATTTTTATGTTAATGGACCACCTAATACAGAAATCTAAATATCTATTATTTTTTTCTAGATCCTAGGGTTAGCACGACCAAATTCTTCAGCTATAATATTATCGATAAAAAGTATCGATCACTGGCCAAAACTAGTCGGCCATTTTGGTTTCAAAAATAGGCAGGATTTTATGTACTTTATGTTATCTCCATATATTTCACTACTCAAAGGTTTTTACTCGCCAAAAAACAACTCTATGGTGATGTGACACATGTTTTTAAAGTTGACATTGGCGAAATTATTATGGCAACACGATTGAGGCCACAAAGAAAATTTTAAGTAAGTAACGTAGTTACATCAACGCCATCTACACAGCTCTAGGAAACTATGTTGTTTTTTTATTTCTCAAAAAGAAAACCTCTCATTATTCAAATTTGTAAATGTGGTTCGCAAACTTAACTACTAACTCGTATTTTTTATTACTAAAAAAAAGCTAACATAATTGCTTCTAAAGGCAAATACTTTTGAATGACTTCTTACAAGAGTAATATATCCGGTTAAGTATACTTCTTAAGAAGTTGTTTGAAAAGATGAATAAAAATGTCTATTGCAACATTTGCAACTATCTGGTTGTGTTGATTCCAGCTGTAGCGTTAGATATATCCGATGAAGGATTACCATCTGAACGGATTTATCCATTCAGATGGTGATCCTGGTAGTGATCAGCTTGTACCTTTGAGGAAATAATTTGTTTAAATAATAATGTGATGAAATAATGAAATAAATATTTGTAAAATTATTACTAGTTTGAGTTTCTTCAACTTTAAATAATGTTATTGCTTTCGCCTATACATCATGTTTAATAGTTAAAGCTTTAACTCATAAACATCTAAAAACAAACCTTTGGCGTTGGCAGTGTTACTAATACTTTTGAACATCTCGTGATATTGTCACCTGGTGATAGGTCTGCCTCCTATCACATGAATACACTATCCAAGCAAAACGTGGGTAATCTGATCATCAGGGGACAATATTACGTGATGTTCAGAAGTATTAGTATCTCTTCCAATGCCTTCGGGGATATTCGGCGTGAGCTTCTGAGTTGAGTGTACGATGAAAATTAACATCTGTCCATATCCTAAGTTTTTATCATCATCAGGGGTTACAGTTGTATGTGCGTCTATAGCTATAGCAGTTTTTTTTTTCGTAATCAGTTATCTCTGTGGCTTTGCCTTGACTTTGTGTGTGCAGTGTAGCTAAAAGAAAAGTGTTAGATATAAGCTATATCGGATAGGGACGTGAAAACCAGCCCTAGCCAGCCAGCGAGCAAGTGGGAGGGTTATTTCAGTGGCAAGCAAGGGTGATACTGATTTCGCATTAATCGAACTCGCTGGTGAAGTCGGTAACTGGAGTGGTATCTTCATCGTCCTGATCTCTGAGACCTTAAGCGAGGGTGATCGGGTTCGTCGGGTAAATAGTTAGATAACACAGAGCATTAGAATGGCTCACATGACTTCTCAAACTCTGCTTTGCTTGTCAAGTAGTTGTCATGTCAATCTATCCTATCTGTGGATTCTGTGGTAAAGATGGCGACCTTGTCATGTAGTTCGTGAAAAATTCTAAACAAAGCATTAAACTGCAGATTTTAGCGTAAAGTAGATATCTTAATGCTTTTTTATATATTGTGCACATTCTTAATAAAATAAGTTAGTTGGATAATGTGTCATAAGTGTACTCATGGCTACTAATGTGCATGAATCTCCCGTGTTACACCAGACTTTTGTTGAAGAAATTGATTACAATGAAATCCAGGAATTAACTGTAAGTTTGACTGATTATATATGTTCAGTGATGTAAGCTTATAGTTAGTATAATGTTTACATTTTACAGGTTGTAGGGAAAGGAGCATTTGGTATAGTTTGGAAAGGAGTATGGCGAAACAAATACGTGGCTGTCAAGCATATAAATTCGGAAGCTGAGAAGAGAGAATTTGCTGTAGAAGTTCGACAACTATCTCGCGTTTCTCATCCTAATATTGTACGATTATACGGAGCATGTACCAAAGGTGCCCATGTCTGTCTGGTGATGGAATTCGCCGAAGGAGGTTCACTGTACAATGTTTTGCATTGCCGTCCTAAACCAAAGTATTTACCAGCTCATGCTATGAGTTGGGCAAGACAATGTGCTGAGGTAAATATGCCAGTGTTAGTTTAATATCTGCCTGCTTCATTATCCTAGTATATGTAACATACATACATACATATACTCGCAGCTATAAATCCCTAGAAGGAGTAGCCAGAGCTAAGGAACTAGAAGTTCCTCAGCCACTTTTGGAAAGTTGAGTAGGGAAAAGATGGCAAAATAAAGGTTGTTGGTGATGGGTCTCCAACCGCATCACCCAAAAATACCTTAAAAGCCCCAATACCATTAGTCGCCTCTTGCATACACCCACCGGCAGAAATGGGGTAGTGTTATCCTAAGCCGACACAACACAGCAAAATAGTATAACTTAACTATAAATCTAATGTTGAATACAATCATGACAAATATGGGCATATTGATGTATGTACTGCAATGGTTAATAGATCTAGTGTCATAACTAGTCATGCCTTAGATTCTGTCACTTATATAAAAATACATAGAGTAATGAAAAGAAAACTGTAATGTCAACAATATGTAGCTTATATAGATAATTAATAAAGGAAAGAAAATTTTCGACACAGGCTGGAATTGAACCTGCAACCTCGGGTATACACCCCCCTCGCTCTGCCAATTGAGCTACCATGTCAATGGCTGCCAGTGCAAAATTCTTCTATCCTTTGTTTCTTTTTACACTTTTAAGTAGTGTTTGCATTCCCTACCTCCGAATTTTTTACAAATTTGGAAGGCCACTTGTCTACCTTTTCAGATAGAATGCAAATGTTGAAAAAGCCTAACTATCACATAATTTGAATGGTTTTGTTCATGAAAACCTTATCTGGGGATTATTACTAACTAATAAAGGATAAATAAAGGAAAGAAAAATTTCGACACAGGCGGGAATCGAAACCGCGACCTCGGGTATATGCCCCCATTGCTCTGCCAATTGAGCTACCGTGTCAATGGCTGCCAGTGCGAAATTCTTCTATCCTTTGTTTCTTTTTACACTTTAAGTATTTTTTGCGTTCCCTACCTCCGAATTTTTTACAAATTGATGAGTAATAATCCCCAGATGAGGTTTTCATGAACAAAAGCTTATATAGATGTCTAGAAAGATTTTAAAAATGTTAAAGTTATACAAAGTCACCATTAAAAGCTATAAAAACATTCTCTGATCATCCTGGCTTTTAATCTTTAGCCACACATATCACATCAAATGGCATTGAAACATACAAGCAAGCATCTACCTAAACTAAATCTGCTTTAGGCGAATCAATGACCAAAAAAAGGCCTTCTCCTTGCTACACAGTGCTACTTAGTGGCTAAAGTACTACCATAACAATATCACTTATTGCTTAGTATTTTACATTTTGTTCACAAAAAAATTAGCTTTGTGATGCCATTGCCCTCACAGATGCTGGGTGATGGCATCTTTCGACCTCCCCAATAGTATTATCTGCAGCTTTTTGAGAACTGGGGGCAATAGCCCTATCATCTAATTTCGATGGGTAACCCCCTGTGTGTCTCTGTGTCAACTTCTTGACTCCCAATGTTGTTTGTGACAAAAAGCTGTAGTCAGCCCTAAAGTAAAGGTCATCTTTCATGTTATTAGATATAGACTTATTTATGACACTGTCTTGCTCTATACAGAGTAAATTTACCAAAATATCTGTTTTACCAAACTTTCAACCGCTAGACCGCTAAAGATTTGCAATCTGCAACTTCATTAGCATTATCGTTAAAATTATTATCCAAACTGGACCAGCCTACGAAACCATTCAAATAATGAGAAAATGTCACAATTTGCTTATCACAATTCATTAAGTGTTTCTTCCGGTACTCTGAGTTCAATCAGGCATGAATGTTTTATTGGTAAATTTTTTTCGACATAAAAAGTATTCTATATGTTAATTGGGGCCATTTCCTAGCATTTTGCTAAAATTCGTTCAAATGCGACTTCTAGTTTAGGTGCCATTTAGCTACAAACACACAAACATCTAAACTTTCACATTTATAATATCAATAACAGGATAGCCAGAGCATGGGATTTGGCAAGTTATCAACTTCTTTTGAAAGTTAGTTGGGGAAAAGATTTTAAAGTAAGGGGTGGTTAGTTACAGATCTTCGGCCACATTGTACAATAATTGCTAAAAAAGCCCCAAACACCTTTGTTGCCCTTTATAACACCCACAGCACAGGATAAGTATATTTATGCTATTCTAAGTTGACAGTACTCAGCAAAAAATTCTGACTTAATATGATAATAACAAATAACATACAGTCATCCTATTAATATTATAAATGTGAAAGTTTAGATGTTTAGGTGAAAAGGCTTCTCAATTACAGAATATAAATGAATTAAATTCAGCAGAATGCTAGATAATGACCCCAATTATCAAATACAATACTTTTTATCCCGGAAAAATTTGACTAACAACGGAAAAAAACGCCTAAATTTTGTAAATTTACTGTACGAAGTCTGTCGGGTCAGCTAGTTATATATATTTCAAAATCTCTTCAAACAATTTGAGATGGAAATTATTTCAAGACTACTTATTTTTTTTACTAATATCAGCCTTTCTTATTTATCTATTCCCTAGTTTATCTTATTATAGTTAGTGTAAACATTTACACCATATATCCCTAACCCAATAATTATTTGTACCCCTGCAAAGAGTACTAATACTTCTAAACCTCATGTTACATTGTCACCTGTTCAGAGTACCTACATTCTGCTTGGACAGTATACTCCTGTGATGGTGGTCACGGCTGACCATGTCTGAGCTTATCACCGTTTTGTATGAACACACTGTCACCTCACTAAGTATATACAGCCATGTGAGTTTACTCCCAACGTTTTCCCTCTCTGCTAGCAACCATCATAAATTATATACACATATGACATTAGAAAAGACATATTGACATAATTAAAAAGTCATTTTTAGAAACTTACAATGTATTATTTGTAAGATTTTCCCCAAAAAGATATCAACCTTTTTTGTTTTACTTCAACTGCCAAGTTATAAAGTTTTATTAAACTTTATGGAACAGTTTTGAAATTGTATCCAAATCCAACATTTTTACTTTGTGACTATAAAAACATAATAAAGCTCTTGTGTGGTAATACATCTAAGAAATTAGTTTCTTTTATAAAGTAAAAGATGCTTGTAATAATAATACAACCTTTCTTTTATTTATTCCAGGGTGTTGCCTATTTACACGCAATGAAACCTAAACCATTAATACACAGAGATTTAAAGCCTCCTAATTTACTATTAGTGGGAAATGGACAGAGACTTAAAATTTGTGATTTTGGCACTGCTGCTGACAAAGCCACATACATGACTAATAATAAAGGCAGTGCTGCATGGATGGCTCCTGAGGTAAATATATGTATTATTTTTAAGCATTTATTCATGATTTTTTTTTGACTATGTTATAATTTCAATAAGAGCAGAATACCTTATTTAATTTTGACCTTTTGAAACCATTAATAGCAAAATTACTATCGATTTTTTATGGTATTAGCAGCAGACAAATCATAGAAGTTTTAATTAACATGCGGCAGCTTTATTGCACATCAATAGTTGATACAATGACTTACCTTCTATTATAATATATTATTATAATTATATGTCGCAGGAAAATCGTCATACTTGGTGACTTATAAGTTTCCCAAAAAACTTGTAAGTTGAGGGAAATCCGTCGAACAGCATGCGAATTCACATCTTACCTGATAGTTTTTAGGAAACATACATACATATACTCACGGCTATAAATCCCTAGAAGGGGTAGCCAGAGCTAAGGAAAAAGAAATTGCTCAGTCACTTTTGGAAGTTACGTGGGGAAAAGATGGTGAAATAAAGGTTGTTGGTGATGGGTCTCCAACGGCATCGCCCAAAAATCTCTTAAAGCCCCAATACCGTTAGTCGCCTCTTACCTACACCCACCGGAAGAAATGGGGTAGTGCTATTCTAAGCTGACATTACACAGCTTTACAGCAGCTTTTGTTAGTTCTGTACCTGGAAAGTTGAAATTTGGTACAAACATTTGTTTTAGATCAATGAATATTTTATAAGGTATTTCAGGAATTCATACTCCCAAGGGAAAAAAGTTAGGTTTGATTGTATGTAATTTTTTCAAATCTGGACTTAGTTATAGTTATATTATATCAGTTTATAATACAATTTTAAATGTTGATTTGTATTCAATTCCTGAAATGTAGAAGGTTTTTGGTGTAATTAGGATGGTAATAACAGTAGCATATACACATTATACTTATAATTCTTGGAAAATTATCAAATATAACATACATTCATACTAGATATTTGCTAGAGGACTTATGTTACGCAAACGAAGATGTACAGGTCAATTAGTCTAATATAATCATTATATTTACCATGTTTTTCTATAAATTTGTTTGTTTTTTATTTCAGGTATTTGAGGGCTCATCGTATACAGAGAAGTGTGATGTATTTTCATGGGGTATTATTTTATGGGAGGTGCTTACACGGCGGAAACCATTTGAAGAAGGAGGTTCAGCATTTAGAATAATGTGGGCGGTACACACAGGTAACATATTTCTTATACGCTTAAGAAGGGGCATGTTTTTGTATGTATGTGGATTTAACGTCTTGATAGCTCAGTGGGAACGACACCGCTTCTCATGCCAAAGACGTAAGTTCTAATCCTGAGTGTGAATCCTGTCTAACCAATGTGTCATTTCTTAAGTCATATCTTCTATCTATACTATAATAAGACTGTACCGACGTCAAAACTGTACATTGAAGAAAAAAAAATAAAAACCGGTGGAATATGTTTAATTTTCGATACTGACTGAAGCCAAATTTGCGTTTTTTTAAAAAAATGACTTTTTGTCTGTCTGTCTGTATGTCCGGTCATCACGTTAATTCTACCAGACGGATCTTGATTAAATTTGGTATGAATGTAGCTTTTACACCTGGTCAACATATAGGATATCATTTTCTTTGTGGATATCAAATCCGGGATTTCCCAAGAGTTCCCACAGGAGCATCAAAAAAACATAACTTTTAGATGGCTATATTTACACGATTCCTTTTTTAATCGAACGACTTTATCAGACTCTTCATTAATAGCTTTTTGGAAAAAATAAGGGTTTCATCCATTTTGATCAAAATAAATGTCCGTTTAATTGTTTATCAATAGTATATCTATTAAATATATAGCTTATGAAAAATACGGTATACCGTGTGGTTAAAACTAATCGAATGGAAGACCCAGGTTCGAATCTCGGGGATCAAAATCTTTTTGCGATTTTTTTTTGCTTTAGCTTAGAATAATAGGAAGCACTATTCCTTCTTTTTCAGATTCAACTATGCGAATATGTATGAACAAAGATAATTGAAAGTATATTGTATGAATTTTGCGTATTTATTTGGTAGGGTCTGAGAATATGTTTATAACTTTTATTTTTTTAAGTATTTTGAAACTAATATTCCCATAGATACATTATGCTATACTTACGCATAAATTAATATTCTGTTTAAACCTCAGAATGTATAGTTTGTAAATAATTGCACATATCTCAATTTTAACTTACTACTACTGATTGGCTGCAATGTCTCACACATCACCAACGGTCAGTGTAGAGGGCAGCAACGGCAGTTCTTAAAATGATTTGTTTCATGATTCTTATGAACAATTAAAAAGGTTTTTTGGAACTCGCCCCCTAAGGGATTGAAATATAGTATACAGAATTTTGACATTTCTGTATCTAGAAATTTGAAACTTGATGCGATTGACTGATATAACCACTACAAAAAGAAATATACGAAATTCATCTTTCAATCATTCATGATACTAACGGCTATAAATCCCAAAAAAGGGTAGCCACACCTTCAGAGGTATTAATTCTTTATCCTTTTTTGGAAGTTGAATGGGTAAAAGGTAGTCAAATGGGTCTCCAACTGCATCGCCAATAATCACTTAAAAAGCCTCAATGTTCTTTATATCTATTACAACGCCATTAATAGAAGTTAAGATAGTGTTTTCGTATTTTGGATGTAAACCGGATGCAAAAAATGTAGTCGCGGGCAATAAGCTAGTGTGTAATAAATTTATCAAGATTATACTTGTACATACATACATAAATACATATACTCACGGCTATAAATCCCTAGAAGGGGTAGCCAGAGCTAAGGAATTAGAAATTCCTCAGCCACTTTTGGGAAGTTAATTGGCGACAAGATGGTGAAATAAAGATTGTTGGTGATGGGTCTCCAACCGCATCGCCCAAAAATCCCTTAAAAGTCCCAATACCGTTAGTCGCCTCTTACGTACACCCACCGGAAGAATTGAGGTAGTGCTATTCTAAGCCGACACTACACAGCATACGAGGGGCATGCCAAAAGAAACTAGATATTCAAAAATTATAAAATATATTCTTTATTACAAGTATCGATCTTTTCAAAGTATTCACCCTGAGCACGTATACACTTTTCCATACGTCTGAACCAATTGGAAAATACCTGTGACCACTCTTCTTTAGATACCTCAGAAATCTCGAAATTATAGGCAACCAGCGCATCTTCTTTGCTTTCAAACCTCTTCCCTTTTAGTTTATCTTTGATTTTTGGAAACAAGTAAAAATCACAAGGCGCTAGGTCAGGGGAATATGGCGGGTGAGAGAGAATTGATACATTTTTCGAGTTGAAAAAGTCTAGTGTTCTGGCAGACGTGTGCGGCGCCGCATTGTCGTGGTGCCAGAGAAGGTGCCGGATTCCTGACTTCGGTCGCTTGTCACACCAAGCTGATATTACTGTTGGAGCACAAACTGTCACATACCATTCGGAGTTCACCGTTCTTTCATTCTCTAGCACAACAGTAGCATTTGATTGTGACCCGTTTTGCAGAAAAACGAGGCGACCATTTGTTTCTGTGTGCTTCGCGCACGGCGACATTTTGTTGGTGTTGGCTCGTCTTCAAAGCACCATACAGACGACTGTCGCTTTGATTCGGGATCATAGTTATATAGCCATGTTTCGTCACCAGTCAGTATATCATATACGTTTTTTTTCTCGCCTCCGTTGAATTTATCTATCATGAATAGGCACCAATCCACCCGACGGTCTTTCTGCTCATCGTTAAGTTTGTGCGGCACCCATCTCGAACAACGTTTACGGAGAGAAAGGTGGTCGTGAATTATGGTTTGCATTGCTGCTGATCCAATTCCTAGTTCTCGCTCGCTCTACATATGTAATTCGTCGGTTTTCGCGAATAAGTTTTGCGACTGCACAAACGTTTTCTTGCGTGACCGCGGTTGGCGGCCGTCCTGTCTTCGCTTCATCTTCGAGACATCCCCGTCCTCTTTTAAATTCAGCAAACCAATTGAATAGTGTTGCTCGGGAACAAGCAGACTCACCAAAAGTAGAAGCCAAACGTTCAAAACATTCTTGAGGCTTTAAACCTTTTTTAAAGTCATAATAAATCATAGCGTGAAATCACGTCAACTGAGCTCCATTGTTGCAAGTGAATTCCCGCCAGATTCTCGGAAAAATGATGCTCATTCAAATAAAAAACAAATAAAAGAAGTGTGTTCTATATTCAAATATGTCAATAAAAAAACCAGCCTATAAGATGGTGTATAGCTTGCCAGTGTCAATTAAATGTAAAAAAGAGTATCTCACTTCTATTGGCATGCCCCTCGTATATATTATACTTGTATGGAAATAAATGTTCCTGTTAAGTTATGTGTTTGTGCAAGTCTTGTTATTAAAATTATTTTAATAGAGAAATATATTTAGCATATTTTAAGTGATAAAGACTGTGATATATGGCCAGCTAGATCGTGCGCTTTAACAATACCGGATATTTTTGTCGGGTTATCTTAAGGATAGAGTCTATACGGAGCCAATCGAATCGATTGCAGCCTTAAACTATACGGAGCCAATCGAATCGATTGCAGCCTTAAAACTCAAGATCCGTGATGTGATAGCCGAAATAAACCTGAAATTTTGGCAAAAAGTGATCAAAAATTTTGATGAAAGAATTGACTACTGCCAGCGTGGTCGTGGTTGATATTTGCATTCATGATTGCCAAACTTCCCTTTTCTTGTTACACGTAACGATATTAAATAATCGAATCATCTTCATCAAAAATGTTTGTTTTAATAAACAAAGTTCTTGTTAAAATACCCTTTAGATACATTAAAAAGCTAAGGCATTTAATTTAGATTAAATTTGCCCTTTACACTGTATCAATCGGATGAGTAGTTATTGAGATATCGTTGTTAAATGTAGTAAGCAGCGAAACATTTATAGGTCGGATCGCCAGCGTTATTTCCTTTAGATGCCTACGGCGATTCCATCCCCTTTACCCCGTATCGCTCATCAGCCTGCTCATCTTATAAATAGACCGGGCGATTTAGAATTTAAAATCTCCTCCATTTTTGTGGTTTAAATCAGAGTTGCAGTGATTTTTATGAGAGTATAATTGAGTTTCCTTGCTTTAGACCAATAATATTTATCAAAGACAAACATTAATAATCTATTGCCATTTCGACTTGATCACAGAAACTTTGACAAAAGTTTTACAATAAATCAAGGCGAATATTATGTGTTTGTATTAAATTAAAAATATATTAAGTGTATTTAATGCATATTTTATCGATTTAATGTACGTTATTTGTTAAATAAATTCCACTGTCTGCACAATGTTCCTACTTTTCAAGCACTCACATTCATATTTTCTCATTACAGGACAACGGCCTCCTCTAATAGAAGGTTGCCCAGAGCCTATTGAACAACTAATGACTCAATGCTGGCATAAAATACCTGCTGAGCGACCCAGTATGGCTAAAGTAAGTTATTTCAAGTATGTTTAGCTCATTATATATACGTAACATCACGTGTACAGTTAGGTTGATGACTGATGTATTCGTTTAATATCCTAAATTAGTTAAGAATTATGTTATTTAGGGTTCATGCATATTTATCAAATACAAGGCGATAATACCACAGATATAACGTTGATTCCATGAAAAGAGTAATGAATCCAAACTCTCAATTCGTTTAGGTGCGAAAAAATGTATATTCATTAGAGATAGTAAGCAATATATGAGAATACATGGTGATATTCGACGAATCCAACAATACCTCCGTAGTTGTCGTTGGTTTCATAGACTAGAAATCGTCAATGGTAATTCTATACATTTCAAAATAACAAAAACCGAATATTCGTCGCGTGCGAGTGAGATAGAAATAAATGTTTATATGCGTAGAAGAGATATGTATGCTAATAACGGTTCTCGGCGAGAAGAGTAGACCCTCAGGGGTGAAATTATCGTTTTGTCAACGCAAGTAGACTAAATGCGAGCTACAGCTCAAAACAACAAACAAAATTACTATAAGTAAAGAAACCGGTTTATTGTGTCTTTTACGAAACCAACAGAGAGTATTGGCGCAAGACAGAGCTTTTCTTACCCAAATAGTAGTTATAGTTTTACAGTGACAATTGTATATTTTCAGGTTGTGGAGATAATGACTGCACTTTGTGAAATGTTTCCTGGAGCAGATGAACCAATCAGCTATGACAACTGTGAAATAGATGACAGCGACAGCATGGAAGACGATTACACGTACGACACCAGGGAAAGCAACGAAATCGACACAGATATGTCTCAAACACTCTACGAGCAAACACCTGAAAACACAAATGAAAGCAGTATGAGTGCTCCACAATTAAGAAATATTCATAAATCGGAAACTCCACGAAGACCACTCAGTTTTGTAGAAGCCCAAGTCAGTAAACTACAAAACCTGATAGCAGCCGAAACTAAACCAAAGAGTGGTACACTCACAAGAGATGAAGAATCAAGTAGAATAGGACAAATTAATATACCAAAACAGTTTAGGAAACCAGAAGAGGAATCGAGAACACCTGTAATTAATAAAATACCCAGTTCACCCGTTCCTGCTGTGAATTATAATCAAGTTAGTGAAAGAAGTCTTCAAGATTCGTTGAGGATTCAGAGCCCCCATGTTTTCAGTGATACTTCGTCCCCTCAACGGTTATCTCCAATAGTCAATTACAATGTCGGTAATATGAATCCTAGACACATAGACATGGATTATTTCTGGAATCGAAATAATGATAATAAGAGTCCTTCAGTCCATAGTGTAACAAATTCTACATTGACAGAAAGCAGAGAGGATGTGAATTCAAATGATTGTAATAGGCTAAGTGCTGTGAATAGTCCGGTTGGGTCGAGATTGGTGTTTCAGAACGGAAACACGCCAGTTGGAGCACATATTGAACCAAAGTTTCAGCAGCCATTGCAAATCGAGGTTGATCCGGTAAGTTTCTAGCAAAGTTTTTTTAACAGATACCGCGCACTCACTTTTTTATCATTAAATAAGTTATTAAAGATTAGCGGACTCACATTTCACACAATGGCGTCTCCCACGCTTATTCAGATCCTACATTGCGGTATCAAAGCATCAAACTTCCAAACGATGCCCAATTCGTTTTTTTTTTCTTTTTATATAACTAGACTAAACTTGTTTGTGCATGAAAATCTCGTGTGGGGGATTATTTACTAATCAATTAAGGAAAGAAAAAATCGATTTGAAGTCTAATTATGTGATACTTAGGCGTTCTCAACACTTGCATTCTGTCTGCAAAGATAGACAAGTGGCTTTCCAAATTTGTAAAAATTTGGAGGTAGAGGATGCTGACACCAGTAAGGTGTTAGAAAAGACAAATTTCGAATCATTGCTTACTTGGCACCATAGCTCATTTAGCAGAGCGTATACCCGGATGTCGTTTTCTTTTCTATGTTCAGTAGTTCTATTGTAGTTTTATCAACTGTTAAGTTTTACAAAAAAATTAATTTATGTTGATAATTGCTACAACACATACATACTCATAGCTAGAAACTCTTCAGCCACATTTGGAAGTTGATAGGGGAGAAAATGGTAGAAATAAAGTATCGCTGGTGATGGGTCTCCAAACACATCGCCCAAGATCACTTAATAAAAGCCCCATACCATTAGTCGCCTCGTACGACACCCGTGGGTAGAAAGGGGTAGGGACATTCTAAGCCGGCACTACACGGCATATCTTTAGTCGAAATTAGGATCGAAAACTAAGACATAACCTAATTGTATATTTTTTACTTGGTTTGTATTAAGTTCAAAAGAAACTTCTTGCTCAACCTAGTCTGAAATACACTCAAACAAAATTAACAAATAAATAATTAATTTTTTGCTTCACAGAATGCTTGGGAATTGACGGACGTGAACTTTGATGAGAACGAGTATTCCGATGTGAAGAATATGTCCGGTTTTGACAAAGTATTACTTGGTAAGTTGCATGCTTCTTTTATCTTCCTTCATAGATACAGATAGTCACTTTTAATTCTGCAATAACTATTTTATATTTTAGTTTAACGATATGTATTTTTTTCCAAATAAACTGATGGTTAGGAAATGAAAACCGGGATAACTGTGAACCCATTTTGTTGGCAAACGTTTTTAGTCGGAACCGATTTCTTATTTAAATACACGTGTTGGTTATAATATTTTCCACGTGTAACGTGTTTTCAGTAAAAATCATCCTTTTTCATGCCGGCATTAAATTTTCTTATAGTTGTTTGTAAATAGATGTGTTTATCAGAGAGAGGACGAGAAGCGACATTGTTACATATAAATATACTAACTGAACCGGCAAACGTTGTTATGCCATATAAATTATTTCTAGATTTTTTCCTATTTTTTCTAGAATTTCCACTTCTATTTTTGGAAGTTAAGTGGGAAAAAAAAGGTAAAATAAATGTTTTTGGTGATGGGTCTCCAACAGCATCGCCCAAAAATCACTTAAAAAGTCCCAATACCTCTTTTGTTTGAAGAAACTCTTACCATTTGAAGAAATGGGGTAGTGTTATTATGAGCCAACAATACTCAGCATCATACATTAATGTTTTTAAATTTAAAACTCTTTGTAAAAATCTTTTTCATTTGCTAAAATATGGACAACCCTTTGGAAAGTGATAGAAATAAATTAAATATAAAATAAATAGTTTATATTGTCATACGACGGTAAATGAAAATTATTGTCACAATATTTAATATTTCATTTACTACATGTAAATGAAGAAAACCCCTTCTACGGAACTTTCGTTGGATTCATCGAAGATCACATCGGTCGCAAAATTAAGAAAACGTAATGATTACGGTACGCGAAAAATTTGTGCGGCAAATCCGAATTTAAGATGTATCTTTTTTGAAAGAAAGTTTCAAAAAAGAAACATTAGGATTTATGCTCACATTAGTGAAGAAGTACGCCGACGTATTCTAATCTATCATAAAGCGGGGTGATCTAGTCCATTTTTATAAATAATAATGCCGTCCTTAAAAACCATGTTAAACAGCATCCTCACACAATGTTCAACAAAAGAGCCAAGTGTTTCAACAAGTTTCTGCACCCGCTCATAAAGCGTAAAGAGGGAGGGAGAGTCCCCAAGAGGGACTGACGGCTCATAAAATTCACTCTCTCTTAAGACTAGGTTTGAATACATACATACATATACTGACGGCTATATTTCCCTAGAAGGGGTAGCCAGAGCTAAGGAATTATAAATTCCTCAGCCACTTAGGAAGTTGAGTGGGGAAAAGATGGTAAAATAAAGGTTTTTGGTGATGGGTCTCCAACCGCATCGCCCAAAATCCAATAAAAAGCCCCAATAGGCCTTCCGACACCCGTAGGTAGAAAGGGGTAGCGACATTCTAAGCCGGCACTACACGGCAAACTAGACTAGACTTGAATCTCACTATATTATAAAATATAGCGTTAGTTTGATGAAAAGGTTGCCTCTAATCCTCATCGGAAGTATGTGGTAGGCATTATTCGAGCAGTAACCGATAAAGACATGGATATTGTGCTTGCTGAAGTCGATAAATAACGGGTTTCATCTATCTATAGTCAAGGTGGATATTTGGTATACGTTTTTACTACATCATATTATTAACATTATTGGCCTTGTATCAATACATAATTTATGTAAATAAACAATGATTAGGTGCATTTATTTCATAGGAATTGAGTGACAGGAATCATGACCTGAGATTGGCGAGTTATTGTTGGTTAATTAAAAAAGAAAGAAAAAACTGCCGTGTAGTGCCGGCTTAGAATGTCACTACCCCTTTCTACCCACGGGTGTCGTAAGAGGCGACTAAGGGTATTGGGGCATTTTATTGCATTTTTGGGCGATGCGGTTGGAGACCCATCACCAAAAACCTTTATTTTACCATCTTTTCCCCACTCAACTTCCAAAGTGGCTGTAGAATTTATAATTCCTTAGTTCTGGCTACCCCTTCTAGGGAATTATAGCCCTGAGTATATGTATGTATGTATGTGTAAATATATACTCTACTCATATAACAAAAAGAAAAAAATTGATCCACTCAGGGTTTGAACATCTCATTATTGCATCGAAGCCATACATACTACTCTCAATAAGCTAGAAAGTTCCATATTAGCTAGTAAATTCTGGAAACAAACCAAGCTAGTATGTTGCAAATATTAAAGATTTTTACGTGTTTTCATTGCTGTTGAAATAAAATAATATAAAACTGATACTCATTCCAAACTATTTTACTGTCTGCCAAACAAGCCAACCCGCATCGCCCGCCTAGTACAAACGAAATAGTTGGATTGATTTGTGGATGACAAATTAAAATGCAATGCGTGCAAATCTCCTCTGATAAACATAGTATCATTGGCATATGGCGGAGTGCAGCGGTTGCAACGCATGACCAATGTTATAAAAATAGATGATCTGGCAAACGACAGGACATTGACAAATGTACTTCGTGTTTGTCTTGTACCAACGACCCAGCCCTTCGACTCACATCATATCCTGCTGGGACGGTTATCAAAACGATAAACCTATGAAGTGGAATGTAGAGCTTCTGAATTCAAGTTACTTTTACTCAAACTCAAACGTTCATGCCATATATCTCCGAAGGGGTTGGGAGAGGTACTAATACTTCTGAACATCACGTGACATTTTGACCTGGTGTTCAGACTACCCTGTTTTGCTTGATCAGAGTACTCACGTGATAGGGGCAGGCCTATCGCCGTTTTGTACGAACAAGTACAACTCAGCCATGTGGGTTTCCTCACGATGTTTTCCCTCACACAGTTAACCACCATGATAATTTAACTACACATATGTCTTTAGAAAAGACAAATTGGTGTAGGCCCGGGATGTGAACCCTCATCGTCTGCACGATAAGCGGTATTCTTCCCAC
Source organism: Bedellia somnulentella (assembly GCA_963576735.1). NCBI lineage: Eukaryota > Metazoa > Arthropoda > Insecta > Lepidoptera > Bedelliidae > Bedellia > Bedellia somnulentella. The sequence continues at coordinate 11,197,261 of OY755186.1, read as the reverse complement.
TGAGCCACCACGGTTGCCTTGCACTTTAAGCATTAGGAATACGGAAAAATGTTGAATGCATATTAGGTCTGGACTTCTGATTAGATCGCCTGATTATATTCAATACAACTAAACAATAAGAAACTTGTGCCTTGAGTACCCATATACGTCACGAACGGGAATGAAATAATGTTCAATGCACGTAGACAATTTTTCTGAGTTTTAAATAATGGCGTGAGTGAGTATATGTCATTTTCAATACATTAAGTAATTTGTTGAAATTAAGAAACATTATTAACAAATTAAAACATACAAATAGGAATACAATTTTTTAAATTTTTCGACGTGTACACGTTGGGATTATGTGTAAAATTTACAATATTGTTGCCTTTCCCTTTATCCATAAATTGTGTAAAAAGATCATAAAAAAACACGTTGCATACAAACTGGTTTTTTTTCTTAATTCATCTAAAATAGCAAGAAAACATCAAAACAAGACGCACAACCGAAGGCCTAAACATATTTTGGATAGGTTAGATAAAACTAAAACATTGGATATATTTCCTTGATTCCTTCCATGATCATATAACTTCTTGCTTTGACGCAATTATACTGAAAGGAACCTCCGTTACCATCGACTGTAAATTAATCTCGTATTCTATTAGTATATTCGACAAAAGAAAATACAAATGTTATGTAGTTGCAAGTGTTGAAAATAGTCAGTGGGAGCGTGTGGCACCCTAGTGAGTCATCGCGGCATCATGCAACATTGCACTATTTCTGTACTCCGGCCGTTCTAGGAATCGAATGCGGGACCAACGACCCTCGGTTTTCAGTGTATTGTTAGACCGGGATGCATAATAGTTTTATATCGTTTGCGCTGGTTTATTGATTTTGATTTAAATATCGACTTGGCGAAGAAACTTATGTGAATTTTACAGAAATCGATAAAATTTAGATATTCATCAGCATCAATATGTTATTAGATTTTTTTAAAGTTATATGATAGTAGATCATAGACTGTATAAAGTTTAGCTTGATATAATTGCGAACCATAATCTGTCCAGGAACAAATTCAAGAATTTTTGTTCACTATATCTCAATTAGAATTAATTGTTTGTAATTTAAAGATATACAATTCTGAACCGATTGTTTTCGAAACATAACTGATTTAATATAATTAATTTACGTTTGGATCAAATTTCAGTAAGTCTTTTTTACACTAAATTCCGTTTCTACTGAACCATTGAACCCTTAACATAAATATAGCTTATACCGCCCTATTCGTATCAATGTACATCTCGCAGTCATTCTAATAATTCCCCGAGTACCGCGACGAACCGTCTCAATCAATTTAATCCGGTGTCCGCTATGTGAGAATTACACTAATTATTTATACGACAACCGAATCAGATGCAATTAGCAAGACGCATTGTGCACGTCATCCTATATTGTATCAGTTCCTGATGTGGTTCGCGGAATCGAGTACCAGCGGCGGCTCCGGGAACGCGGGTAGAAATAGAAAATGTTTCGCACTCCTTGCGTTTCTATGTTGCTACTTGGAAAGTTACAGTTTGGTTCGTCGTCTTTTTGTATGCTGCTGGTTAGCTGTAGCACTTCGAGATTTCAAACGAGTATTTTCATAGACAGGGATAGTTGAACTGTTAAAATGTGATAATGTAATTTTTTATTACCACTCTTAAGTACTCTTTACCACGGAGTACTTTTAGTATAGCGTTACGTTCCACGCTTTGAGATTATATAAAAAATAACACTATGATTGTTAGAAATAACCCTTTTTATCACTGTTTCAAACTATTCGAACTATCCTTACCCTTGACAAATTTCGCAATCATTGACTTCCTCCGTAATCCAATTTGAGGCGGCGTGATGAAAGGCCGAGTCGCGCACATGGCTAGACGACCCGCCATGTTTGTTTACTCAGCGTTTCCTTCCTGTGACGATGAGCGACACATTCTGGCAGTATATTAATCAAGTTTCGATATCGTTTTATATAGCAGCGCTAAGGGAATTTATTGAGATACTTTGAAGCTAACATTTAGTTGGAAACATCGATACAAAAGATGCTGTTTTTCTATCTCGGCTTACAGCATTCACTTCCTCTACCGTTTCAGGGTAGGTAATCCTTATTTTTATAAATAAATATCTTAGTAGACTTAATAATACTTAAGTTTCATGAAGGCTTCAGTATATTAGGAATAACTACAATATTATATACAGAATAGTAGACCACCCCAGCTACGCGCGGTTAGTTTTATTTTTCAAACGAATTGATCTCAATCACTGTCAAACTCTTAAGAAATTGAGGGTCATGAATTCATGATATATATGTTGCAGGGATATGATAAAAATGGGGATTTGGTCAATTCCCTAAGGGAGTTGATCAAATCACGGAGGATGTTAAAATAACAACACGATTTTACCTTTTCCCTAAACAAATCTAGTGAATTGAACAAATCCCTAAATTGGTTCAGTGGAATGACAAAAATAAGATATACCTTCACAGGGGGGTGCAGGGGGGCAGAGCCCCCCTGCTTGGGGGGGTCGGGGGGCGAAAGCCCCCTGCAGACAATGAAAAATTAGGTCACATTTAGTTAGGTTAGGTTAGATTATGTATAAAACGAGCGAGCGTAGCGCAGCGGAGCGAGCACCTAAATGCCTGAATTGAACAAATCCCTAAAATAAGTAGTATACCCCGCCCCCCGTCCTCTATATGTAGCAAGCTGCAAGCAAGCAAGTATGGCATATAAGCATGCATCAGGCATTTAGGTGCTCGCTCCGCTGCGCTACGCTCGCTCGTTTTATACATAATCTAACCTAACCTAACCTAACTAAGTGTGACCTAATTTTTCTTTGTCTGCAGGGGGCTTTCGCCCCCCGACCCCCCCAAGCAGGGGGGCTCTGCCCCCCTGCACCCCCCCCCATGTAGGTATATCTTACCAAATAAATCTTTAAAATACCACTGTAATATTATTTTTGTCATTCCACTAAACCAATTTAGGGATTTGTTCAATTCACTAGATTTGTTTAGGGAAAAGATAAAATCGTGTTGTTATTTTAACATCCTCCGTGATTTGATCAACTCCCTTAGGGAATTGACCAAATCCCCATTTTTATCATATCGCTGCGACATATATATGGCCTTTGTTTCTTCTCAAAGTTGTAGATTTATTAAAATCGGTTTTGTGGTTTCTAAGCCTATTCAATGCAGACAAACAAACACACAAACAAATATTTCTCTCGCTTTCTATTAATATTATTATATTTATAGAGTGATATCTTTATGTTCATTGCGTTATATATTGGGGGAAGTTATTTTAAAACAATCACATAAATTACGGCTTCGCACGTCAAAGAGGATGGGTTTTACCGTTTACCAAAAGTAAATAAATCGAAATATTTCAACGAAAAACGTATTGAGTAGTATTCACATGAGTCATTATTCCTATGATTAAAATTTAGAACCTTATGGTTTCAAAAGGTACAGGCTAATATGCAAACCCTTACGAAATGTAAATATAATTATACTTCGACTAACTTTGACGATTACTATATATTTTGACTATTTGATTAAACTATCCAGCAGTCGCAGTAGCCGAAATCGGCACGGACATTATTGCTAGCTTTAGCTAGCAAGCATGCATAATTTTTTTTTCTGTGACGGACATACACAGACTAAAAAAAATATTGTGAAATATGTAACATTTGTCAAAATTTATATTCTTAGAAAATATGATACTCGATGCAGCTTCTTTTTATTATAACCTTTAAATGTATCGGTTACTTAAAGATGGTAATTGGGGTATTTGTACAAAGCGCCTTTAATATTTATCTCCTCTAGAAGTCACCCTTTCTCGTATTAGTTTATTAAATTTGCAGAATATTGTTACGTATTAAAGCAACATTATCAGTGATACAATTTGATTATAAAACTATTAATGAGACCTCTTACTCACAAGCTTTTGATTTGTAATTATATACTTTTCATCCTCTTTGAAGCATCTTAATTTTCCTATTACCTGCGAAATATAACTGTGTTTTCAAATGTTTAGCAAATGGGGAGCAACAAACAAGTGTTTGATTCAACATAATTTTCAGCAAGTTAAACCTAATTCCTTTCTAAGTTGCTCCTAAATTTAACCACTTTTCCTCCATAAATTTTTGTTCAAGACCATTTCATTTCAATTCATGCCCAAATATCCTCCTAAATATATACATTTTAATTAGTTAAGATTTTTTATTCAAGACCATTTCATTTCGATCCCGTTCCGAACACAAAGTCTGCGGCAAGGAAGCGTCCGCAGAGTCTCCTAATGTTGCGTGAAGCAAATCTAACTAAGACATTAGTCTGTTGTCAGCGTATTTGATGAGTCGAACGAGTCATCGGCATGCATGAATCAGCCCGATACAATTAATCTAATTTAAGGTTATCGGCGAGGCATGGGATGGGTTCGGTAATTGGCAGTCGGTCGTCGCACAGTCTGCGGGAATCCGGCACCGGGAGCGCTCCTCCTCTCGACTAGTTCAGTGCATTTGTTTGCAGCGCTGCACTCGCGATCATGCTCGAGCATTGACTGTGCCTGTCGTCTTCTGGATACCTTGTTCTGTGAAATGTCGCAAACGGACTGTTCTCTTCAACTCTCTATGCCTGTGCAACCTGATTACAATAATTTTAAACTCTTAGTTGACGTTTTTATGAGTAAGTTTTTCCTTCTTTGATAATTATACAGCTGTTTATCTACAGTTACCGATAAGTCTAAGATAACACAGACAATAAATTGCTAATTTTATTAATACAATGAGACTGACATTAATTGCAATCACGCGGTGAATTTATAATATCTCGTAACGGTTATCGTCGTTGACAGTAAAATAATCGCTTGTCAAAATGTAATGCCAAAAGCTCTAGTGCAGCTCAGTCTCGGAGTGCATGAATCACCGTTAATCATTAAATGATAAGTGGGTGCGATAGAGCAGGGTAATGTAAACAATGAGTGCAGCCCGGGCCGCTGGCAGTGCCGGCGATGATTACACTCGCTATCCCAACTATGACAACACTCGGACGACATCCAAATTTACGGCTTCTTTTCTACTTTTCGTTGTTATGTTCATTCCTTACACTCAAAGCTTCGTTTTCTTTGAAGTAAAAATAAATCTAATGTTTACAATATTTGTTATCAAACTCAAAGAATCGATCGTTTAATTTAAAACTTCTCGATCTCTATTAGAAACAGTCCGAACGTCGAGGCCTAGTTGAATGCCGTCGCCGTGGTGACTCACTCTGCGGATGTGTGTATATTCTTGAAATTTATTTTAGTATCCCTTCATCTAATTGTAGTCTGGTTGCAGCCATTGCAATTATTATTATATCTTTCGTGTCGAATTCGGACAGTGAAATACGGGCCAAGATAAACAAAGCCACTATAGACGTTCCCGTCAATGTATCAATCGTCCTCGATGAAAAGACTTGTTGATTGTAAGTCCCCAGGTGCGCTAGAGACGTTTTGCAGACGGCGCCTACAGTGATTCAGCGTCGCCTTCAGCGAGTCTACCTTTAGTGTTGTTTGTAAAAATACGTTTGTTGCGGCTGTGCCGGCGTGTATGTTAGATGACTAACCGCTCTAGATATAATCATAATATGTGACAAGTTTATTTCTATTCTGGATTGTAGATTTTCTCCCGCTCGATATATACTAACTGTCGGTCGACCAACTGGTGATTTTTTTCGACGACATAACTAGGTCGGGGCTTGTTTCTGCGTCACACGCTTGTTGCCCGCGCACGTTGCGTACTTACACGCCGCGATTCGGCAGCTTGACCTCGTACTCACACATATCACTACACTGCTCTCCTAATTATATGAATTATACTCTACCAGCTCCGCACTTCTGTTGATGAAATAATATTTACGTTGCATCGTTTCTGCTATTACGACGAGCCCACCTAATTCTCTCAGCACCTACAGTCATTGGCTGTAGTATATAGTGGACAACACCGCACAAATAGTAATTCCGCATTCTATTCGCTTCCGAGATACGCTTGCACACCTTCCCACGTTCCTACCTTGACTTCGCTCGATAATTGCAATGTAGTCCCTTAGTTATTACAAAACAAAAAATACAGTGATTCTTGTAATTCTCGATTCACGATCATCGATAAATAGCACATAAGCGTTTATTGTTCCAGTTCTAGATTAGCCGAAGGAAGTTGGCAACGAATTGTAAACTGTCCTCTTTTCGGCTTTATATGCGTACATTTTACAGGCTTCACTTCTTATTTTAGATATAATTAAATCGTAACCCTTGTTTATTAATATCTTCCTAATAGTTATGAACCTGACTTGCCGTAATTGTAACAAATAAACAGCAAACAAGTAAAACAAAACTAATTCGTCAGACAACATAAATAAATCCATATTTACCAAAGTTCTCACACAAAGAACACCAAATTAGCTCAGCGGATAATTAAAGAACAAATCGGACTGTCTTTAGTGATTCAGACGTTTTTTCTTTAAGTTGAAATTCGTAAGACGTAATTTTGACAAACTATAACAAAGATAAGAAAATAAAGTGTAATGTAGTCACGGCTAAAAAATAACTAACCCACTTCAACCCGCAGGTTTCATAAGCTCATTCGAGACGACTTAGGTATTGGGGCTTTTTTAAGTGAAGATTTACGCTGGAGAACCTTTACCAACCACCCTTAGTTGTACTTCCATTTCCCCGTGCAACACACAAATATTGCTGACAATTCTAATTCTTCACCTCTGGCTTTAAGGGGTTTAAATGAATTAAAATAAGAAGGTATAGGTAGTAGTAGAAGGTATAACAAAGAAATATTTGCTATTACTCAAAGATTTCTTATGTCATGCTCGGGCTTGACTTGACCGCATAGATACTAGTAACAATGACAAATCCTTTTTTTCTTTTATGTTTCTTCCCTTAATTTGCAGCTTTATAAAATTGTGCATATGAAAAGTGACTTTGCTACTTAAACATTGAATTGTTTGAAGCAAACTTTCAACTATGCAATGCCGCTAAAAAAAAAGCTCGATAATAATTTCCAGTGTAATTATTTACTAATATAACTTTTCAGACACACATAGTATCCCTGGTTTTTAAAACTATCCAAATTTTTATTATTTTAGTTTGAATTTTACAAAAATTCCTCATTTTATTTTTTATTCCTATTTCTGTTTAAATTATCAGCTCGCTTATTTTCTTTAAGCTAACAGTTTTTTTTAATAAATTCAACTAAGTAAATACTTCATTTAATCGCTCGTTACATAACCAATGTTGACGGGAGACATAAAACTGTCCATGTGAGTTTTACAAAAATAGCAACACAAGACAGGCATCCGTATCTCGACTAAATTAGGAAAAGTCTGTTTTGTGTCCATGATTTCTGTCGCTACCAATTTGCGATTCCGAATGTTTCCAATTAACTGTCAATCGATTCTATCACGCTGACTTCTAACGGTTTTCGGCTCTGGTTTGTATCTTTTAGAACATAAAAACATAATAAATGGATTAGGTCTGAGGTTTTCGTTAAAAATGTAAAAATACAAAAAACATACAGGTAGTAGATATAAAGAACTTAGGTTTCAGGGTCTGTGTGCCGTACAAATTCTGATATTTACTAAATGTGACCTAAGTGGAAGTGAACATAAATACCAACTTTCGCTACAAAACTTTTCTAATGCACTTGATATATTATTTTTTTCCTGCTTAAGTACTAGGGTTTCTTCGTAGATTCGTGTTAATAAGTGAGCTTTCTTAGTAATTTAATTGTTTCGTTTATTTTTTGAGAAGTGATCCAAAATTTAACGTTTTCAAAAGCTTTATGTCGGAAAAATACCAAATTCAATATCTTTTTCGTGTATATGTATTCTAGCATGCATATGTAAGTTTGTACCATATAAAACCTAGTAAAATATTTGGCAGCAGACACATCAAATTCTCTAAACACTACGGAAGTAGTAAAATTGACTGCCACATACATATTTGGATGAAATACGTCCTCCTTGTTTATTCCACAGTGCTTTCGAGTATACGTCAAACAATAGCTTTAAATTGAAATATACGACAGAGCTCGATCTGGTCGCTAAGCAGATTCGCTGGCAATATTAGGCGAGATCATCATTGATAGCAACGTTGCGATTGCCAAAAATGATTCTTGACTGCCATTGTCATTTGTCACCGTGTGACATCTAAATAGTCGCGGACGCGGCATCTGAGCAACTTCATCAAATATGTCTTCTGGTCGTTGCGGCATACTCTTGAATTATTAATGTCACAAACGTACTAAAGGATCTTGCAAACGCTGCGATAATTGCTTTTCGCCTTTATTACGATTGTACTTCACAACAGTTATTGCTCTGTTTACATGTGGTTAATCAGCCCTTAATTTATCTGCGCCAGTTGTATTATTACAAGCAGAGTTGTAAATATGCTTATTTCTCACCAGTCACATTACTGCTTCTTTTGAATTGTATATTTTTGGGATTCTTTATAAATACAGTGTATACGTACCTATTCGTATTCTGTCTTTGGATCCAAATGTGAATACAGCAGTCTATCTTAATGTGTAATATAAGAAAACTGCAAGATAAATCCTTTTACCATGTTGGTACATGGTATATTCTATAACATATATCTTTACTTACTAGAGATAGAGTTACCCGGAAAAAGGTTACAGTAGAGTGCAGTAATATATGATGGTTCATCGGTACGAAGTTTCGGATAATGAGCGAGTAATAGTGATACATAACTACATAGATGGCTTCTGTCAGCGGCTCTAGGCGGCGATGGACTGTTAACGCCCCGATTTGCCTCATTATCACTTCCCTTCTTTCAATACTGTTAAAAGCTTACGCATTTGACTCATGTTACTAAATACTGCTTTTAAAAAGGCTCTTACTAACATCTAAATTTTATGGCAGAACCAATTTCGTAATAAGAAAGCTCGTGTCGCTTCCTGATGTTAAACATATTAGTTATTTGATAAAAAGATTTCACCACCGCGTAACTTATAATATACGTGGCCGAAATCAGAACATGCGTATACGTAATGAGCTATTAAAACAGTGAAGTTGGCAAGCCACTCCAACTTTATTATTTCTAAAGGCACGTGTAGTAGTTGCTGTACTGCACTTGACGAAATTTATTAATATGCTCTTTTATTAATAGCTAGCTGAAATCGTAATTCAACCCTTGGTTATTGCAGCCGTCTCGTAAAATTATGCAATAACTAAATTATCTTAATCAAATTCCTTGAAATCGTACACAGTGTTTCGCTCACAAAATCCGCTAACTTCGTGAAATATTGTCACAAATTAATACATATTAATGCGTCAAGATTACGTTAGTTTTGCGCACCGCTCTTTGGCCGATGCAGGGAGATTAGGACTACGTTGCTGCTTTCGTCGGTCCTTTATTTATCCCTAGCACGCAGAGAATACGCAACCAAAATATTGGTCTCCAACGGCATTCTACCGAAATAATGTCGATGATGCATCGGTGGGTATGAAGACCCAGTATTGTTTGGTTCGATTTTGAGTGGTCTTCCGAAATGTCGAAACACTGGCGCAGAGCAACGCCCTGAAATAGTAGAAGTTCTGAAGTGATGGCCGGTGCCGGTGCATACGTCGGGTCCAGCAGATGCGAGCTGCAGCGGCGTGGGAGCGGGTCGTCGACCGCCTGCCGAGCGATTCTCGGGCGAAAACGGCAGAAAATGTGAGGAAGGGCGGCCGCGAGTCGGGTCCGCATTTAGCTCCGCGTTACGGCGCTGAGTCACCGCGCCGCGAATAGGTCGGTTTGTTTGTTGCACCGCGTACGCGTCCGCCGCGGCAGTGGTCCGCCCGCCGCCCGACCGCCATGCCGCCCCGGCCCGCGCCCGTCACCGCCACGCGAGACTCCCTCACCTGTACTTGGATATTTTACAGTGAGTCTTCGTGACCGTGCTTTCCCGATACATGCGTGCCCTATTGCAACATCTACACTTTGTGTCCATGGATTTGAAGTGGAAAAACTTTTCATTTTCAAACATTTCCTTGTGTATTTTTATTGTTTCGTTTTTATATAACTGTTAAGCCTTTAGTATCCTTTCGTGAGTAGTTTGAAATAGTTTTTATTTTCTTCCGCAAAATTTCTTTTTTTGGACGCGTAACCATATTTGCCGATACGTAATATTAAAATGACGAATTATCATTTTATTTTTCTATTCCAACGCCATCTGTTTGTGCTCTGATGAATTGATTTACGCAGAAAACTAGGTGAGATGAGATCTCTGACTTCAGAGCGAAGTAAATTTAACTCGTGACGTATTAAGAAGCACTCACTGTTCCGAGTGTGAATTATTACACACCACCATTATGTTCGCCTTGATTAACATTTAAATACTCATTGTTTTATTGTGTCACTGTTTGTTTTTGACTCTATACATATTTGCCAAAACAACAGCAGATTATTTGCATAAATGTATTTCTTCTATTGTAATTCGTTTGAGCAATATTTTTATTTTTGAGAACAGTATTTGTTTTTTTTTTGTATATTGAAAGAATCCTATCGATCTAAAACTTGTTACACAGTTTTGTAGTTCACGAATATTCGATAACATCGCGAAGTTCTTCTTCTGCGACATTATCAACAAACGTAATTCTAGATATATTAAATCTGCTGATGGTTCAGGAGCTCATAGACGTACTATAATGATCCTTAGCGTACCAGTAATTTTCATGTTAGCGTGAGTAATAAAATTTCCGCTTCACACTTTGGATAACTGTAATAAATAAGTACCTATCCGCATTTAGTGCTTTTAAATGATTGTACTCCTTGTCAAGCCCTGCATGTTTATTGTTATAGTGAAAAATACTTTAAAACGTGTTTTTTATTATAATCTTATTAACTACATCCACAAATAGGTTTCATAAAGAACTAGATAATCGGCAACTCCACTAAGTCTCGACATATTTTCTTCTCTATGAAGAAGTTTCTTAAAGCATATAAAATATTTTAGGCTTTAAGTTGTGAGTAAAGGAAATACTATGAGAACAAATATAAAATTTTATGAATTTATGTTTGTATCGAAACTTGTCCGGTATATATTAATAGTATTTTTATTTGCAACTAGTGGATCGTCCCAGCTTCGCACGGGTAGCGTTGTATTTTAAATATCTGAGGTTTCTTTCTTTAGTCACTGCTCAAGCATTGTGAAATTCAGTGCAATGTTTTCAATTTATTAAATTTATAGCACTCCCTAAACAGTGTAGTTTGGTGATTTTTAATGCGCTTTAATGAACGGTTCAGTATTTCCATTTAATAGCAAATTATGGAATCAAACGCTATGAAGTATTTATAACAATCTAAAAAATAAATCATTACGTGTTGTAGGATGCAACTACTGGCACCATCTAGTATGTTATATGTAAATTAGTAACGATTCGGTTTTGGTCACGGGCGCGATGGCTTATTTTATGTATAATTTCGGTGTTTCTCTACCGATTTCTATGATTCTTTTTTTATTGAATAGGTTATAATGTTACCTTTTTTAAATTAGGGATGAGTGAGAGGTTTACAAACGTAAGAGTAAACAAATATGATCAGAATGTTCCGAACTGCTAAGCTATCAGGAATTACACGTGTTATTGTGAGTCAACCGTAAAAGATAGACATAAACTATTGTGGTTTTTTTTTTAGATAATTTTATGAAGAATATTTCCGTCATACATGATTTCTATGTAAGTTTAACCATTAAGGCTGCACACGCGACGGAAGCTTAAAAAATGTAGTAACTTCTCCCGTTTTCCCAAAATTTCCCAAAATTCCCCTTAACTACTCTGCTGGAAAGTATACAAAAACCTGCCCAGGAGTATGGAAAATAATTGTACCAAGTTTCGTTAAAATCCGTCGAGTAGTTTTTGTTTCCATAAGGAACATACAAACCGACAGACAGACAGACAGACAGACAGACAGACAGACAAAAATTTTACTGATTGCATTTTTGGCATCAGTATCGATCACTAATCACCCCCTGATAGTTATTTTGAAAATATATTTCATGTACAGAATTGACCTCTCTACAGATTTATTATAAGTATAGATAAAACCTTATACAGTCATATATAGGGCACTACAAAATAAATGGTATTGCAAACCATATATTCCTCTCAGCAAACATACATACATACATACATATACTCACGGCGATATTTCCCTAGAAGGGGTAGCCAGAGCTAAGGAATTATAAATTCCTCAGCCACTTTTGGAAGTTGAGTGGGGGAAAGATGGTTAAAATAAAGGTTTTTGGTGATGGGTCTCCAACCGCATCGCCCAAAAATCCTATAAAAAGCCCCAATACCCTTAGTCGCCTCTTACGACACCCGTGGGTAGCGACATTCTAAGCCGGCACTACACGGCTAACGGCACTCTCAGCAAACCTTAAATTAATATAAACCTCATTTAGTATTATTTTACTTTTTAAGAAAGTAAACAGCTATAATATGAAGCTAAATACAAAACCTCACGAATATGTACAAATTAGTGTCAATATTCAGTACTGTAAATTAAACTTATTTAGAATTACCTAGTACATTTACGCTACTCAAATTTCGACATTGCACAAAATTTTACTACACTAATTTTAGCAAACGTTCTGCTATTTTGTGTTTACAGAAAATAATTACATTTAAAGTACCTCTCCACAAAGCATTGCAATTGATTCAATGTCACAGTGCATCTAAAATTGTTTTACAATTCCGAATAGTACAACATTAATTATATAAATGACGCCATGAACCCTTTCATTCATTCAAAGAATTTTAAACGATTATTTTTAAAATAGCTGTGTAGTGTCGGCTTAGAATAGCACTACCCCATTTCTTCCGGTGGGTGTAAGTAAGAGGCGACTAACAGTATTGGGGCTTTTAATGGATTTTTGGGCGATGTTGTTGGAGATCCATCACTAACAACCTTTATTTCATTATCTTTTCCCCACGTTACTTGCAAAAGTGGCTGAGGATATTCTAATTCCCTAGCTCTGGCTACCCCTTCAAGGGATTTATAGCCGTGAGTATATGTATGTATTTTTATAAAAGTTGATTAACAAATTCTACAAACTATAAATACCTGAGTATACTTCTTCTAATAAAAACATAGAATCCAAAAATAAGACACATTTTTAACTCTCCTGAACTATTGACATACTTTCTGAATTTGTGAGAACAATTTGCGTGTAATAAAATTATTAGAATAGATAAAAAAAAACTAATGTCGACTATATATCACTAGCAATCACTAAATTGTTTCCCTGAAAATTTTGCGATTTCGCTATCGTGACATAGTTTTTTGACTCATTTTTAATTGAATACGCGAGTAGCTGTATAATGTCAGCATAGAATTGCGCTAGCTTATTTCATCCTCGAGTAAAGGCCAAGGGTAAATTTTCAGTAACATATGCGCAAATCTTGACCATCAGGAATTGTAGTACATGATATTCGATACATTGAAGAACATAACAATCCCTCCCATACGTTGAATTTTGGTTTTAAAGCTTGATTTGAAGTACTTAATATACTTTCCCTGGCTAATGAAGTATTATTGTCATAGGCAACAGCAGTAGTTCATCATCAGGTGCTGGGGCCGGAGCGAGCGCGTCGCCTCCCGACCCCAATCTAGACTCTATGCACATGATGCTGGACCCACACCTCCGCCCGATCTCGCCGGACCTCAACAATGAAGAGTCCAAAAGAATATTTGAAGAGCACAAACAACTGGCACAGGAGTACCTCAAGGTAGTGTCTTGGACCATAATGTAGAGTTTGTTTTTTCAATTGTCGAGATTCTGCTAGTATTTTTTGAGGTGTCCATTGGTACACATAAAAGAACTGTCACCATTCAATGAATGGAAGAAAAGAATATTTTTTAACAAAACACAGATTTAAAAATAACATACATACATACATATACTCACGGCTGTAAATCCCTACAAGGGGTAGCCAGAGCTGAGGAACTAGAAGTTCCTCGGCCACTTTTGGAAAGTAGAGTGGGGAAAAGATGGTAAAAATAAAGGTTGTTAGTGATGGGTCTCCAACCGCATCGCCCAAAAATCCCTTAATAGCCCCAATACCGTTAGTCGCCTCTTACGTACACCCACCGGAAGAAATGGGGTAGTGCTATTCTAAGCCGACACTACACAGCAAAATAACAATATATAAATTAAAAATAACGATGTATAAATAAATAAAGGAAAAAAAATCGACGCCAGCGGGGATCGAACCCACGACCTCCGGGTATACGCCCCCGTGGCTCTGCCAATTGGCCTAGACCTCGATTTTAAAACATACCCTTTTTATATTTTAAATCGATTAAAGATCAAACTAAACAACTTTGCCTATGGAATGTTCATTTAAAATATTGTAATTTGCATTCCATAGGCAAAGTCGTTTAGTTTGATGTCTTTTTGCCGTGTAGTGTCGGCTTAGAATAGCACTACCCCGTTTCTACCGATGGGTGTACGTAAGAGGCGACTAACGGTATTGGGGCTTTTAAGGGATTTTTGGGCGATGCGGCTGGAGACCCATCACCAACAACCTTTACTTTACCATCCTTTCCCCACTCAATTTTCCAAATGTGACTGAGGAATTTCTAATTCCTTAGCTCTGGCTACCCCTTCTAGGGATTTATAGCCGTGAGTATATGTATGTATGTATGTATGTATGTCTTTTATCAATATAAAAAGGGTATGTTTTAAAATCGAGGTCTAGGCCAATTGGCAGAGCCACGGGGGCGTATACATATTTTTTTTAATTTATTTTTTATTTATTAGTAATAATCCCCACATGAGGTTTTCATGAGCAATAACGATATACTTCCTGACAGCTTTTAAATAGTAACAATTTTAATTGATATTTAATAAATCCATAATGTATAAATATATCTTTAAAGGCAAAATTTTTAAACTTTAATTTACGGATAAGAAATTTCAGAGTCTTATATGCTTATTTTAAATTGCAGATCCAGACCGAACTAGCATACCTTAGTAATCACAAATCTGAATTAGAAGAACAAATAGATGATGAAGAACTTCGACAGAAAAGAGAAGTTATTCAACTGGAAAATGAAAAGGTAAAACTTAATGTTATTCACGTAGTAATTTTTAGCAGAAATATATTTTCTTTAGTATTCTCCTTGGTTTAAACAATGTCTTAAGGTTTTAGGGTGTTTTAAGAGTTTATGTATACTTGAGAAACACTAACAAACAAGTATTTTGAATATTGTTTCATTAAATTTTACAGAAACTACCATAAATTGTGCTTTATCACATATTAAGAGATAGATATTTCTAAGCCTATGGGCTTAAGCTTTGTAGTATGCTATACAATGCTTTAAAACTGTGTGCATCTAAGCATAGACAATAAAAGGCAATCAAGGGCACGAACAAAGCTTTGACTCATCTATGCATCTTGTGAATTTACTAGACGAATAGTTGGGGGGTTTTTTTAATGGTTGTTGGGATATGTGGAGACCCATCACTAACTATATTTATTCTCTTTTCTCCAAGTAACTTCCAAAAGTGGCTGAGGAATTTCTTAATTCCAAGGCTCTGACTCTTTTGTAGCCGTAAGATATATGTATGTATGGTTATATGAGTTCACAAACAATTGAGGTGCACAGAATCTAATGAATCCTAATCACAATGAATTAGAGTAAACGTTGTAAACGTAAATTTTACATTTTATTATTCTTTTCCAGGATTCCTTAATCAAGTTATACTGCAGTCTAAAAAAGCAGTTAAATCGAGTAGAAAATGAAAGCTGGCTACTCCCCGAAGATTTGCCTCACGAATGAACTGCCGTATACTCGAATTAGGGGACCATTCACTACAGATTATTGCCCTCATTTGTAAATAACAGTTATTTCTATAATAATTTATGCAATACTTTAGTATACGCTAAGAATTTGTTGAAATAAAGATTCATTTAAGTGTAATGAGTATTCAGAAAAAAGCAAGATATGGCAAAGTAGATTTTAGCGGTTGATTATATTTTGAGGGTAGTTTTCTAAGTCCATGAAGTTTTTAGTTACTTCGTGTTGGAGTATTGTTGTCGTTGATCTCAAGTTACCAGTCACTATTGAGCTTGTCTCTCTAATCGTTTGATTTTATTTAGTTTAGATTTATTTATCACCCTTCCCATCATATATTTTCATAAAAATATATCCTTTGTGCAGTCGCAGTAGGTAGAGTCCTACCTAGGCATAACAACTACATCATAAAATATTATAGCTAAGTATTAAGAACGTAGTCAATACCTACAGTCTGGCTTTGTAGCGATCTAATTATGTGGGTGATAGAGAAATTTGAACTCATATTGGTGAAATATCCAGAGTTGACATTAAGTCTATCTATGTTATATACATGAATAAGACGTATCTTGCCTTGTTAGTTTTTAAATTTAAATATTTATATGATGACTAGTCAAAGGAAATTCGTAAGAAAAGGTTTGATGAACATATTGTTACAAAAAAGCATTTTTGATATAAAACTAAAATATGTAATTTGAATGTTTTTGTTCATGAAAACCTCATGTGAGGATTATTACTAATAAATAAAGGAAAGAAAAATTTCGACACAGGCGGGAATCGAACCCGCGACCTCGGGTATACGCCCCCGTCGCTCTGCCAATTGAGCTACCGTGACAATGTACCGTGTGAGTGGAGTTCGATTCCCGACTGTGTCGAAATTTTTCTTTCCTTTAAAATATGTAGTTTTGCAACCAATATTTACCAGTAGCTTATTTTTGAAGTTTGATGTGATTTACATATTTATTTATGCTGGCTGACCGAGTAAAGCACGTTTTAGTGCTTTTCTTTGAAATATTGTCACTCAAACTAGATCCTATGTAGTTTTTGCTTTTTTTATAACAACTTAGTTCAAATTTCAATAACTATAGAGTTCTGCAAAACATTAACGCCATTTCTATTAAACTGATCTATGTTAAAGTTATTATATTCATGCATTTTATTTTACACTATTTAAATTGGGTTTGGTGAATGGAATTGTTTTAATAATACAATTTGGTTATTGTGGGTCATTTATACCACACTGCTTTGCAAAATTTTACGTGTATATATTTTTTTGCTCCTTTATCTCCTGGCGTTTGTGTTTTTTTTATGAACTCTACTTAATGAAATTCAACATTTGCAATTGAACAAGGCAAATTAATTTACTTAATTCTATTATAAGAAAAATCGTCAAACAAGAGTATTTTAATTTGCACAATGTTTTGTACAACCTATTTGTGTATGAATAGAATATCTTTAACTTACTTGTATTTTGACTTTACTAACAAAAATTTACATTATAACGTTTTCATACAAAAACAGAAAATACTTAATAATGTGTATGTATTATGTGTTATTAGTTTGTAAATGATAAAAAAATAATTTCATTTAAATATGTTACCAATATAAATAAAAAAAATGCTTTTATCTTTTATTTGTTCCCTTTTTTAACTTATTGTATAATAATAATCACATGGCTGAGTTGTACTTAGTCATGTGACAGTGTATTCGTACAAAACGGCGATAGGCCTGCCCCCTATCACGTGAGTACACTGTCCAAGCAAAACGTGTTCTCTGGACACTAGACAGCTCTGCCATGTGAGTTCAGAAGTATTGTACCTCTGCCAACCCCTTCGGGGATTAAACGGCGTGAACATTTATGTTACGTTTATGTATGTTATGCATAATAATCATAATTATATAGAAGTCTCAAAATTTTATTTGCTAGCGTTTATAAATAAAATACCTGTGTTGTCAGTCTAGAATATAAGTAAAATTTACTTACTTATTACTTATATAAACTTGAGTATTTTTAAGAATACGCGGCTTTTATTCAATTTCACCATGGTCGACTCAGAGATCATGTGATAAATAAAAAAAAATACATAAAATTTTAGTATATTCCTCCCATGGATGTATTTAATATATTAGAGGATTGAGTACTGGTGTCCTAAAGTATCCTAAACAAGGATGTTTAACTAGATCACTGCATCTCGTTTTAAGTAGGACATCTGTTTATGTTATTGAGTAGTTTAATGAGTAGTCTTGAAAAAGTAAAAAGGAACACTTACCTAATATATCACAGTGTTTTAAGTATATAAATACATATAAACTCACGGCAATAAATCCGAAAAGTTGTAGCCAGAGCGACGGAAATCCCTCAGCCGCTTTTGGAACCTACTTGCACTGAATAGATGGGTGAAGTAAAGGATAATTAGTGATGGTTCTCCAACAATAACTGCAAAGGCCCTAAAACTATAAGTATAACGACAACCGCGGGTTGAAATAGTTTCTTGCTATTCTAAGCCTATACTACACCACTTCATACTTTAATTTGATAATAATACTAGAACTGAGTGATATTGATACATTTATTAAACTTTTACAATTACAATATATTTACATTGATAGTATAAAAATTAAATTATAGCCAATTATGTATATATTACAAATGAAAAATTTCGTGAAATTCATCGTTCTCGGTGTAGGGTAACGTGCCCAATATGCTAGCAGTATTTCCTCTTTGGATGGCCAAGCTAATGCGTTGGCCGAGGTAGCTGCCAGCTCTGGGATCACCACACACTTCCACAAGGCGAGCGGACAGTTCTTTAAAGAAAAGCCGCGCATCGTTGCCCCACGGGCCGAGAGTTTCAACGGCGAAAGGTATAAAATAATAGTCATTTGTTAAAACTGAGTATTTACGCCGTTTGAAACTCTCGGCGTTGGCAGCAGCAGTACCTGCCCGTGCTGCCGACCCGGATAAATGGCAAGGCGCCAAAGTGTCGACACAGGTTGCATCCCATATCAGCGCCCTGCCATTCCTCCAAGGCAACAAAGTCATACCATCGGGTCTCTTGCCATCGTCCCGCATTAAACCAGGAGGTTCCAAGGTCGCTGGCACGTGGGCGCTGACAAGAGCCCAACGGATGATATCATTTAGGGCAGCGTGTCGTGACAGGCGACCTGCACTGCGGGGGCATGAAAGTCCGTGGTGGCCCCATTGGTCAACCTGTACTCCACAGCGACAACGATGAATTTCATTGATTCTGGCACCAACTCTCAAACATACTCCTAAACAAAAAGTCGACCTGTCCAGTAACGTACCAATCGCCTCAGAAGGTAATGCATTCAACCAGTATCCCGACTCAGGCTCCATAGAGGCCATGAGACGAGCACGCTGTGCAGGATCGGAAGCAGATTTCAAGAGGTTTAATTGAATCCGCCCGCACAGTATGTCATCCCAGGACCTCTGAGAAGCCATGTTTGTCGGAACACTCGAATCTGGACCAAGCAAAGCAATCCATGCAGTCTTGGCATCGTCCATTCCACTGATCTCTGTGTCACCTAAAGAGGGACTGACAATTTTTTGGTACAGATCATTGTAGAATGTACTGATGACAAGAAAGCAGGTAGAGCCACGTCAGATGGTTTGGGTACGCCCAAACCTCCAAACCAAACTGGTAGGGTAGCCTGATCCCAGCTTTTGTCATCAAATTTACAATTTAGAATTTCGCATAACGTATCTCGTATAATATTGTCTAAATCCTTCAAAGCCGAAACAAGCCTCCAAGTGTCGCAACATCTTAAAAAATATGTGTACTTGGGGACGAACAAACAGAATTTTTTTATTGAATAGGCCAAATGGGGATTTATAGATTGTAAAAGCTCCGAATATTGGTTGAATTCTGAAATTTTGTATTGAATAAAACCTGGAAGGGAATTTACGTTTAGAGGGGCACCAAGGAGACGAAGCGAATCATTATGTAGGACCGTAATGTTTGGTGCTATTTCGTTGAATTTATTAACAATTTCAGTTTTTTGTTCATCGGGCAGACAGTTTTTAATATATAATTCGCATTTATTAAAATTAAAATCTAGGCCGATGGATGAAAAAGATAATTTTAAATTTTGAAAATCATTTAATACTGTATTCGCATCGCCACCTATGGTCCCGTCATCTAAGTACCATACATTGAATTTAGAGGCGATTGATTCAATGTATGGATGGATAGCTAGGCTGAATATTGCTGGTCGTAGGGGATCTCCTTGTCGACAGCCGATACAAGATGAAATTAAATTTTCTTTGTAAGTATAATAATTTAGTTGGTTTACTATAACACTGCCAAATATAGTTTAAAATATGTGGAGCTTAACTTCAGTCAACAAGGCTGCCCGATCCACTGAGTTGAATGCATTTTTAACATCCACCTTCAAAAGGACTTGGCCCGCCCCATGTGCTACGTACGTGCGAGCCGAATGTACTGCAGCTTCACAGCCACCGCGTGTGCCAAAACCCAGCTGTTTCGGTTCAAAATATGTTGCAAGATCCGGTAGAATATACCTACAACAAATTTTTGACACTACCTACGCGTCGAATCGTGTTGCCGACAGCGATCGGCCTTATACCACCGTCTTTTTTTTTCAGTTCAATCGCAATTTGCATGGAACTCCTAGTAATATTATGCTACGGATTTGAACTAGAAAATTTACAATAGTTTTCACCGTATTTTGCAATATTAACTATTTTTACATTTCAATGTTAAAAGCTCCGAAACATACGAAGAGATGATTAATCTTGGTAGTTCGATTAGTAGTTCCATTAACGGAATAACGGAACGGAAACGGAATTAATATCGCTATAACATTGTAATATGTGTGTTTACCGGTATTCCCGATTGGAAAACAGAATAGGATAAAAATTGCAAGTCTCAAAATCTACAAAATACAATATTGGCCAAATTTGATCCGTAATGAAACATACTGCATACCTAATTAAAAAAGGAAAGAAAATTTTCGACAACAGCGGGAATCGAACCCACGATCTCCGAGTGTACGCCCCCGTCTCTCTGCCAATTGAGCTATAGTGTCAAGTGGCCACTAGTGCGAAATTCTATACTAGTATTTATCAGTAATAATCCCCACATGAGGTTTTCATGAACAAAACATTCTTATACTGTATACCTACTACCATTTCAATTTATTAGAGATCGCTGGCGAACTGGCGTCACAAACATGATCCAAGAAGTTACAGTAGTTTTCTTGTTTGGTCCATTTCTACGTAGTCGGGTTGTACTTTAAACCTTTTATCTTTATATATTATTTCTGTAAGCCTCTTTCTTGCCCGGAAGCCTGTGACGCGATGAGTTAAGCTAGAAATTTGGTTCAGGTATCGTTTTGTACAGTTCGCGGCCGTGGTGTGCACAAAATCTGACTGATCAGACATCTGATGTAACTGGATTAAGTTAGTTGTTACAGAATTTCAAAGTTTCGATTTTGGCCCATAGACTTTGCTTGAGTGTCATAAGCGCGCGCAAACTTTAGTCGATCAGAGATGCGCTGTGATTGGTCGGAATTATTTCAAACCGGCCAATCAGAAAAATTCACTAGAAATTCAAAAGAGCTGCGCTGTGATTGGTCGAAAAATTTCAAACTCATTTTATTGGACGCGACGTAGTCGCACCAGGGTTACCCATTAGTTTTAGGTTTATTGTTGATGAATTGCAAATCACATTGCCCTCTTTCTACACGTATTAAATCGTAAAAATATACACGCATATATAGAGTAAGATCCCGGTGCCCCCAGACGTTACTTATTTTCTCATAAGAAATATAAATGGGATAAAGTACTTTGAGTGTGTGCATACCTGCTACCTTGGGTCGACGGCCAATTCATAGGTCCAGGTGCTAAAGGTAGATAAATACAGTGTTGTGATTACAATCCAGCTTTTTTTAGTAAAGGCAAGCAAAGTCCATTTAATGTATTGAAAAAAAAAGTAGAGTACCAGATAATATTTATGAAACTCGGCGATGTAGACTTATTCAGTGACTTAGAACTGGAGCAAAATGTGTTCAACACCATACAAAAAAATATTTGTGAACTGTACAACGTTGCCGGAATAATTGACGTAGATGCTGCCCGACTCCAACTCTTCATCAACACTTATATGGTTTGTGACGTAAATGAAGAGTTCAATCGTAAAAATGTGAAAAACTTTGATGTTAGTAACTTACCACCATGCAAAATTGAGCTTTCACAGCAGTTTCGACGAGCTAATTATATCACTAGTCTCTGGGAAAATGCTCATATGAAGAAAATTTGTATTTTTAGTCCTGACAATAATGGGTGGACGTTGAAAGATAATAAATATCATTTTAACTGGTTCGATAGGGACCAATTGCCGAGTTTTGTCAGTGAATCGCTTCAAGAAAAATCAGGTATTATACTTTAAATTTGAATAATTGATATAACCGTATAACTCTTTGATTCTTAATTATGTTATGTTTGTTACAGAAAATGAAAGTAATATGGATGATAATGAAGATAGTCAATGCCAACATTGGGTTGATAATGACTTATCAAACTTAGACGATGATGACAGTAAAGATCACGCTGAATTTTCACACTACAAATAATCCGAAAGAAGAAAGACATGTATAGCTTTGTATAATTTTAAGATTTAATAAACATGTTTTTTTTAAATAGTAGTATTCAATTTAACTCGATGATAAGATGTGAAACATAGGTTAAAGAAACTTATATTTATTATTTATAAAATTTTCTCAACCCAGATCACTTGTAATCTTCAGGTTCGATTTCATTTTGTATGTAATGAATCTTTAATCTCTCTTGATTACATCGAACAGAGCAGAATTTTAGCGACACTTTATGTGTGTCTGGGGGGATGTTTGACCCCTCCCATTGGTCTGGCTGCTGAACAGGGGTGTTCAAATAGTTGCCCAAGTATCATACATAAAAATCAAGAGTGAGATTGTAAGTAAGAATATGTTATTTTTTTTGAAGCTTTAAAGCGTCTGGTAAGGGTAAGCGCCGATGGAAAGTGTCTGGCAATAATGATTATTAATTTTTAACAACAATATCTAAAACATATGTAAAAATCAGCCCTGAGAATTTAAGAAAAATCAGTACTGTATTTATCTAAATCTTTTTGTTTATGAAAACCTCATGTGGGGATTATTACTAATAAATAATCGGGGATCGAACCCGAGGTCGCGGGTTCGATCCCCGCCTGTGTCGAAATTTTTCTTTCCTTTATTTATTCTTTATTTATTACTGTATTTATCTACCTTTAGCACCTGGTACCTATGAATTGGCCGTCGACCCAAGGTAGCAGGTATGCACACACTCAAAGTACGTACTAACACTACTTTATCCCATTTATATTTCTTATGAGAAAATAAGTAACGTCTGGGGGCACCGGGATCTTGGACTAATAGAGTTGGCCCCAAAGTAAATATGAGGTACAAATACAACGATATATTTATAAGTAATTGACAAATAGAAATTACATCCCAGGCTAAGAAATTTAAAAAAACAATCATTTATATTTATCATATAAATGTGACCCTCACGGGAATCGAACCCACGGCCTCCGGATTAGGGTGTGCAATCTTGCAGCAAGTAAACAAGCAAACAAATAAAACGAAACACATAATAGTATTGGCCGAGCGGTGGGTTTCGCTAATGTTTGTGAGGTGGATGCGACTGCATGCTAGT
Organism: Bedellia somnulentella; assembly: GCA_963576735.1. Classification (NCBI taxonomy): domain Eukaryota; kingdom Metazoa; phylum Arthropoda; class Insecta; order Lepidoptera; family Bedelliidae; genus Bedellia; species Bedellia somnulentella. The sequence continues at coordinate 11,173,687 of OY755186.1, read as the reverse complement.
GGTTCCTCCTACATCTAAATATTAAATTTTAATCATGTATCTTTTATTTCAAAATTGTAATTTAATTAATGTTTTAGAAGTTTTTTTGTTATTTTTAATCAAGTATTTTTTTTAAATTATACCTAATTTTTTATATTATGGGATATGGATTTATTATTATCCGAAATAAATGATTTAAATTTAATAGTAGTTTCAGCGGTGATAATGATAACGTTTGAATCTCTGACACAATTCTTCAACTAACTATTTGATAGTTTGAATGTTTTTGGTCATGAAATAGGAATAGAAGAATTTCGCACTGGTAGCCATTGACACGGTAGCTCAATTGGCACAGCGACGGGGGCGGGTATACATACCCGAGGTCGCGGGTTCGATTCCCGCCTGTGTCTTTGCTTTATTTATTCTTTAATTATTAGTAACTATTTGATAGGTTGGAACACATGTTCTACGTCTACCAAAGCAACATATTCTTATATTCTATGAAAGCGTAATTGGGGTTCGTTCCAAAATTAAAGACTTGTTAACACACGTTTTCAATTTGTTAAATCTGGAGATCATATCTGCAAGACTGGGGCAGTGAGTTTTGCAGTCGAGCACAACCTGCATGTTTTTGCCATAATCGTTAGTTATGTACTTTTGTAAAACATCATTTTTGTTGGTGATTATCAGAAAAGCTTGACAGTTTTCCTTACTTTTTAAACTTTCAGCTGTAGGTAATATGCAATATAACATATCTAATTAATATCTATTTAATATTAGTTCATATCTTAGTTTTTTCATCAAGTAACTCATTCTCATCTTCGTTTGCTTCCTGAACTGGCATCAGAGATTACAGGAATTAGCTTTGAGCTTATCTACAGGTTCAAAGTTATATTGGAAACAATATCAAGTGGTCACGAAATTAATGTCACAAAATATGATCAATATGCTTATGATACTGCAAAATTGTACGTTGACCTGTATGGATGGCATCCAATGACACCGACAATGCATAAAATATTGATGCATGGTGGGCAAATCATAAGCAATTCGCTACTTCCTATTGGCCAGTTATCTGAGGAGGCAGCAGAAGCCCAGAACAAGCATTTTCGGTCATACCGACTTAACTTTGCTAGAAAGTTTTCTAGAAAGGAATGCAATTTAGATGTATATAATAGGCTTTTATTAACATCTGATCCCTTCATCAGCTCGAGGAGACAAATTAAGAAACCTTCTCGCAAAGTATTCCTTCCTGAAACCATAGAAATGTTGGTGTCTGCTAAACCCAATAGAGAGACAATAATGGAGGAATGCTCTCAAAGTGAGAATAATATTTAAGAAGTTTTATTTTTGTTATCATTTTAGATGTAGATACATGTAATTTTATTATATTTAAATATATTTCTTTATATATTATTGATACATACTTTGATAATTCGATTTTTGTGAAAATTATTATATGTTAAAGTGTAAAAATGTTGTTCAAAATTAATAAAAAATATTGTTTTGTATCAAAAATGGTTAATTTTAATTTAATATTGTACTTTTAACTCATTTCAAGCCAAAAATATTTTTGGCCGCCTAAATGGTTGAAATCTACGTATGTGCGTGGGTCTACTTGATAATTTTTGCAGGTAAATTCAACATAATAACCTAACTGACGGTCAAGAGCATAATAAAGTTACATACATACATACAAAATAAACGGCTAAAAATCCCTAGAAGGGGTAGCCAGAGCTAAGGAATATAAATTCCTCAGCCACTTTTGGAAGATGCGTGGGGAAAAGATGGTAAAATAAAGGTTGTTGGTGATGGGTCTCCAACCGCATCACCCAAAAATAATAAAGTTACTGAAGAGTTTTTATAAACCATCCTAGTTTGACCACTGCACTAGCTCCATCGTTTGTATGTATTAGTCTTCATCTAAAGTTAAATCATACTCTGATAGCCTCTTTTTCAATAGTTCAATACAGGTCTCTGCAGGCATACTTCCGACTACTCGTATAGGTCCCAAATTCCAAAACAAAACGTATAAATATCTTACATTCATAAACCGCTTGTTCCTACAAAAAGTCCACTCGTTAAACGTGAGAGTAAACCGGTGGTTTATTTTAATCTCTTGAATGTAGGTATAAGCGATACGTTGCTTAGGCAAACTCGTGCGAGATTTCGCACGAGTTTGGGTGCAAGATTGATCTTGCAAAATAAAAGCGAGATCTCGGTATTTCGAGAACTCGCAATACCAAGATTGCACTCCCTACTCCGGATCCAAATGATAGTCACCTATTCACTAGGCCACAGACGTCATCTAAAGTAATCTCTAATTCATTCCAAGTGATGATATTATATTCCACTCTGTGTTCCTGTCCATTGAAATGACAAGGGATAGATCGATATGTTGATAAATAAAACAAATACATCTCAGTATTGAATTTATTTTTACTAAAGACCAATAATTGGAATGATAAATTAATCGAAATATCCTCTTTTGGCACGTATAAACTTAAGTTCTGAGATTTTGCTTCCGCCACAGAGAAATTAAGTGCCGTTATGTTAAAATAAAGTATTCACAATTTTAAAATGCGACCATCTTCCACAACAGAATTGTCGAAAAAATAAAATCAAACAAATAAATAATGGACGAATTAATTGGAGGCTAGCCTACTTTCAATGATATATACAAAAAATATAATATAACTTCTAAATTGTGGTGCTTTTTTTTAAACCCTATATAAGGCAGAGGTGTGATCAAAAATTCATTATTTTTCACTTCTATTTGAAGATAGGAAAGGTTGAAATTATAGTGTCCAATATATGAACAGAGCCTTATAAAGGGTTAATGGAGTCAAATATTAATTTGATGACAAAACGGTGAAGTTGCAACCATGGGAATGTAACTACTCAGTTCTTTACCGTAATTACAATACAATAATAATTACTACGGAATATACCGCATTTTAGTTCACCACACTTGGCTACTTCTGGTTAAACAATTGAAATAAAAGATACAAAATATCCTAACTTTAACGTGGCATCAGTTTATTGAGACGTTTTTTGTTAAATCAACTTATGACCTAATACCAGGGAAAAGTAGTAAAGTAAATTTACAGACTGTATTCTCAGTACTTTAAATCAACTATGAATATTAGTATGATATTATCTTAACTAGGACAATATCAGCTGGCGGTATTAGATACTTGATCTTAAAATGTGTTTATTATGAATGAGCAAATATTTCAACAAAACATGTTAGTTCAGTTAACATTTGTGCCAAAAGGCTAATCATGTGGTGATTGCTACAAAGTGTTTTTATGAAAAACTTCATCTACCTAACTAATTTAAATGCCTGATATGGTGATTTTATTTAAAATTCGTATCGATAATAAATTCTTAAGTTAACTCTAAACTAATTCAAATACGTTATCACTTATCACCCAAAGAGTGTAAGTTTGGCAGAGGTATTAGTTTTATGAATAAAAAAATCAAATAATTCGGAAAAAGTACGATTATTCGTATGTGTTAAAATAGAAAATTCACGAAAATATTTTATTAATAAGTTTTTATATCATAACAATATGACTTTTTGTGTAGAATTTTAAGAAGGAAGTTTATTATAAAAATAACGTTCTTCAATATTTAGCAATAATCAATGACTGTCATTAAGTTATGAGGAAATATACAAATCCAATATATCGGCATACATAACACTGATAAAATATATTCCTAACTAGTCAAATATTTATAAAACACAATTCTGAACACCTTATATTTATTTCGAACATCAATAAGGCAACATCGAAACTATTTAACTATAGTTTCATTATGAACATAAGACTGAATGTTTATTAATCTCAAATAATATGTTTATTCTTATAAAATATAGACCGATAAAGAAAGTACTTTTCTTTAAATAAATAAAATATCAGCCTCAGCTACAGAAAATATTATACGTTTTTGAAAAATAATAATATGAATCTAACTAATAATAATAATAATATGAATAACTCTTAAAATATATTTCACTAAAGATAGGTGAATTAAATTTATCTCTAAGTGTTCACTGAGAAAAGCCAGTCTAGCATAAAAATATCTAGCTTAATTTAAACTTGTGGCAAACGTAAGGCAGCTTGGCAACGAACCTATGGCACTTGCGTGCCCTCAACAAAGTACACATATAAATAAATAAATAAACATTTTGACCCTTAACCGGATATCTGTATAATAATTACTAACATAGTTTCTTTATAAAACCATTGTGTCATTGCAATTATAACAGCGGTCAATCACATTGAATTTAAATTATTGCCAATTTGCGTATGTCCGATTAAGGGTTAAGATACTTTAACGATAAAACACCAAATTACTAGATACCAAATCACAACACAAGGAAATAGATATATACAAATATATCTAGATTTACGAACACTTCTTCGAGACAACGAGTTAAACATAAAACGTAATAGTAATAATATAATGTAATAATAATGGCAATGACCATTAGCACCTGAATAATATCTGTCAAAGGATATCATATAAATAAAAGAAATATTAATATATTACTAAGGATATACACGTAATACGTATAAAGGAAAATTTAATTATATGTATAAACTCGCATAAATGCGAAAATCATTTTATATATGTGTTATTTTACGCGGTATCATTTTTACCAATACTTCGGTCGAGACACTACGATATAGCAGAAATTACAGATAGCAAACCATTGAAACTAAAAAAGCATGCCGGACAAATAATTAGAGTATAGAAAGAGAAGAAAAGTGATATATACAGTAATAGACGGAATAAAGTATAGGTGTCATGATTTGATATAATTTTTTTAGGTGATTTTATTTCCTTTAACACAAATATAAAATGACTCCCGTATTTGAATATTTTGAGTCTATATCAGCTAAAATACATTACCATTGTAAATAGTCTTAAACTAGTGCATTTGTAGAACACTGTTAATTCCTAAATGGCAGAGTTGGTCAATTAAATAATTTACAGCAATGACATGTAAATCGTTCACTTCACAAAAGATATGTATAAAATAAAAATGCATTCTTCTCTACTTTCGATGGAAAGACGATGGAGTATTACAAATATAAAGTGACTATATGCTATCTAGTTATCGCACACACTATAACACCAAAAGTACAGATTTCTCATGAAAATAGCAACAAACAAAATTTATTAATATCATCATTCATTAAAAATAACTCACTCTAATTCCTGAAAAGTTGAGCAATGAATATGTTTCCAAATAACACTAAACTTATTTTGTTATCAATATAAGTATTGTCAACGACTCACAAGATCTTTTCCTTGAGATACATATACAATTTGATATAGGAATAATGGATAAAATTTATTATAGCTAATTGGGGAAGACTGTTGTGGTCTATCGCTGTCAGTCCTGAAACAATGAAATAATTTTATTATTTAACTTAACGTTATAATATACATGTAAAAGAAAGAAGTTTTCGAGAAAAAAGTTTGCTCAAAGAAAATGATAAATCACAGTTTTCAAATGCGCGCAGCGCATTTGCATGGTTGTGTTTATTTAAGTGCAAAATAGTTGTGACATATAAAGTTAATTGATTGATTTTGATAATAAATGTTAAAATTTAGCTAAAATTTACTATTTATGCATAAAAGCTCTTGGATTTAGAAAAGCTTACACCATTTATTCACTGATCAAATAACTACGTATTCTTGTATAAAACTTCTTATTAAAAGGTAAAAAAATAATTAAGAAAAAATATTATTACATAATATTAACTAACAATAATATACACATTATAACTGAAATCAATGGTTCCTAAGACCAGATCTTTGTATATCTTATGGATTCAGACTTTCCGATACTGACCCATTTCAATGGTACATCTGTATATGGGCTGTAAGGCATAAACCACTCACACGATATCGCTAGCTATGCGCCTGCCACTTGAAGTTGGTCTGCATGAGCCACTGCTGCTCTTAACACGTCTAAAATTAGTCACACCAAAACTCACATTCTACCCTATATCTAAATTTAGTCACACCAAAACTCACATTCTACCCTATGTCTAAATTTAGTCACACCAAAACTCACATCCTACCCTATATCTAAATTTAGTCACACCAAAACTCACATTCTACCCTATATCTAAATTTAGTCACACCAAAACTCACATTCTACCCTATATCTAAATTTAGTCACACCAAAACTCACATCCTACCCTATATCTAAATTTAATCACATCAAAACTTGCATTCTATCCGAGCGTGTACTATCTTCCCAAGCGTGCACATTATAAAGCACTCACACGATATCGCTAGCTGTGCGCCTGCCACTTGAAGTCGGTCTGCATGAGCCACTGCTGGCCCAGCGAGCGGTCGCACGCGCGCAGCACGGGCCGCCACACGTCCGACGACACGGGCGCGCCCAGGCACATGCCCGTGTTCGTGTGCTTTATTGTGCGCGTCTGAAACAATAATTGTATTGCTGGTATATAACGAGTACGGAGAATGTTAAGAGATTTTATTTATTTATTTATAAACACAACAATATAACAATTACAGAAATGATATCTAGTACAGCTATATTACACTAAACAAATTTAACAAAATATTTATAAGCCTAAATATCGACATTCGTCTACTCTGAATCCAAATTTATATAATTACTTTTCCTTATTGATAACATAGATAATTCATACTAGTTTTCGTAAATTCAGCCAGCGTGCACGAAAATATATCAACACGCTCAGACACCTGGTTCATCGCGCTCAATGCACGAGCAAAATCATTTTCACTGCACAGAGACAGGTAGAGAATATACTAAAAAAAACAGGCGTCTGTAGTCTCAAGAATAAGATGAATACAGAGGAGATATTAATATCACATAGTGAATTTGCTCAAAACGGCAAGTGTCGAGTCTGAAGAATAGAATAAAATCTATACAATATAGAGCATCTTTATTGTGCGCGTCTGAAATAATGTTATTTGAGGATGAAAACACAAAATACATTTAGATCAAATAGTAAATGTGCTCAAATGGAAGGTGTCTCGTCTGAAGAATTCAATATAAAATCAATACAATAGCATGTGTAGATTCATGAATGTAAAACAAAGTCGAGAGTTTGAAAGGATCTTAAGTGGCGATCGATAGTCTCTGCCTACCCCAATGGGAACGTATGGAATGAGTAAATGTATGTGTGTATCGCACAATAATTGTAAGATTAAGGGTGCGATCATAAGGTAGGAAACATTTGGAACAAATCGAGTGTGTAGTGTAATAGAGTGATAGACAGATCACTCAAATCGAGCACACCCAGACATATGCCCGTGTTCGTTTGCGTGTATAGTTTGGTGACAATGTAGATTTAAAATGGGTACATAGATTAATAATATTTACTTTTATAATAGGTAGATAGATTGATAATAAGAGACAATCGTCATAGCATAAACTTCAAATAGGGCAGAACCATGTAAGGACACTGGTGTAGTGGGGCCCATCACTCAGCTTCCGCATTTCGTAAAACTGTTTGAGTGACTGCTATTGCGACGCTTTCGTCCTGACATACCCTACCCTTTCTACCACCCCGACTAATCCCGAGGGTGAGAAATATAACCCTTATTCTCTCCCCCACAGTAGTATCTCAGTAGTTTTTCCCTCATAAGGATGAATTCTTAACAGATTTGTAAACCCAACTACAACCCCAACCCGGCTACATTTTACTTTAGGACATAATATTTACAATATATTTATATAGCATAATACAAAAAAACATACCTTATTTTATCACCATGCATACAAGTTAATTTTACATTTCATAACACGAACAATATAAAGATACGATGGCGAAGTGAGCCATAAAATATCTGTATGTATATTTTTTTTGGCTCACTACTCCATATACCTCCATATACTCGTAGCTACGAGTATCTGATAACACATCTCCAATATTAGTAAAAACTGACATCTTCTCCCAAAGCACCCCACAGTGTCTGTAAATGGTTCTGCCCTATATGACGTTTATGCTATGACGTTTGTCACTTATTATCAATCTATCTGCCTATTATAAGTGTTCATATTATTAGCTGTCTAGTGTGGGCATAGAATAGCACTACCCCATATCTATCTGTAAGTGATCGCAAGACCAAATTAAGTTAAAGTGGCTTCTTAAATGATTTTTCGGCGATGCGGTTGGAGACCCATCACCAACATCCTTAACATTAGATTTTTTTCCCCACTCAACTTCCAAAAGTTGCAAAGTACTTTTTTATTCTGAACCTCTCTATCCCTTCCAGGGCTTCATAGCCTTATCTTTGTAGTACAACAATGAATTGAATACATGTTTATACACCAAACTTGTTATTCTTACAAGTATACCTTATTAATTCAATTTTTTCTTCAATGGCCTTTGACCGTGTTTCAACACGGTTATTTTGCTAACGTCCAGTGAAAAGAAAACACATATTGTAAGGTTAAGAAAATTTTGAGACTGATTAACAGACACTCATTGAACATTCATGGTTGAAAAATAAACTAAATATTAAAAACAAAATATTTACTACAAAATTAACAATATGAACAACAAGAATGCATTATAATATACCTTATTATCAAAAGTCCAATCCTGGTTGCCGCGCATGCCGTGGCAGCGTATCAACTTGATGGGGCCGCGCGGACTCGACGCGTCGAGACAATTGTCGTCCGACATTATCTGGCTGCGCTTCGTGTACGCGAACACCTGGGGAAAATAGGTCGCTTAATTAGTTTTTTTTTTTTTCAAGAAAACATTTTAATGTGGGGTTTATTTCTAATAAATAGAGGATAAATCAAAGTAAGAAAAATTTCGACACCAGCGGGGCGTATACCCGGAGGTCGTGGGTGGGTGGTTTATTAAAAATAAGTCACTACTAAAGAAAATAAAGAAAAATTTCGACATCGGCGGGAATCGAACCCATGACCTTCGGGTATACGCTCCCGTCGCTCTGCCAATTGAACTAAATTGTCGGTAGCTACAACTAGTGCGAAATTCTTCTTTCCTTTTTTTGGGAGGGCGTATATCCGAAGGTCGTGGGTTCGATTCCGACAGAACACGTAGTGAGGGTTAGAAAGACCCTAGTCTACGTCAATAAGAAGCTGTAGCCACTTCACTATAAACATTGCCATTGACTTCTAATGAATGCAAAATAATTGGAAACTCACAATAATTAATATCGCCAATACAATCAAACTGATTTGATTTGTTCTGTGATGTCATGGGGACCAAAAATAATTATGCAGATAAGAAAATATGCTTAAATTTGCGTAGCACGGGTCACCGCCCTTAAACACATTCTAACCTTCTATTTTGTCGTGTGGTAACTACTATGACTCTGTGACATAAAATGTTTCAGTCTGTAGAGCTTCTATAGGAGTACCCACTCGGTGACAGCATTTAGTGTGCAGAGCTATATTTTAAACCTCGTTTTATATGTATCCTGAAAGTACAAAATACATATATTCCTATCAAATATTCACCTGGTTTCCTCCCATGCCGTGGCAATACCCCATGCCTAGGGGCTGTCCAGCCTTGCCTCCGAGCGTGTCCAAACAATTGGAAGTCTCTGCGTTTCTTATCTGAAATTACATGTTTTTTTTTAAACAAAACGAAACCTACTTCTTGTTCTACTTTTGCCTATTTGATGGACACCTTATTTTTTATACAAAATTTGATAATCAATAGGGTACCCACTTAGTAAATTTTATACTTTGTGATATTTTTATAGGCACACTATCAAACCTCGTGAAATTAAATGGTATAACTCTGAAAGTATACCCAACAAAACAAAAAACTTCTTTTGAAATTGATTGACCATTGACAGACTAATCGCGTAACATACATACAAAAACAATTACATACAATCGATTTGAGTACCTCCTTTTTCGAAGTCGGTCGACAATCCACCATACCATTGCTAATCTATTACGCACTCGCCTATTTACTTAGACTTATCAACGGTTGCCAAATACCATTGCAACCTTGGAGACACAATGGGAATAACAATTACGCGTTTAGGTATATGGTTGTGGTTCTGCTTTCAATTTACAGTTGCCAGCTGTGTTTCAATATAAGGTGGTTAAAAGGTTTTGTTATCATGTATTTTGTAACACAAAAGATCCTAGCTTATATTGTAACACATAGATCTATTGGATACAGAAACTTATTTTAATAAAAGAATTGTATGTCGAGAAAATTTATTCGTTTGAGCAATTTGAGTGCATTTTATTATAATACTAGCGACCCGCCCCGGCTTCGCACGGGTGCAATGCAAAATATACCTACTACAGAATGTCCTTGTACACAACGTTCACAGCTTTTTTGTCATTAGCCAATACAAACATGTTTAATTCTTGATATTTTCCTCGCTAGAGAGCTCCGATAAACGCATGCGATCGCTGCAAATCATAAAGTGATATAAGGCGAAGCGCTTTTTTTTTTTTTTTTTTTGTTTACCGGTGGGGAAATCCTCATGGATGGATGGAGAGAGCGACGGGGGTATGTCGGACTCTTACCGACTAAAACCCCACCGGTTCGGTGCTGCTGGCCCTGCGGCCTGTGCGGCGTCACCATGACTTTGTGTGCCGGGCGGCTGAAGGCGAAGCGCGGCCATCGACGCGCTATTTATAGGCACGCGCCGCCCGGCGCAAACAACTACGACCCTGCATTTTAAATTTGTAATATCTTCGGTAATATTCACTTAAATTACATGCTGTAAAAAGCATATTGATCTATAATAAATGCACAATTTTTTTAACTTACTTAATTGGATAAGGATTAATGCTGTATTGTTTAAAATCACTTCGTAAAAAACCATTATTTAGTAAAGAATAAAAATGGTTATGCTGGGTTATCCCTAAGAGATAGACATATACCATCGCGGACTTTTTTGTTGAACTTTTTAAGGTAAACAATACTGTACTACATTATTTTGGTCTATCTCGTAGGGTTCAGCCAGCGTTTGCAATATAAGCGCAAAAAAACGTGCTTATTTACGACATCACATTAGAAACCTTTAAATTTATCAGTGTTTCTCTACTATATTATGCATTTATTATACATACAAACCTTCCTTAAGAATTACTCTATCTATTAAAAAAAACCGCATCAAAATCCGTTGCGTAGTTTTAAAGATCTAAGCATACATACGGACATACAGCGAAAGCGACTTTGTTTTATACTATGTATTGATAGAAAATACATAAGTTCTAGTTCCATGCATGTTTGTATTACATTAATATTTATTTGATTTCGCTATTTACAGTTTTTCATAATTGGTAACATAGATATAGCATAGAAACATTTTGAAGTAACGTTCTACAGCATCTATGGAGTAAAACTATCTATTCAATTTTAATTACGTATTTAGTTTTGTGAATTGGTTGCTTTTACGACATCATACTTATTTTAGGCAACACGTAACAGTTATAGCATTCTTAGTAAACATTGTAATGTAGGTGTAACACACCTTAACGTGTTTATGTCGTAAATGATTATGTGATATTATATTAGATTTTTGTTAATTATATGCTTTATGTCCAAACCAGATAAATTATTTGGATTTACTAACCCTTTTTAGCACTATTAGTCTGAAATAAAATTATTTCAATGTATATTTACTTTTATAAAAATAAAACTCGAAGCTAATTTATGCAAACAACAAATACATCTTTTTAAAGTCTTCTCATTGACCCGAGAAGGCGGGTTTGATTTAAATATGAACTTGAAATGTTATTCATTTTTAATGAAAACATACTTATTACAAGCGTTAGTTTTTGATGGGTAGTAATAAAAGCTCCGATAATAAAATAAAAATTGTCCTTACAAAATATATTAAATTTACTGCTGAAATACAAAATTTCCGACTACTTTTGTCCGACTAAAAATTACGAAACGACCGAATGACATACTTAAATCTTCGAAAAATTAATATGTCTGTTTATTGCCACAATACTTTTCTACCAAGTAAAATTATGTTCTACTGATAACAATGCTTTGTAATTTTTACCTTTACTTGTCTACAACATACATATATACATACATATACTCACGGCTATAAATTCCTTAACGGGGTAGCCAGAGCTTTGGAATGAAAAATTCCTCAGCCACTTTTGGAAGTTGATTGGGAAAAGATGGTTATAATAAATGTTTTTGGTGACGGGTCTCCAACCACATCGCCCAAAAATCACTTAAAAAGCCCCCTATACCCTTAGTCGCCTCTTACGATCACCCACGGGTAGAAATGGGGTAGTGTTATTCTAAGCCGACACTACACGGCAAAAGTATTATAAAGTAAGTCCAAGTTATTCATAAATTACACTACATGTGTCATAGGGAGTATGCATTTAAGGTGCTTGCTCCGCCGCGCTTCGCTCGCTCGTTTTACACATAACCTAACCTAGCTAAATGTGACCTAAGTATTCTTCACCTGCAGGGGGCTTTAGGACCCCCCCCCCAACGGATAAACTTGTCGGAGGTTCAGTATTTTATTCGGAAGTTTAGTTTTATTATTCGAAGTTAAATATATTTGTAATTAAAAATGTAATTTGATGCTGTTCATAGGTGTTTGTTAAATTTATAAAAAAAAATCGGTATGTTTTGGGGTTTTTTGTAGGTAATTTATTAAACCAGCGTGGTTTATTAGAATAATAGTCGGACAGATGTAGTTGGAGATTCATATATTTTTCGGAACTATTATTATTTCCCGTTGTTGATCAGATACAAAAAAGACACCCTCCTCACTACCAGTCGCTATTGAGGTCACGCAAATATAAATATTAAGATATTACAAGGCATGAAATAAGACAAATCAACTTACTTCTCCTAGATAGTAGTATTCAAGAGGCATCTGACTTTCCGGATAAATGTTCTCGAGGTACCACCGGAAACTCTTACACTTCAGCTTTTCTCTTAACGCTTTGCGTTCACTAATGTCACCGACAGGGACGTTAAGCGCACCTAGACATAGGGTAATAATTTAGTTAAATATTCGGTCACTTTTTATAGTTTTGTGCAAGGAAATATGCTGGTGCTTTCATTTATCATTTGAATAGTTACAATATATATGCTTAAAAATGGATGTATATCCTTGGTTACTCTGATGTAATGGCTGATATCATTAGTTTAAGATAAGAATAGTAGATACAAATTGTTCTTTGCATTAAATTATGATGTCATCACAATTGTAATTACTTTGAATACATAATTGTTAAATTCTTATTTTACCATAATACACAATTGAATTATATATTTGCAAAAGTTAGTTATAGCTGTTGTGTAATATAGTAAGGGGCATCATTTATATTAATGTCTGTTAAAATTCATGACTTATTACTAAGCAAATTATTAATATCTAATCAGCAAGTAGATGATAATGAAATGGTTTAAACTACATGAAAATGGCAACATGAAAAACAACAGTTAGTTTTTCCCGTCATGCGTTTGTCGACATCCAATAACAAACAATGCGATTGTTAAAAAGCGATAAGGTAAGTATTAAACAAGCATCTTAACAAGGTGGTTCGGAGGTTAACACTTGTAATCGTAACGTGAGGTTATAACTCACGGTTTGGATATCAATTGGTGAAACTAATAGGCGATGTGAAAATTTGGTTTTTTATGATCATGTATTGAGAAAGAACTAGATTTTCATTGGTGATTTTTTCCTAAGTTCGCCTTTTTAACACTATAAATAAAAAAAAACATTTTTTATAAAAAAACATAAATAATTTCATTTTGTACTTATTGAAACTGACTAATGAATTGGCCATTTAGCTTGCAAAGAATATTAACTAAAAAGTTTTTAATCCGACCCAACACAATTGGCTCGTACAAACAACAAACTCATCCCGCGCCAACTATACCTCAAAAAGCTTCACATCCGAACCACATTGCAATGTTAGTCCAAAAAGCACCTGGGTTAATATTGTAGTAGAAGGTCTTCCATTCGTCCAGCCAAACTTCGGCCAGTCGCGCGTTATTATGGTTGACGACCTTGCCCGTGCCGCCGGGGAAAGTGTACGGGGTAGTTTTGCGGAACACGTGGCCGACGTGCGAGCACGATGCGATCTCCAACGTGCCACCGCACATCCATACCTAGGAGCCCGGTTTGTTACGTTTTTTGGTGTTTGGTATCATCGATAAGTATATAGGAAGTGCATTGTTTCTTGGTACGTATCAATGAGATAGGAAGTTTGAAGATATGCTCGTTGAGAGTTCGAAACAAATGAAAAGAAAGTAAAGAATTCTTGACCCCTTTTCAGAGCCTGAAGTTGGGATCGTTCATAAATAACACAGGTTAAGATTTCGTATCCCGAATCAGGTTTATGCTGGTGTGTATTTTCTTAAATCTTCTGAGTGCCTCATTAATCAAGGATGTAAGCAGTGAACGATAACATAGTGAGGAAATTCATGAGTTGTACATACATATACTCACACCATTATTTCCCATTAGGATAGACAGAGATACAGATACATCGCCACTTTGTACTATCCCGCCAAACCTCTAGAGCTACATTCGTCAGTCTTTACATACATCCCTTCACACTTCGGGCCCTGCCTTTTTAAGTATATCCTCTATTTGATCTAAATGTGTCCTCCATTGTCGACCTCTGTCTGTCTATACTACATTCTTGCCTTTCCATGATTTGCAGTAACGAAATATAGTATAGACTCAGCCGTATAGATTTCCTCACACGATTTGCAACCTAACTGCTAACAGACCGCATAAAATAATAATTACCAGTAAACTTACTAAAACAAGGGTTTCTCACTAGGACTAACTAGAACAACTGAAAACGCATTAAAGTCTGATAGTGTACCGCATCAAAATATGCGAAACAATCGATTGGCCATTTCATAACAACTCTATTGGCCTAAATCCATTAACTATTTAATTAAAATAACTTAGTTTCACAACTTTGCGAATGTTTTCCAAACAGCGTTTTTCCTTATTTAAAATCATACCGACCTACAACGAATTCGATCTGTTATACAAACATACTTATAGCATAATAATAATTAGCATACTGTCGTTTTACCTTCTCTTCAGATATTAGTAAATGCTAAATATTACGACTGGATACATATAGCATACAATACAATGTTAGAACCACAATTATTTAGAACAAGGTAGTTTTATTGCAATACATATGTTATTTGTTAACAATTCCGACATTCTACCAGGCCATGACGTCTTACCCGAGAGCAAAATACGAATAAATTTGATAACAAAAACAATTCCAACTAAATTTCCTTTATGAGAACAGGCATCACTTGTGTAAATTTAAATTCAATAACAGTTATTTTGATATGTTACTGCTAATATTTATTTTAGAATTTATGTATTTGAACAATACGGAACTTAACTAAATTCTAAATTTAACGTGATGAATAAACTATACTACGACTATTAAGAACTGGCAAAAACTTGATATTGAATCAGTTTTCTAACAGAACTCAATTCATATCATAAAATTTGTTGCAACTTGAGCGAAAATTATCTTAAATTCAGGTAAGATCCACAGTGGACAATAATTTAGCATTTGAATATAAATTATTGTCCACTTTCGCTAAAATTAACTGTAACACATATTTCATTGAGGTTAAAACAATTCCTAAATATTAATACATAATACCAAATTTATTCGTGTTAGCTCTCGAATAAAAGCATTGCTGTGGGTTATTGATACCAGTCCGATTAATAATTTAAAAATATTAAAATTTTGAGGATTCCATTGCTTCTGCACGGTTAGGAAAGAAAAAAAAGTTAGAACATGCAAAAGCAAAAAACAATCATATCAAAAACAGTTAAAGATAAAAGTGCAAGAAAGATGGTAAAAGTATCAGGAAAAAATATTTTTGTGTCATATTTTGTATTGTAGATGTATGTAAACTTAAATAATAAGTTATGAGTGTTATATTTAAACCGATATACAACGTGATATTTCATTATCATTGTCAAACATAAACATTGTTTAAGTACATACATACATACATATACTCACGACTATAAATCCCTAGATGGGGTAGCCAGAGCTAAGGAATCAGAAATTCCGCAGCCACTTTTGGAAAGTTAAGTCGGGAAAAGATGGTAAAATAAAGGTTGTTGGTGATGGGTCTCCAACCGCATCGCCAAAAAAATCCCTTTAAAGCCCCAATACCGTTAGTCGCCTCCTTCGTACACCCGCCGGAAGAATTGGGGTAGTGCTATTCTAAGCCGCCACTACACAGCACTTAAGTTAAGTAATTTGTAGAATGATATTTCCCAGTTTGGATTAATATTATTTTTGTATACAAACTGATAGAGAGCAACTTCACGCACGAATTAGTTAAATAAATTGTGTTAGTTTTATAAAAATGTCTTAGAATGCACGATAGGGAAAGGTAGGTGTAAAACATGAGAGTATATTTAAAACAAGATTCAATAGAAAAATAGCGAACAGCAATCTACGAATGCAAAGTAAAGTACAAATAGAAGCATGAAAACAATGAAACGAAATGAAATATGCAAACCAATAGTAAGGATGCAGTCGCAATGATATTAATGAAAGTTAGAAGCCAATTGTTAGATGTTAATTTAATTCAATTACAAACACAATTACTGATTATCGGATCCCAAACCACAACAAAACTCACATTGGCCACATTTCAATATCCACCGTTATCGCACCGCACCTGTGTCAATTCGATTTCGTTAATTGCATTTAAGATTTAAATAGCAATAACTGAAGATATTAAATATTTGTCAGTCAAACAAATGTATGTAAATTATTGATTTCTGGAAAGTTGTATTATTTGTTTCATTGTTGTAAACTACAAGATGGATATAAATATGTCCAAGTGTGATATAGTTGCACTGACGTGTGTGAATACAAGCTAGTATAATGTCACTTTATTATGTTTACAGCTGGCGAAAAAAATAATTAAACTTCTGTATTGTTATAACTCCAAGTTTAATAGATTTTTAACACTTTTTAAAGTGGTATTGTGAAGTTGAAGCTAATAGCATCGATAACTCTAAACAGTAAAGTGTCATTAATTTGAAAACAGTTCTAATTACGTAACGGAAACATTGTATTCTGTCATAAAGGGTATTAATGATGCAACCAAATAAATTAGATTTTTTATGAGACTTTTAACTTAGTGTTTATAAAAGGCTAGTTAAGCTTTATGCTATGTCTGATTGTTAATCAATACTTGATCATTGTTTCCTCGGTTGCTCTTTACGCAATCCAAGAGAAAAAGGGACAGGGTTATAAATAGCCCCAAAAAATAATAACGTTTTAATAATTCCCATGAATACATCAATCAACCCATTTTATGACAGAACCATATCCATACAATAATTACGCAACTCATTGGAACCGTCCCATTCTTGTACCCATACAAGTCGCGCACAAACATCGAACCTGGGTTCATGGCGTAGTAGAATTCTCCCCATTCGTCCATCCATACTTCTGCGACCCTCGCGGCGTTATGAAGGACGATATTCTGGACCCCTCCCGGGAATGAATACGGGGACTTGTCCCGAAACACGTGACCCACTCGGGAACACGGGATTATCTCGAGACGACCGCCGCATTGCCATACCTTATATTACCATTATTTTTACTATTGCATATAACTACATAAATATGCTTCACGAGAAGAATAAGGAGAAAGGTAGGGTTGGAAGAAAATAAAATTGGTGAACAAGAGAGTTTGTGGAGAATGTAAAGAAAATATGACTCACTCTTTGATGCTTTACTCGGCTGGATATACTGTTTTGGGGAACCACTAGCACTATTTCTATAGGATTACCATAGAGAACAGCCCACATCAGGGCTATTTTCTATGGTTTTTTTCGCTATACATTAGGAATAAGCTTATGTTACTCTATTATTATGTAAAGTCACAAAACTCCTTTTTAGCCAAGCTCGAAGATGACACTCTGAATTTTCAATACAGTCTTTGCAAACCACTAATTAAATTAGAAAAAAAAATCAAAACCATGATTGTTTCCGATCATCGCTTTAGGGCAGACTCTGAGTTACGCGTGTGCACGCGCGAGACGGTTCAGATTACGCTGGCCGCTTCATAGCAGATTAGGCACTGACCAATGTAAATTGACTGCTGTTCAAAAGTGGTCAGTGCCCATTCAACTATTAAGCGACCAGCGTAATCTGACCCGACCTGCGACGCGAACACGCGTAACGCAGTTTCTGCCCTTAGACACTTAAAAATAAAAGATATCTTACCCGAAAGCTCATCTCAAGATTCTCCCCACCCCAAATGTCCATACCCTCATCATAAGACCCAATTTTATAGAAGTATTCTTTGTCTATCGCAAATAACCCGCCTGCCATAGTGGGCGTTCTAAGCGGGGCGGTTCTGTCGCCCCCTCTACGTTGCATTTCTCTGTCTGGGACGCGGTACCTAGAAAATAATGATTATTATTATTTAACTAACTCACATCACATCACATCACAGCCTCTTTTGGAAATTAAATGGTTTATCATTTATGATTTATATTTTAGCTACTGGCTTTTGGCCCGCGACTACGTCCGCGTGGACTACATTTTTTGCATACGGTTTACATCCAAAATACCAAAACACTTTCTTAACTTCTATTTTTTTATATTTATATTCCCGTGGGCGTTGTAATAGATATAAAGAACATTGAGTATTTTAAGAGATTATTGGGCGATGCAGTTGGAGACCCATTTGATTACCTTTTTCCACCAACTACAACCCATTCAACTTGCAAAAGTAGATAAATAATTGCTATCTCTGAAACTGTGGCTACCCTTTTTTGGGATTTATAGCTGTTGGTACATACTCATGATTGATTGATGGATGAATTTCATATATTCCTTTTTGTAGTGGTTATATCAGTCAACCGCGTCAAGTTTCAAATTTCTAGATACAGTATATTTATAGATCAAAAATCTGTATTATTCAATCCCTTAGGGGGTGAGTTCCAAAAAACCTTTATAATTGTTCATAAGAATCATGAAACAAACCATTTTGTACCAAGTTTCTATGTTCAAAAATGAGAATATCTTTAGTAAGTCTGAATAGCAGTTTGGCGATCCGGTGCTGCCCCCTACACTGACTGTTGGTGATGTGTGAGAGATTGCAGCCAATCAGTCATCGGTCAATAGATGGCGGTACTAAATTAAAATTGAGATATGTGCTATTATTTACTGACAATGCATTCTGAAGCTTAAACAGAATATGAATTTAAGTATAGCACAATATATCTATGAGAATATTAGTTTAAACATAGTTTATAAAAATGTTATAAACATATTCTCAAACCTACCAAATGAATACGCAAAATTCATACAATATACTTTCAATTATCTTTATTCATACATATTCGCATAGTTGAATGTGAAAGAGAAGGAATAGTGCTTCCTATTATTCTAAGCTAACACAAAAGCAAAACAGAAATCACAAAAAGATTGCGATGCCCGAGATTCGAACCTGGGTCTTCCGTTCCATTAATATTAACCGAACGGTATACCGCTACGCCACGAAGACGTTAGAGTTCACTTCAAAATTTTGATAAGCTATGTATCTAGTAGTCATACTATTGACAAACAATTAAATGGACATTTATTTTGATGAAAATGGATGAAACCCTTATTTTTTCCAAAAAGACTTTTAATGAAGAGTCTGATAAAGACGTTTGTTGAAAACATGAATCGTGTACATATGGGGAGCCATATAACAGCTATGTTTTTTTTATGTACCTGTAGGAACCCTTGCGAATTCCGGGATAAATGATATCCTATATGTTGGCCAGGTGTATAAGCTACATTCATACCAAATTTGATCAAGATCCATCTGGTAGAATTAACGTGATGACATACAGGCAGACAGTCATTTTTTTCAAAAAGCACAAATTTGGCTTTAGTATCGAAAACTAAACAAATTCCAACGATTTTTAGTTTTTTTTCTTCAATGTACAGTTTTGACCTCGGTACAGTCTTAGTATAGATAGATAGATTGGTCCGCCCCAACTTCGCACGGATGGTGTTAAATATTTTTACTGCTAACCCCCTACCATACTTAGCGTGTTGATATTATCTCCTGGTTCTAAGCTACCTTTACAGTAATTTTAAGCCAGATCGGTTAATCGATTCTCGAGGTATAAATAGTGTAACACGACTTTCTTTTATATATATAGATATTACTTACTAGTTACCCAAAAAACGGTTACGTTCGGGTTGCACATTTTACATTCTACGGAATAGTTTATAGTAAACCTTATATGGATAATTTGGGTTGATTTTCTTATCACTTTAGTAGATCCAGAACTTACCTCCTACAAATAAACTACTTTAAACTTTTTATTATTATTTGCATTCGAGTTTAAAAAACCGTAATAAGACTGAAATGTTTTTGAAATGAGAGGTTTTCCTTTTTTTCTTTTTTTCTTCTTCCCTGTTCTCAGGATAGATGGCGCCAGACTTGCTATGTTACTGGTAGGAACGGAACGTCACACCGTTTTTCACACTTGGATGTAATGATATCGTAAAACGGAACGTACATAAAAACGTTCTGATTTGAAAGTCTAAATAAATATCAGTTTAAGCCAAGATAGCTTAAAAGTAAATAAACAAAGACGGTATTTATATTTAACATTCTTTTTGTTGTTTTTACTCGCCAAAAAGTTACTCTATGGTGATGTGACACATGTTTTTAAAGTTGACATTGGCGAAATTATTGTGGCAACACGATTAAGGCCACGAAGAAAAAATTTAACTCAGTAACGTAGTTACATCAACGCCATCTACAGAACTCTAGGAAACTATGTTGTTTTTTTATTTCTCAAAAAGAAAACCTCCCATTAAAAGAGGTTATAATCGATTATTTTTTCGTCACGCATTAATCCGTGACATCGATCAATAATATTGATTCCTTCATGCTAAGTATAATTAATAAATTAAGTTATTGAAAATGCAATCGTGTTTGCATTGCAATATAAATTCATAATGAACTTTTACTTTTTTTGTAAATTTTAAATGTATGTTCGTTTTGTGTCGCAGTTAATAGAAATAAATGTATTTCCAATTCCATCCATCTATCCAACTTTGAAAAAGTAATTAACTAAACAATACATTTTAGTGTGAGCACGTTATTATATTAAAAAAAATAGCATAATTTAAATCTGAAAGGCTGAAATGTGTAAAGCTGTTTACAATAAAAACATAGTTTTTGGTATATTTTAAGAAGAAAGACAAAAAAATGTAGCAATCAATATTCTCTACCTACCCCTATGATAACGAATAGCATGAACATATGAGTACAAGCTGAATACATTTCTTAAGGGTTTCTTACGTTCTTTTATATCCAAGGAAAAAAAATACTAAGATACTTTAAAAATACTAAATTATTAGAATGGATTTATAAGAGCGTGTATTTAATAACCAACATATTTCCATAATCATTCGCAGTTACGAGTTTCACCCAGAAGTATAACGAATCAGAGCTGACCATTAAAAATATGATTTATAACCAATAAGCAAATCGATAAAACACTGTTACCTATATTTCAAGTTAAATTTTAAGTAAAAGGCAGGCGTCCGAAGCATGCAGAGTAAAAGAGCATGTATGAAAAGATTGATAGATGTAGACGAAGCTAGAACGGTTTGCCAGGATTGTACGAAGTGGCAATCGATAGAAGTAGTATCTGCCTACCCCAATGGGAATTAACGGCGTGAGTATGTGATGGATGTATATGTTCAAGTTAATAACTTACCATCTGAAGTTGAGTTTCCAGTTAAATCCACCCCACGTGATATCCGAGGCCTGTACGTACTCGAAGGTGGTATCGGAAATCACGTCAATGATGGGACATACCACGGTGGAGCGGTCTTCTACTATTCTTGCTAGCAGTGGCTCTAGCCAACCATCTGGTTAGGAACATATAATTAAAATATAGTAAAGATATGGTACAACTATTTACTACAAAATAAACGAACGCGAAAGATTCTGTAAAATAGAGTATTACAACAAACTATTATTATTTTTTGCAAAAAAAAAGCATTTTTGTGGCGAGTCATATCAGTTATCTCAAATCATCAAAATGATTAGTTGATTGAAATTGTTGTCGCGAGTCATATCAGTTATTTCAAATCACCAAAATGGTTAGTTGAATTTCAATCAACAAATCATTTTGGTGATTTATTGATTAACATATGTTATTTTTATCCATGGAGTCATAATTTTAATGCGCTAGCTAAGACATGTATTTTTGAGATACATTTGGCAGTTAAAAACTGGTTAAACGATGACAGAATAAAGGATTATTTCTAATAAATAAAGAATAAATAAAGGAAAGAAAAATTTCGACACAGGCGGGAATCGAACCCGCGACCTCGGGTATACGCCCCCGTCGCTCTGTCAATTGAGCTACCGTGTCAATGGCTGCCAGCACAAAATTCTTCTATCCTTTATTTCTTGTACACTTTTAAGTAGTGTTTGCGTTTCCTACCTTCGAATTTTTAGTAATTCGGATGGTTTTATTAGTAATAATCCCCACATGAGGTTTTCATGAACAAAAAGATTAAAACAATAAAGGATGTTAGTTTGGTCATCTTGCTTGGTAATACTTCGATCACAGCTCCTGAAAATCTTTTTTTAACCCTAATACATACCAGTACACTCGCAATGCGCATCCAAGAAGGTGATGACGTCCCCACGCACATGCTTAGCACCAAGAAGTCTGGCCCTGATCAGCCCCGAGCGATTCTCCGTGCGGAACAATCGGGTCGACACTGGCAGAGTTTTGATATACGTTTCTAGTTTCTCGCCAAGGTGCTCTGAAATGGAAATGGTGTTGAAACTTTCGGTTTTAGTTTGGTAAAACCGACACTGACACCACTAAGGTGTTAAGAAACAAAGGAAGAAGATTTTCGCATCAGTAGTCACTTGACCATAGCTCAATTGGAGTCCTGCTGGTGTCGATAAATTTATTGGTAAAATATTGTTTATGTATATAAGGGTTCAGCTACGTAACAGATTACGCCAAGTAGAAGGCGGGGTTTGCAGAGTCAGGGATGATTCTAAATATTAAGTGAATGTCGAATGTCCCAAATACCCACTAAGAAGTGAAAAAAGAAAGAATAAGAAAAGCGGACAATATATTAATACTAGCTGACCCGACAGACTGCGAACTGTAAATTTGCTTATGCCAGACTAACTTCAGGCGTTTTTTCTGGTACTCTGAGTTCAGTTATCATGAGTGAATATTTTATTGGTCAATTTTTTCTTGGATAAAAAAAAAAACATTTTATAATTTGGGTCATTATTTAGCGCTCTGCTAAATTTCATACATACACATTCTGTCACTCAGATTGTGATAATTGTCATTGTCAGAAGCCTTTTTACCTCAAACACACAAACATCCAAATAATATTAATAGGATACAAATAAATCATTAAGTGAAAACTAGTAACGCAGGCATTATTTGTGCAATTTAATTTTTCAGCAAATATGTATTTTTTTTTGCTCCTCAAAGCCCGATTCTCATGATTAGGAATCATTAGAATCGTGAATACTTGGAATCCTGAATAACGTTTCTTAAACTATTAATTTTATCAGCAGCAACATAAAACAAATTTGCAACACACTTACAAAACTGTAACTTTTTGTGTACAGATTAGTGCGATAAGTTTTTGTATGTATATGTATACAACATAAGCAGTTTAGTTTAATCAACAAATTTGTATTTTTTATATTGATTTGCACCCTCTTTCGTACTTTTATTAAGAAAACTGTGTTGGCCATGGCGGTGCGCATGTGCACGAGAGCAATTAATTTCAGCAGCAAATCATTATAGATTTCGGTTCGTTGAAGCCATTGGCTGTAATGCTAACTTGGCTCTCTGGTACACATAATTTTAATCTCTACAGCGACTCAGGCGTAGCTACAGGCGTAATCAAGTGCATTTGCTGCGCTTAGATCATTCAAGAGGCAAGCAAACCAAATTATGAAATCTAGACCGAGCCAGAACCTGCCACATACATAGCAAAGTGTAACCTCTAAACCATACATTTTCATCACACAAGACTCTACGGTAGTCTATTTGACGCAAGCTTTTCTGCCCTTAAGCGAGAAAACAAGAACTTATTCAACAAAATCTTATCCCAAAAACATATCAATACTAATATTATAAATATCAAAAGTTTGTTTGTTAGAACGCGCTTGACTCAAAACTACTAGTTCCAATATAAAAACAAGTAGAATAGTCCATTTATTGAGAAAGTTTCGGGCTATCGTTGAACTTAATTTTATTAAAATATATTAAAATCAAAAAGTATTAAACATTTCTTACCTTTCTCACTAGCATCATCAACGAGTATGATTTCCGTCAGCAGCGGTCTCGGCGAGCGGTTGATGGTACTCCAGATGGTTCTGATGAGGGTCGACCAGGCCTCGTTGTGGAACACTATCACGACACTTGTGGTAGGCAGCAGCTCTGGGTAATGCTTGTCTTTGCATCTGTTGTTGGTGAAGATAAGTCATTATTAAAGTGTTGTTTTGTGTTAAAATTAGGTAAGTGTTGGATTACATATTGCTTATAAAAAGGAGTTAAGCGAAATATTGTCTGATTGTGATATTGCATATTCACCTATATGGACTAACAAGATAACTCTGAATTATTGTCATATTTTGGAACTCCTCCTCCGTAATATCCTAAACCTGGAGGTTCTTGTTTATTATGACTTAAAAGGATTACTTAAAACTTTTTTTTTGTATACCGGGGGGAAATCCTCATAGGATCCCCCGCCACTCCAGAGAGCGACGGGGGCATGTCGGACTTTTCCAACTAAAACTCCCCCGGTTCGGTGCTGCTGGCCCTGCGGCCTATGCGGCGTCACCTTAACGTGTGTTTTGCCGGGCGGCTGAAGGCCGCCCTGGCGGGGCAGTTTTTACTTAAAACCGGAGACGAAAGGTGTTAAATACAGTTTCACTCGCTACGCTGCCCAAACTGCAGGTGACCCATAACGCCTTATAAAAATATAAAGGTTGCGTTTCAGTAGCTACCCTTCTTTTTGCCTGTTTCGTTGAATTTTGTATGTCATTTTTCATTACGATTCAAGTCATCATGGCACTAAGTACAGAACATTCATTTATTTTCACTAAAACAATATTTTCGGATTTTAAGTTAATTGTAACACACAATTTGAACGGTTTATTGCTCAGAAACTTATATTATTGACTTTAAAAAAATATTTAGAAGGTCATAATTTATATTGAAATATTAAGTTTCAAAGTCATGCCATTCAATTTTTACGTAGATTCTATTCGAAACACTTTATAAAACCGACTTAACTGCAAATAAATGAAATGTATTGTCAAAAATATGACGTAATCGTATTAAGAATATAATATTATACCAATGATAAGGCAAATTATAAAAGCTACAAATACGTCAGTGCTCCAAAGAAAAGACAAGTTTCAATAAAAGCGAAGTTTGTACAAACATAAAATTTAACAGTATAATTCAACAAAGGCAACAAGTTTATACATCATCTACATTTGGATATTTTCGAAAAGAGTGAATTATAAACCGCCAGACCGTATTTCAAAGTCTTGTCGATGGGACAATACACCGAACACGATACCAAGGACGCTTAAACAATGGACATGTATCTTGATAGTTGAAAAACAAAAAATGAATGTGTTTAGTCCAAATTCCATCGGGCGTAATATGTGGCAGTAAGCCGATTGGCGATTCTTCTGCACCGTAGCATGCTTCCGGCGCGTTTCAAGGGAACAAAACAATCCCTGCCTCTGAACTCTTTGTGCTGCCTCTCACTAATGACCACCTAGCTTTTCACATTTATCGGTTAACAATCATACGTGCCAAATTATAAAGAACTACAATACTACATATGTTGGTACGAACTGAATTGTTGTCAATTTACATTGAACCAAAAAGTTAAACGGCACGGGTACTGATAGTAAAATGATTTTCTTATCCATCCGTCTGTCACTAGGCTCTCAAAAACCATGTATGGCGCTCTGTGCCATATTTTTGGTCTTTCGCTTTTTCATTATTTCATGATGATAAAATGTGATTCAAAAGAATGTTTTTCAGTATTTTTAAACTATATTTTTTATGCTCATTTTCACTCGATATTGATAAAGGCAGAATTACACACTTTACATAACCACAAAATATAAAATAAAGTTTTTAAAATTAATAATTATATTAAAATCTAATATTCAACGGAGGTCCCATACAAGAACAATGTTTTTTTTATATACGGACATATTATACACAGATAAAGGTAGCTTCAATCTAAGTACAACTGGTATAAGTAATACTAACTCAAAGATATATTTAATATGATATTATGCACATATAAATAACATCCAAGACATGAAAACAATCATTTATGCTCATCAGTGTTAGTCATCACACAAATGTTGCTTTCAGAGGGGATCGAAGCCGCAACCTCCGTACCGAGAAGCTAGTCACCTATTCACTCGGCTACGAACGTCGTCTTTTTTCTTTTTACAGACAATGGTGCAGAACCCTACGTGTCCGACTCACACTTGATTGAAAATACATATTTTTCATACATCTTCTTAAAGCTCTATTCAATAAATAAATGTGTTAATAATCGAAATCAACTGAAACATGTTAAATTTCACAAATTAAAATTTTCACAATTCAGCAATTTCGTACACCACAAAACGGTCACAGAAAATAAGTGTATAATCTGAGATTTACTTAACGAACGAATCTAACTTAATTGTTCCGAACATAACATACCTACGCGTTTCCACAACATTTATAACCTGTTCTAGTTCCAATTAAAGCTCTAACACAATCTTGTTCCTAATTATGCAACGATAGTATTTCTAAATAGGCGCTAAAGGAAGTACGAGTATAATGGTACGAGCATAAAACCGAAATGTAAAGATACTACTAAAATCCACATCTTAACCTAACCTATTTTCGCGTATAAAAAGATGAAACTTAGCATCGGAATCACTAATTCTTCAGCCATTTTCAGAAGTTGCGATCAAAATAGATGGTCAAATAAGGATATTTGATGATTGTCTAACCGTTAAAAAGCCCTACCCTACCTTCTATAAGTAGCCTCGTATGACACCAATGGCAAATGATGGAATACAACTTTAAACAAAACTAATAAATAAAGAATAAATAAAGGAAAGAAAAATTTCGACACAGGCGGACAAATAGTAATAGTAAAGGACAAGTAATAATTCCCACATGAGGTTTTCATGAACAAAAAGATTTAAATTTAAACAAAACTACACGTCAAGCATTTTTATTTTTATGTTGTTATTGTCTTAGTCGAATTAATTTTACAACCATATGGAGGTCGCGGGTTCGATGTCCTTAGATCACGAAAGTTCGGATGACTAATTTGATTATGTCTTTTTTTATGTCTACAATATTTGACAAATGAACCAATGTGAAATGTTTAACCATTTCCATTGTGAGAGTATCTGTATACAAAAAATATTAATACAGATAAATTTTACCAATAATGTATAATGTATAATTTTGCTGTGTAGTGTCGGCTTAGAATAACACTATCCCATTTCTGCCGGTGGGTGTTCGTAAGAGGCGACTAACGGTATTGGGGCTTTTAAGGAATTATTGGGCGATCACCAACATCCTTTATTTTGCCATCTTTTCCCCACTCAACTTTCCAAAAGTGGCTGAGGAACTTCTAGTTCCTTAGCTCTGGCTACCCCTTCTAGGGATTTATAGCCGTGAGTATATGTATGTATGTATGTATGTTTACCAATAAATAGTTTGGTCAGGGACGATTGTTATAAAAATAAACAAACAAAATAAATACATATAGTGGATTTCCTTAAAAAAACTGTAGGTTGCTGATAACGGTTCCTTAGGACAAGGAACTAGTAAGAAAAATTATTGACCCAAAACCAATAAAATAAGTTTCACTATTCGAAATTATCGATATCTATATGTGTACATCTTCTGTAACCTCTCGAAATACATAACAACATACATAACATAACATAAACGTTCACGCCGAATATCGCCGAAGGGGTTGGCAGAGGTACTAATACTTTGTCACCTGGTGTTCAGAGTACCCACGTTTTGCATGGACAGTGTACTCACGTGATAGGGGACAGGCCTATCGCCGTTTTGTACGAATACACTGTCACATGACTAAGTACAACTCAGCCATGTGGGTTTCCTCACGATGTTTTCCCTCACAGTTAACAACCATGATAAA
The DNA here is from genome assembly GCA_963576735.1 of Bedellia somnulentella. NCBI lineage: Eukaryota > Metazoa > Arthropoda > Insecta > Lepidoptera > Bedelliidae > Bedellia > Bedellia somnulentella. The sequence continues at coordinate 11,145,426 of OY755186.1, read as the reverse complement.
TTAAGTACACTAATGTCTTTAGAAAAGACAAATTGGTGTAGGTCCGATCCGGGATTTGAACACTAGTCGTTTGCACGATAACCGGTGTTCTACCCATTGAGCTATCACGTCGTCTAATAAATAATAAATAAATATAATAATGAAATAAATAATGTCTTGCTTTCGCACATTTTGAATCGGTATCAAGAGGCGAAAAAAGTCCTACATTACACATCACAATCACAGATTGTTAACAGCCCACTACTTACATTACTAACGAAATATCCAAACGCCAAACAAATACCTCCACACTCGTAACACATGTAATCGTGACATTGTAATCAGAGTAATGCGCACATTTCGCACTTACTTTTCAAGTCGCACGTCCGGCAGAGAGCGGTTCAGTGAGATCATATCGCTCGCCATCAAGTTGAATTGGTTCTCTTGGAACTTCTCCAGCATCACCTTCTCTTCTTCGGGGGGAATCGACACACTCTTACCTAGAAGGTTTATTGCATGTTATGGGTGTAATTTTGTTATCTGTTATTGAAGTTGCAAGAAGTGTTCGTCTTACTAGTTAAACTCTTAATGGCCTAAAGGCAAATTCCCACCAATATAATTAATCATTGACATTTGCTGTGTAGTAGTAGTATTTGTTCCGGTGGGTGAACGTAAGAGGCGACTAACGGTATTTAAGGGCCTTTAAGGGATTGTTGGGCGATGCGGTTGGAGACCCATCACCAACAACCTTTATTTTTACCATCTTTTCCCCACTCACATTTCCAAAAGTGGCTGAGGAATTTCTAAACCAATCAATTTTCAGGTACTTAAAGGATAAGAAATGAAAAAAAGATGATTACGTGAATATTATATAACAAAATCATCACCATCTATTACTCAATTAGCCTCAGCAACAACAAACAACACCCACAGAAAGAGATGTAATTTACTGTTGTAAGCCGACACAACACGGCCCAGATAATAAAAATTAATAAAAAACGAAACACTAATCAAAGACTAATTATCGAACTAGTGCACTTACTGCACAATGAAACCACCTTGCATATCATACGAGTATTAATTAATCATACAGAATTCAGAGATGCTCTTATCTGACGATCGAAAAAATCTAGAGAAAGTCAGCCATATTGTCATTTATCATGCATCTCTGACAGACCGGAATAATTTTATGAAATGTTTACGCGGCAACGAATATAATGATATGCAAACTGTAAATATTGACTGACACATGATATAATGAAATTACATTAAGCGTGACGTGTGAGTTAATAATTTATTTTAATCAGATATTTCCTTTGTTTTACTGCTCTGTTGAATACAAGCACACCAAAGTAAATTTCAAGATTATATTTATAAAGTGGTTTTTGAAATAGGGTCATGAAATTCTCGTATGATGCTAAAAAGAAAAATGGTGGGAAGGGTGGGAAGGGTGTTTAGAAAATCTGCAGAATATAACAAGGCAGGAATGGTACAATTCGGTATGCAAAGTTTTACAAAAGGGATGCCATGAGGAAACCATTTCGAGATTATTATGTTTTTAAACAATATTTTCTTGAAATCAAATCAAATAAAGCTAAGATAACTGTTTGTTAAAGACACTTCCAATCCAAGTGCTTTAACGGGCTCAAAACATAACAATCCAGAGGCGCGTCAGTCACGTCAAGCGCCATCAAAAAAGAGACAAACAGTTTCGTCTATAAAACCCGGATGACGGCTGCATTTTTCTTTCCTTTCATCACATTATTTCAAGCAAGAAGACACAGAAGACGCGAAGTCATTGTACAATTAAAGTTTATATAGCATAAACCCTAATACAGCTGTAACAGTTTCAAATAAATTCGTAATAAACGCAAATCGAACAAGTTGCCGTGTTATTTCTTCTGCATCACCAACCTTCAAGAGGCCCCTACAACGTGGGTCAACTTTGTGATCGAGCAGCAGGCGCACAACAGCCTGCTATCCTTCATTGGCGCCCGAACAGAAACTTCAGCCTACGCAGCAGAGGCACCACGACGAAGAACGAGAGAAAAGGAGGACCACGCCACGCCACGCCAAGCCGCCGGTGAAGAAGCCAGGTCCAAGGGTTGGACACAGCAGCCATCCCACCTGCCAGCATCTTACCGAGGAGAGTATCGTGAGCCAATCATTCCTTTCTTTTCCTCACCTTAAAACCCCTCACCACGGGCAAATTAGTCAAGATAATCAATAGATAATCAATTTACATCCATTAATATCTCAGCAATCCCTTTGTATTTTACATCAATCTTATCATAAATCTATTTAATTACCTAGAAAGCACATTACTTCCCATTTATTTCTTAAAAATTTTGAGGTTAGAATAGATTCTCAACGGCATGGTCCATATGATGAAATTAAAGTTGAACTGATTGCACAAGGCAATCACCACTCAGCTATTTCTGAGCCACAGCCGCTGGTTTCTGTGATCCAGTGTATGACATAGGCCTCCCATGTGCTACAGAGTTAGCGCATAACATTTACAAAGATAATTGCAACTTAACCTTACAGCAATTCATCTAACAGGCTCCAACGCCTCACCAAGTGGAATCAGCGCACTCTATTAAGGACATCCAGGTTATGTTTCATACCACATGTCAACTTAAATAGTTTCTTAATCATATCAATATCAGAATTTCAGCCTTGTCTTGCATTAATTACTTAGTTTTCAATACTTTAACTTCACTTTAGCATTTTAGTGTTTTTGTAAAACTAGTGAGCAACATAACTAATTTTACAAAACCACATGCTCTTCACTTAGGTTAATCAACCATATATTTTCTACAGCCATCAAGTGCACATGTGAATCATTGACTCACTTTGCTTATATACATTCACTCAATTAAGTAAAGGCAGCAGTTAAGGTACTCATACCTCACATGTGCCGGCAACTCTAGCAGCATATCAATCAACTCTTCACTTAATTCAATTAATTTCAATATACAAACTTAATATTGGTTAGTTTCATGCCAGTTTCCGCTCTACCAAACGATTCAGGGATATATACTTACTACTGTTTCAAACAATTTCAGTGAACGTGAACTTCACCGAGGAACGCAGGCCTGCATCATTCAGCTGCTGCCTGTTGTCTCCAGCGGCGTCACCTTCACAAGGAGCGTAAACCGGTTTACAATTTACTTTAATTTTACATTCTTGCCACACCCTTTACTATAACAATTAACTCCAGAAATTTATCTATATACAGAACCTTTCACTTAACTAGTTACTTATTAATTATTAATTATTAATTTCCTTTTCAATATGACTGACAGTGAATTATCAGTAAAAACAAACACTGCTCATGCCAGTCGAAGCTCAAGCCCTGCCAAAATGGCAAGCGATGAATATACTGTGCTTAAGTATAAACGCAGTTCCATCAAAGGGCAAATAACCCACTTTAAAAAATATTTATTAAATTTATTAGAGTATTGTGAATCCCATCCATTGACATCAAGGGATGAACAGATGTTATCATTAAAGCTAGATAAGTTCTTGGAGTTAAACTCTCAATTTGAACACCTGCAATCACAAATGGAAGCTCTTAATTTTAGTAACTTAGATTATGAATTAGATGAAAGAGAACGCATATCAAATGAATTCTGTTCTTGTATTGTGAAGGCTCGAAATCTGCTCGGTGTCAACAAACCTGCAGACAAATTCCAAGATGCCACTGAAGGGTCAAAGGCCTCCCATCCATGCCACTGTAATGGTCAAGGCACAATGGGGTTTAGGCTACCTGAAATCACTATACCTAAGTTTGATGGTTCATACTTCAAATGGCTTGAATTCAGAGATACATTTGAATCATTAATTCACAATAATAATCACATTAAACCCATTCATAAATTTCATTACCTCTGCTCATACCTACAAGGTGAAGCAGCCAGGGTTATAGCAAACCTCGAGGTATCTGATTTCAATTATGTAGAAGCATGGAATATATTATGTGAAAGGTATAACAATACAAAACAATTAGTTAATAATCATCTTAGTGCACTTTTTAATCTCAAGGTTATGCAGAGTGAATCAGACAAGTCTCTTAGGTTTTTAAGTGATCACATCACCAAGAATGTTAGGGCTTTACAGACTTTAGGTCAACCAGTTCAACACTGGGATTCTATTTTAATTTATTTAGCTTCCTCAAAGTTTGATCTAAATACCAATGTCAAATGGGAAGAATACAAAGGCAATCTTCATTCAGAGTTGCCAACCTTTAATGACTTAAAAGAATTTTTAAAGATAAGAGCTGACATATTAGAGACATTACCTCAAAGTAAGGTAAGGGTTAACACATCACAGGGTTCAAACAACAGTCATAATAATAATAGTCATGATTTAAAACACTATCATAGTAACAACAGTCATATTAAACAAACAATAAATCCACCTCAAGCATTTATTGTTTCAACTTCAGGTAATGTAAGCGGTGAGGCTAGCAATCCTCAATTGCCCTCACGTTTACCCAATGCCACTCTAGCATCAACAGTTACAACTAATACTAATTTCAAGTGCCCCCTTTGCAAGGGTAAACATTTACTGTTCCGATGCTTACGTTTCAGAAAGCTCACATTGGCTGACAGACGGAGTAGGGTCACTGGGCTTAAGGTTTGCACAAATTGCCTTCGGTCTGACCATATGGTTGCCAAGTGTCCCTATGGAGACTGTCGTAAGTGTGGTGGACGCCATCACACTCTGCTACACAGCTCTCCCCTTCTTCAAAATGATGTTGCTCCATCATCACATCCTGTCCCTTCAATGCCTCAGTCGCTTTCTCACAGTCCTCCAGTTTCCCCTTCAGGGATCATTCGCTCCACCGCCATGATTGACATCATCAATCCCCAAAATGGTAAGGTGGAGACAGTCAGATGCTTGCTAGATAGCGGCTCTGACTACTCTTTTCTTTCCGCTGACTTAAGGAATCGCCTTAAGTTAGCTTCCACACCCTCGATACACAACAGTGTTACAGGTGTTGGGAACACCTTTCTTAACCTGAGACCACATCAGTGCTCAGCGTTAATTCGTGCCCGCACTGGCACATACTCACATCTTCACACCTTTTTGGTGTTGCCTTCCATAGCAAAAAGGCATTCTAATGAAGCCATTGATGTTTCAAATATCACTCTTCCCTCAGCTATCACATTTGGTCTAGAACTCATAGACTAAACACTAGACGTTTCTGTCCTCTCAGCCCACTCAAGGCAGCAGATTACCGTCTTGGTGATACTTACACCTTACCAAAACGAATTGGTTATTAATAACCTAAGTTGAATGAATTCATACACAACAAACATTCAACAATTATTTATAGGTTACTTTTAATTTACATTCATATACAAATATTTTATTTTATACAATACATATACACTTATACACTTTACCAGCATCCTACACATGGATCATTCACATTGTTCGCTATTTATGTCTTCCTTCTAGGTACAGTAAACAGCTGACTACCTAAAGGTCATTGACATCGAGGTAGTTGACCTTACAAGTTCATCGACTTTGAACTTTGGTATTAATATTTTTTAGATTCTTTTATCAGATGTATTTGAATCAGTGCGATGATAAATCACCATGATTATCATCATCATCAACGGTGGTCATCATCATAATTTCTTTATGCTTTTATTTTCGCCAGGGGAAAACCCACGGAAATATTTTGTGACAATGGGCGAAATTTCGTTGCCGCAGCTAAGGAATTAAATTCATTTTTAACGACAATAAAGACTCATTTGTGCAGTTTGCTAATGTTCAAAATATTAACTTTAGATTTTGCCCGGTTTACGCCCCTAATTTCAACGGAAGCGCGGAAGCTGGCATTAAGTTTGCTAAGTTTCACATTAAACGCATCATGGGTAACACCCACCTCACATTCGAGGAATTATCTTTTCTTTTTGCCCAGGTTGAGGCTATCCTCAACAGTAGACCCATCGCTCCCCTTTCCTCCTCCCCAAATGATTTGGCAGTTCTCACACCGGGACACTTTCTCCTCGGCAGGTCATTCACGGCTCTTCCATCACCGGATCTGGCAGACTTACCGACGAAGAGATTGGATCGCATTCAACTGTTGGAGCAGCTACGGCAAACATTTTGGAGGAGATGGCACAGAGAATATTTATCAGAGCTACAACAGCGAACTCAATGGCGAGTAAGATGTAGAGACTTGCGCATGGGTGATCTTGTCCTAATAAGCGAAGATAACTCTCCACCTCTGTTATGGCGAAGAGGGCGAGTCACTAAGCTATATCCAGGAGCAGATGGTGTCCCGAGAGTGGCCGATATCAAGACCATGCAATCGACAGTAAGGCGAGCCATAAATCGCTTGTGCCTACTTGTAGATGAAGATTGAAGACTCGTCTTCAATGGCCCCCCCGTATGTTAAAGACACTTCCAATCCAAGTGCTTTAACGGGCTCAAAACATAACAATCCAGAGGCGCGTCAGTCACGTCAAGCGCCATCAAAAAAGAGACAAACAGTTTCGTCTATAAAACCCGGATGACGGCTGCATTTTTCTTTCCTTTCATCACATTATTTCAAGCAAGAAGACACAGAAGACGCGAAGTCATTGTACAATTAAAGTTTATATAGCATAAACCCTAATACAGCTGTAACAGTTTCAAATAAATTCGTAATAAACGCAAATCGAACAAGTTGCCGTGTTATTTCTTCTGCATCACCAACCTTCAAGAGGCCCCTACAACGTGGGTCAACTTTGTGATCGAGCAGCAGGCGCACAACAGCCTGCTATCCTTCACTGTTTATTTTATCAAAAATCTGTAACAGTATTTAACCCTCAATGTTATTTCAAAGAAATTCGTTTTTGCAGTTTATTAATCAAATTATTCGAAAATCATGGGTTTGTTTAGTATAATATCGTAATAATTTCATTTGAGATCACAAATTTGTGAAAAGTTTGGCAATCGGCATCATTTTTTTTAACATTTCGCTTCATTTGCATGTCGCTACGTGATTTTGTTGATCGACGACGTCATTAAGAACAAAAGTTGAACAATCTTTAAAAAATCATAACTTAACAATTACTCATTTTAAAAGAAAAATATTGAAATCAGTTTTTTATTTTCGTGTTTTTTATGTTCGAATAAAAATATGTAATAAATACCAAAAAAAAATTTTGCATACTGAATTTTGTGTACTGTTTTTTTCCTTGAAAGTGAGATCTCTATCATGGTCAGGTCATTAGTTTATACCTGCAAACTGCTAGTTAGAGATAAGTACAAATCCGCATTTAACAGTATTTCATACTGTTAACATTTTTTGTTGTCCCTCATACAGACCTTTGTTTTTTAAAGTTAGAACAAGTACTTCACCAAGCATTCAACCAAATTCATCATTCATTCATACATATACTCACAGCTATAAATCCCTAGAAGGGGTAGCCAGAGCTATGGAATTAAAAATTCCTCAGCCACTTTTGGAAAGTTAAGTGTGGAAAAGATGGTAAAATAAAGGTTGTTGGTGATGGGTCTCCAACCTCATTGCCTAAAAATTCTTTAAAAGCTCCAATACCGTTAGTCAGCTTTTACGTACACCCACCGGAAGAAATGAGGTAGTGCTATTCTAAGCTGACACTATGCAGCATTCATTCATTCATCATTAGATAAATAACTTATATTGAACAACACAATTCTTTAATACTCAAATTGGAGTCAAACTACCCTTTTAGAGGTTTCATAGTAGCAAGTAAAAGAGATATTGAAAGAAGCAACCATTATTCTACACACACGTGAAATGGGCCCTGTAGTGACCAATTGCGGAAACCATTTATCTAATCTATCTATATTCTACACACACACAGTATTAAACAGTATTACATACAAACTTAACTTTGTTTCCCATTATGTTGTATTAATACAAATATAAAAATTCATCCAAAAGTACTGATTTGATCTTGTTCAAACTAATATTTATTGAAACTTTTAGATAAATATTTTCATAGAGTCAATATTATGCTGTGAAGTGCAGGCTTAGAATGTCACAACCCCGTCTACCCACAGGTGTTGTAAGAGGCAACTAAAGGTATGGGCCTTTTTAAGTGGTTTTTGGTTATTTGCTTGGAGACCCATCACCAACAATACTTTATTGCTATCTTTTTCTCTCCTATCAACTTCCAAATGTGGCTGAGGAGTTTCTTGCTCTAAAGCTATGACTACTTTTTTTTGGGATTTAAAGCCATGAGTGTATTTATGTCAATATTATGTATTTTGCCTACATAATAAATTCATTTAAAACTTGGAGGAAAGTCACATAGCACTAAGGATAATTTTTGATATATTTGTCAGAATGAAATTAAAGAGAAAATAATACATGAAACCTCACTGCGTTTTTAAAACACCTGCTTATAGCCACTCATATGTATAGGTTTAATGGCAACAAATAGTTTACTTTTTTATTCATTAAGATTGTTATGTGATTTACAGACTAAATTTCCCCATCAAGTTTCAACAATGTAGCAGTTTTGGAATTAAATTCATGTTACAAAATACTATGGACATACTAACAGATATTATTAATCTTTATAAATAAAAGGGGGGTATAGCATGTGCTTCAGGTTAATAATTTGTAGGCCCTTTTGGAAGTTTAGTTGAGAAAAGATAATAAGCAAAAAGATACCAGTATATATATTTTATTCTTATTTTTGTGGGCATACCTTTTCATTTACTGTATACTCTTATTACAAATACATACTCAATCATTTCCTTTATTTGTATGATTCCACCTTGAGGAATGAATATTTTATCTATATGTATGTTTTCTTATATAAGATAGATTTCTAATATCATTTAAGGATAGATATAATTGAATTGAAAAGAAATCTGATATTAAATATGTGAGAAGGAATTTCTAAGTAGTAGGGCATTAAATATAGAGACCTGACATTAGGAAGTATTTAAAAAAACTCTAACTAATAATGTATTTTAAGGATGATCTAAAGTCAACATATAATTAACCCTTTGTAGCGCCATGTAACATTTCTGTCACAGACCGATTGTCCGCCTACTAAAACTCAAATATTTTTTTAAACCCATATTACGTCTTTAAAACATTTCTTTAACAAACTAATGTATCGATGTTGTTTATCACAAAAAATGTAGGTGGCGTTTGTGAAACGTGCTGGCCACTGTTTATCGACTGATCGGACTTAGCTACCTGCGGGATTTTGATAATCAGTAAAAAATTTAAAAACGTGTTAAATACTGTTTGTTTTCAACAAATTTATAAGGTAAGTACGTAAACATTATGGTGTAATGATAGCTTTTACGTGATTCATATCCTTCGATTAGTTTCAGTTTCAGTCGTGTTTGTACCAGTTCTGTCACATTGCCTTACAAAGTTACTTTTTTCCTTATGAAGAAGCTGATAACTTCAACTATTTTTTTTTCTATTTTTGAATGACTAATCGACGTCTTAGGGATGGTGACATTACCAATATATTACATACATACGAAGACAGTGAAGATGGCATGGAAAATGACAACGATAGTGATGCGGATCCAGATTATCAAGCTGAGAATGAGTTGGAACTAGGGCAGTTTTCTAGTGATGAAGTGAACGTAGAGGAGATTATTCAAGGTTTAGAAGACAGTGAAGGTTCACTGAATATTATAATTATAGGGTATTCAGTTCAGGTGAACTGAATACAGCTTCGCAGCAAAAGGTGGATAGTTCGGATGTTTTACCATTTACTGGACTTGAGCATGGCGAACGCGTGGCTTTGTGGCGACCGCTAGACGGCGAACTCACTCGCATACTAGCAGCGTCATAAAAAATCGTACATCGCGGTATCGAAATGTTTCTCTAGCTAAGCATAAATACAAATTCAAAGTTGGTACACAGCAGGGTGTACTAGCCAGTATATCTTTGCTGTTCCCACAGCTTCTTTACAAAAGAATTAACAACGCAAAGGGTTTGCAGGATAAAACTTTGAACTCTGCTGATTTTCGGCTTGAAGTTGCAACAACATTATGTAAGCTTGGTGTACCATCGACTATGAATAGCCGTCGACCCATCGAAAATGAAATTTAAGCTAAACAACACAAAGGTCTAGCACAACATGTTCCTCCAGTGGCAATCAGGCAAGATCAAACAGGACATTGGCCAGTTTAAATGGAAAAGAGAACCCGCTGCAAATTTCCAAACTGCTCTGGAGTCTCACAAACCATGTGCGAGAAATATGGCGTAGCTTTATGCTACAATAAGCTCAACAATTGTTTCAGACAATTTCACCTCAGTTAAGTTACACTATTGACGCCGTGTAACATTTCTGTCACACTCCCTTTTACGCTGTTTTTTTTCCGAATAATGAATAAATATATAAAAATCCCGAAACACGTGTATTTTTTTTTCATGTGAGAAACATGTTTAAGCACTTATTTTAAAATTTTAACTTCTTGCACTACAAAGGGTTAAACTACAACATACCAAAAAAAATGCACTGTAACTACAAATTTAATAAATAGAATAACACAGTATGAGGATATAACACACTTAGTGATTCTCTTTCAAATCCAAAATTGGGATTAATATTTTAACTATAATAATGTACTCACCCATTTCTCCTGGCATACCAATAGAAGGTTTAATAGGTGGTGCTGGTTTCCATCTTCTCAGCTTATGTCTTGGGTATGGTGGTAAAATGAGACCATTGTTCCCAATTTCATGATCTTTTTCTATATTATTTACTAGTTTTGCTTTTAAGCCTGCTGCTATAGCTGCTTTTTTGCCACTATGTACTTCTTCACTAATTATTTCATCCTAAAAAATATAAAATAATATTTAAATTCATTGCAAAAAAATAGCATTTTACAAAAAACATATAAATGAGTTACCTGTCCAGAAAAATCTGCTGACTTTTTACCAATATCTGAGTAAAAAGCTAGGAGGGCTACATCTACTAGGAGCCAAACCAATGAGGTAAGTAGTATAATTTGGCATGTGTGAACTCTTATTTTAGTTCTAAACATCTTGGTTTATATTTTTTACTGATATTTACAGCCACATGTCGTCAATACACTCCGCTTTCTGGCCTATTTCTAAAAACACATATAATAATTAATCAATAAACTGCACATATTACTGTTTAATAAACATTAATAGAATCTTTTACTCTCGATTTAAGACTCGTCACAACGCACTTAAAAGTAGGTTTCCGGATATGCAGTGCTGATGTGTGAATTTTTAATTGAAAACTTCTTGGATCTTGTTAAATACACAGTAACAGATGATTTGGTATCAGTTAGTTATGCACTTGATTGTAATAATTTTATTTAAACTATTGATAAAACCGAGGTCGTTCGGAATAACTTCAATTAATTTCACACCTTTTACATCGATTCAGTCAATGAACCGAACGACTTGACGACGACACGGCAAGCAAACCAAATGACATATGGTCTGACACTGACACAACACAAATCTAATCTGACACATACATTATGAAATTGACAATTGTCAATAACTACCTGATAACCAACACGACACTCCAAAACTACATATAAAACCATATGGACACTATCAAGTAGCACTTTGACAAATTTTAGTAAATATTGTGCAAAGGTTCCCAATAATCATAATCATAATAATATTTATTACAATCTTAGAGCATACACAACAGGTAGTTGGTCTGAGAATACAATACATATAGCCACGAACTAATCTGTAGAACGTGCAGACACGCCATGATGGATGTGTTCCATTAAAAATTAATTTAGAATCTTGGTGGGTCATAAAGTGTAAATGAAACTCAAAAAAATCGTAATAAATAATAATATCAAAACATTTGTGCAATGAAATGACGTTCGTTAAATTTTGTTTAACGCTAAGTTTTTTATTGCCGAACGAAACAAAAAACCTTTGTTTTTTGTTATTCAGCGCTTTTATTCATTTTATAGAAATATCATCATTAAATTGTGATACCATCCCTACATATCATAAACAGAAGTTTGTCTGCCTGAACGCTATAAACACGAAAACTACCATACAGATCATTATACAGTTACCAATAATTGAGATTTTTGAGGAAGATTTAAGTATATAAATTTTAAACACGGCGAAAAATTTTTAAGAGTGTGCAAAAAATGTCGCCATCAAGGAGCTTTTCATTTCATACGAATTAGACGTTATATCTCCTTCTCTAAGCTAAGCATTTATTTTAATTGAAAATCTATAATATTATAAGTAGGCGAATTGCGACTTATTTCGAATAGTGTACTTTACGCCGTAGCACAGTAAGACAAGTGATAAGTGTTGCTTTGCTTACGCTCAGTAGGCGTTTACTTTACTTACATATACCGTAGTAAAATCATATTAAATAGTAAAAAGAAACAAATAGGTAGGTATGTTTTGTTCTCGACTTCTCACTCTGATGTATGGAACTCGATCAATCCGCCTACTGCTTCTTCAATATATGTATATGAAATTGAAAAACATCATTATTTTAAGGACTCATCGTGCCCTGTCCGGGTGAAGGTAGAGCTTTTAGCCAGCCACCAGATTAAGGCAGGCCTGCAGCTTTTATGCGAGCAACATCTGGCCCAGTACCTAGCTATCCGTAGCATGTCCGATACCCTCTTTTTGCAACACGGATCGTCCCACTGCCTTTGTATGTAAGGGTTTCTCAGGGTGATCTACTGCGGGACATACTGACGATCACGCTTTCTTGGCCTTCCCCACAAATGGGATGTTGAGCTCGTCGCCTTGTATTCATCTAAAGAATGTTAGCGACGAGTTCAACCACCCCACCATGCGAGGAAACCAAAAAAGTCTGATATGTTAATGTCGTGTACCCGCCTTACACCCAACCCCCCGTGACGAATTGGCAGCGATGCTGGCAGCCATTGTGTCTCACCCATGCTCACGTTAAGTATCCGCTCCTATGCCACCCTAATGTATTCATCTAGTTCAGCAATAGAATCAGAATAAAGCCACGTTGAAGAGGTCCTCAACAAGTACATCAACTTTGGGATACTTAGACAACTGCGAAAGTGAGTAAACGCGACTTGACTCGACAAATGATCCAAATGCTGGGCAGCCTTTTCTAGCATTTTTAGCTTATTTGGAATCGCGACTGGAACTGCGTTCATGAAAATAGGGCCTCCTAGTAGTTCAAATGACCCTCGATCAATGATCAATTTGAATGTCAGTGATCGTGATCCAATCCAAGTCTACTCAAAATATCATCAATCTCATCAATCGTCAACAAAGTGTTGTGGCACTTGCTTCCAAAACCCATTCAACCCAAAGCCGTGAAGTGAAATTAATTACAATAAAAAAAGTTTTTGTTGTGTTGTGTTGTCAATATTTAGACGAGAAGATAATTTGCTTTTTATCAAAAAAATAATTTATCTAATGTAATACAACTTTGCTAGTTTATTGTTGTGTTGTAGTTTAAACGTATAAGTGCCTTATATTGGTTACCAAAGCATTATCAACTTGAAATATATTAAACTTTATGGAAATTGGAAGAATAACAAATAAAGCGATTTTGCATAGCGAAATGTGCTTACCGATACTTACGTTAAGATAATAAAATACTAATCATGATTAGAAACAAACACACCTCTAGAATGTTGAAAAGTGAAGATTCTAACGGAACGCAAACTAATTGTGAAAATGATGAATTCAACTTGATAGTAAACAAGCCTTCTGATGCTCGTGGAAATGAAAATTCGCTTGTTGCCGGTGTACAGATGTTCGCATCTTTTTTACTAGCTGGATTTGGAATGGTCGCAGCGAGCTTATTACTCGATGTTGTTCAGCATTGGGATGTTTTTACACAAGTAGCAGAGGTGTACATATTAGTGCCTGCCCTACTCGGACTAAAGGGTAATTTAGAAATGACTCTAGCGTCACGACTGTCAACTCATGCTCATCTTGGACACCTACAAAGTAATCTAAGTGCTTTAGTTGTTGGTAACCTATGTTTGATTCAGTGTCAAGCTGTATTGGTAGGGTTTTTGGCTGCCATGGCTGCAGTAGCTATGGGCTGGATCCCAGATGGACAGTTTGATATCCATCATGCATTATTATTATGTGCCTCTAGTGTATTAACAGCATCCTTTGCTAGTTTTGTTTTAGGTCTCATTATGATTGGAGTGATTGTTGTATCTAAGAAGTTAAATATAAACCCAGACAATATTGCAACACCAATAGCTGCAAGTCTAGGTGATCTGACAACCTTGGCCCTGTTATCTTGGATCGCATCCCTACTATATAAATCAATTGGCACTAGTGTTTTGTTGCCAACTATTATAATTATTAGTGGTGCTTTTCTTGTACCAATTTGTGGCTACATTGCATGGAAAAATAATTTTACAAGGCAAGCTTTGGATGAAGGGTGGGTCCCCGTAGTATCTGCAATGATTATCAGTAGTGCTGGTGGGCTAATATTAGATTTTACTGTATCTAACTATAAAGGTATAGCTGTTTTCCAACTTATCATTAATGGCATTGGAGGCAACATGGTAGCTGTTCATGCCTCCCGCCTTTCCACAATATTGCATACTGGACAAAAAGAAGGTCCTTTAATAGGGAGCACAACTAAATTACTAATGCTCATGGTAATACCAGGGCAGTTAATATTCATTTACACCATAGGATTTTTGAAAGCTGGACACACTTCCTTAACTCCTATATTTATATTAATATACATGGCAGCGGCACTACTGCAAGTATTTTTATTATTGGCCATAAGTCATTACATGGTAGTATGGATGTGGCGGTTTGGTATGGACCCTGACAATTCAGCTATACCTTATTTAACAGCACTCGGTGATCTCTTGGGCACTGCACTACTAGGCATTGCTTTCCATATTTTGTATGCAATTGGAGACAAAGATAGTGATTTAGGTGACTGATTGCATGTCCTACTATATGATATATATGCAGTATTTACATAAACTGATACTTAAGGCTGTTGTATTTTATTTAAGTTTGAACCTGTATTATGTTTGGAATTCAACAATGTTACTTTTGTACAAAAGGTTAATATTTATTTTTAGGTTTACTGTGTTCCTTACATATCATTTATCTAATGGCTTATCAGAATGTGCCATTATTTATTTTTGTACTTAATATTGCTTTTAAAGCATGGATTGAATATATAAAATTTTATGATTAAGTGGTGCTATGTAAACTTGTATGACTACCAAATTGTACTTATTACTTAAAATTATAGCCATAGTAGCCAATAAAGGCATTCAAAATGAATGGGCTCTCTAAGTGGATTACATTTAAACTGCATTCACATTGCCATTCCAGCCTCTTTGATGTTTATCATAAAATATATCTGCTGTCATAGGCATCTGGAATTGCATGCTATTAGTACATGTGTTCTTTTTTATCATGTAACTACATAGTAGTCTTGTAATGCAGTTTATTTGAAAAGCCAAACATTGTAATGTTTTTTTCATTTACAAGTCAACTATGCAATGGCAGGCATCAGAAAACTCTAAAAGGTGAAAACTCTTTTCTTAAAAGGTTAAATATAGATATTCATTTCTATAACCTTTTCTATGCAGTCAGTTTTTATCTGATTCAGAATAGTGCAATATCAATTGCAAAATTAATTTTGTGTTCATTTTATACAAATTTTGGGTTTTGTAATTTTACTCTTTAAATTATGTTACTATTAATAGTCATTTAATAGAAAACATTGTAATTTGTTGAATATAGTCCTAAAAATCGACAATAAATTATTTACATAGATAAAGGTCTTGTTTATTTATGATCTGAGTTAATCACACAATTTAATTGGATCTGCTTCTACATTTCCTATTGCATCAATTTACTATTTTATCTATACTTATAATAAATCTGTAGAGAGGTCAATTCTGTACATGAAATATATTTTCAAAATAACCATCAGGTGGTGATTAGGGATCGATATTGATGCCAAAAATGCAATCAGCAAAATTTTTGTCTGTCTGTCTGTCTGTCTGTCTGTCGGTTTGTATGTTCCTTATGGAAACAAAAACTACTCGACGGATTTTAACGAAACTTGGTACAATTATTCTTCATACACCTGCGCAGGTTTTTGTATACTTTCCAGCAGAGTAGTAAAAGGGAATTTGGGGAAATTTTGGGAAAACGGGAGAAGTTACTCCATTTTTTAAGCTTCCGTCGCATGTGCAGCCTCAATGGTTTAACTTACATAGAAATCATGTGTGATGGAAATATTTTTCATAAAATTATCTAAAAAAAAATCCTCAGCAATTTATGTCTATCTTTTACGGTTGACTCACAATAACACGTGTAATTCCTGATAGCTTAGCAGTTCGGATCATTCTGATTATATTTGTTTACTCTTACGTTTGTAAACCTCTCACTCACCCCTAATTTAAAAAAGGTCACATTATAACCTATTGAATAAAAAAAGAATCATAGAAATCGGTAGACAAACACCGAAATTATACATAAAATAAGCCATCGCGCCCGTGACCAAAACCGAATCGTTACTAATTTACATATAACATACTAGATGGCGCCAGTAGTTGCATCCTACATCACGTAATGATTTATTTTTTAGATTGTTATAAATACTTCATAGCGTTTTATTCCAAAATTTGCTATTAAACGGAAATACTGAACCGTTCATCAAAGCGCATTTAAAATCACCGAACTACACTGTTTAGGGAGTGCTATAAATTTAATAAATTGAAAACATTGCGCTGAATTTCACAATGCTTGAGCAGTGACTGAAAAAAGAAACCTCAGATATTAAAAAAAATAACGCTACCCGTGCGAAGCTGGGACGATCCACTAGTATTAAATAAAGTTCATATTATTATCTTATCCATCTATTTATCACTAATACTGGATGTAATATCTGATATTTTCAAGGGAAAATGAAGGCAGCATGGAGGTTTTTATAGCCGAATAGAAAAAAAATATTCAAATATTTTTGTATCAAATTCTGTTTAATAATCCCAATTAAATAAAGTATATTCATAACTACATGCAATAGTCACGCAGACACAAATTCTCAAAGGTAGAGACTAAAGTTTATGAAGAAAGAAAGTTAGTAAAAAATGTCTTCCGTGATCCTCTACATAACATCTGTTTTCATCTATCAAATAAGTATGTCTTTTTACCAATTACTTTTATCCCCACCTCAAGCTCAAGCTTAGCCTGTATAAGGTGATTTGGCTAGTCCTCCAAACTGGCCAAGATTTCTGCCGTGAACTATCACGGAAGAGACTAGTAAGTCGGGACCGACGGCTTTCCGTGCCCTTCTGATTCCAGCCTGCAATATCCTTGCAAACTGGTATAATTCATACAAATTAAATTTGTGAGTTGAACTCTCCAAGATCTCCGAATTTGAAGCCAAGTACTTTACCGCTTAACCACGGGGGCAGGTCACAATCACAAGTCACATTATGTATTGTGTTGTGTTGGAAAAAAAACCAGGGATGAATTAAAATTCAGGGGACAATACTTGCAATTGCGGATCGACTTAGTTTACTGCAGTGTTAGCTACTTCTGAACTAGATATTGTACAAAAATATTTGTGAGTCAGTACCCTACTTACTCTAAATTGGAAGAATGTGTTGAGAATTATATAATATTTGACCTGCAAACCTTGTCTACATGACATAAAACCTACTTATAGTTAAAATTCCCGATTCGAGCTAATACCATGTATGTTCGTAAAAAAGTATAACGTCTTTATTTTCCCGGGTTAAAAACATATTATTTTAATAACTTTAACAATATATCATCACCAGCCAATAGACATCCACAGGGGGCCATAGGGTTCCCCCAAAGATCACCACAACGACTTGTTCTGTGCTGCCCTCGTCCATCAGCTTCCCGCGGCCTTGACCAAGTCCTCGGTAGGTATACCTTATGGGAGGACTACGCAAACTGTAAAAACCGTCTTACTAACGTGATTCATTAAAAAAGCCGCGCGGACTGGCGAACGTAGAGACAGACAGACACAAAAAATAGTTGCGATTGCGATAATTAAGCAGTAAAAAATATTTGTACGGATTTTCGCATTAAAGGGCGTTTATAAGTCACAACAATTTGTAATTTTTGCCCTCCTAGTACTTTAATTGAAAGTTTATTTTACGTAAACTTTTAACTGCTTATGTTATAATTTGCTAAAAACCTTATTTATTCAAATAACAATAAAACAAAAGCGTGTCTAAAAAACAAAGTTCAGATTTAACGCCTGCACAAATATTACGCCATAACAACATCGCGGGAACATTGCCGTCACCCGCATTGAGCGCTTAAGATCTTCACCATCTAATTTCTTAACGCCACGCCAAAGTCGTCAGATTTTCAAGATATACACTCTTCTTAATGTAAATAGCCTACCTTTACTTAATCTGACGAGCTCGAGTTTCCCGGAGGATGGATATTATTTTACTAATCTGACAAATTCCCTACAGAATACCCCTCTATATGAAGAGTTCCTACTCAGTAGAGGTACCTACATTAATGGGTACAAGGATTCTCCATACATAATAATCTGACCCTCGCGAGTCACTTCAAAAATCCCCTCTTCGCCTCCCCTTAAGTCGGTAATTGAGAAAAAATATATGCAAAGCCTAATTTCACTCCCTTACATACACTCACGCCATTAGTTCCCATTAATGTAGGCAGAGACTATCGATTGTCACTTCGTACGATCCTGACAAATCTCTCTAGCTTCGTTTACATCCATCAATCTTTTCATACGTGCTCTTTTATTCTTCATACTTCGGACGCCTGCCTTTTTGAGCACTCTCTCAATTTGGTCCAAGTGTTTTCCCCGTGGTTGTCCTCTACTAACATTACCTTCACGTTGGCTTTATAGATCTACATACATACATATACTCACGGCCATAAATCCCTGAAAGGGGAAGCCAGAGCTAGAAACTCCTCAGCCACATTTGTAAGCTGATAGGGAACAAGATGGCAGAAATAATGTATCATTGGTGATGAGCCTCCAATCGCATCACCCTAAAACCACTTATAAATGCCGCATACCCTTGTGACATCCGTGGGTAGAAAGGGTAAGTGACATTCTAAGCCGGCTAAACAGCGGCTTTACAAATTTCTTTCATCAATTTACAATAATCAAGCCTCTATGTGCCTAAACCACCTCAACGTTCCTTTTTCTATCAATTATACACTTTCATCTTTTACACCGCACTTTTCACGAATCATGCTATTTCTCGCTCGATAACTAACTTTTTTTTTTCTGAGGGACCTCATCTCTACTCTCATGCTTCTTCTGCCACTTAAATAAATCGCTGCCATACATAAAGAACAGCATCACGCACGGCCATTCGGGCCTTTTCAGACACTGATTGACTGGTCTTTAGGCTATTCAATGCTCTATTTACCCTTTACAACATTTTAAGTTTCTTTGTTCCTTTCGCCTACAAAACATACATACATATTCTCACGCCGTTAGTTCCCATTGGGGTAGGCAGAGACTATCGATCGCCACTTTGTACGATCCTGGCTAACCTCTCTAGCTTCATTCACATCCATCAATCTTTTCATACATGCTCTTTTATTCTTCGTACTACGGACACCTGCCTTTTTGAGTACATTTTCTATTTAATCCAAATGTGTCCTCCGAGGTCGTGCTCTACTAACTATCCTTTCACATTGGCTCTATAGATCTGCTATCTAGGCTTTTTAAGCTATTTGTTATATTTTCCCCACTCAACCTGGATTATTCCTATCCGCCACTCGCCGCTACGCGGAAATGAGTGTCCTAACAGGAACCCTAATGAATGGGCTGGGGCGTCCGTTTGGACACTGGATTCCGCTTACATTAGACGAATAGATGGGCAGATGGGCTGAATACTTCCCCGCGTCCAATCCGTAGCTGACGACTTATTAAAAGGGCACTAAGGTTAGGGGGAACATAATTAAAACATTAAATGATTTTTTTATGTTTATTTCTTAGGCTAGTTGTCACGTTTACTTGACTTCACGCAATCTTCTCACAGCAGATCTGCATGAAGAGGCCGCGGTGGTGGAGAACACCCAGGCACCACCAGCTACAGTCCTCTTGCAGCGTTTGCACGACCAGATACCAACACAAGATCTTTTCATGGCGTCCTGAAATTTAAAATTGATGATATTAATATAAAAAAAACAATATACACTGCTGTGTAGTGTCGGCTTAGAATAGCACTACCTCATTTCTTCCGGTGGGTGTACGTAAGAGGCAACTAACGGTATTGGGGCTTTTGAGGGATTTTTGGGCGATGCGGTTGGAGAGCCATCACCAACAACCTTAATCTCACCATCTTGTCCCCACCCAACTTTCCAAAAGTGGCTGAGGAATTTTTAATTCCTTAGCTCTGGCTACCCCTTCTAGGGATTTATAGCCGTGAGTATGTATGTATGTAATATAAACACACCTTATTAATGGCCTCCTTATATGAAGTCGGTCGAAAATATATTAAAAAGTTATCAGGTTGGTTAATCAAATAAAACTGTTTGCGCCAAAGATGATGAATCAAGTTTAGCTTATACAAAGGGGATGTTAAGTAAGCAATCTGATAGGGGTTGAACCTTGCCAAGTGAAAGGCTATCATGACAGTATAGATGAAACAGTAAGGTCTGAAATAGACCTTTAAGTTGTAAATCTTAATATTGCACATGTGGTGTTCCAAGATAATTTTTATGACTGATTAATGTAGTACAATGAGGTATCTCAGCTTGGAATAGCACTAATCAACTTCTTTCAGCTAATGTTATACAATGATGACTAAGAGGATTAAGGCAGGTTTGTTGAAGCTCTGCAGCTACCTCTTTTTTGGTATCTATGCATTGAGTACACTGTCATACAGATATGAAATGTGTGCAAGTGTGTAAATGTGCAAAAACAATGTTTTAAGAAAAACAGAGTTAAAGTATAATTAATATATTTAAATGTATAAAAACATTATTTTGGTACAATTTGAATGCTTGAAGTTAAACTTAAAGCCGCTGAAACCATGGTTTTAGAAGAGAGGGAAATGTGACATATAGAGGTACACCGACAATGCATAAAAGAAGGTAAATTTTGTAATAAAATGTGTCTGAGAGTTACAAAAGTATTCTTAACTTTTCATTTAAAATTGAAACCATTACCTTTTTTTATCTAGGCTTGTTATTACTATAACCATTTAGCATGTCCCATCAGTCACAAAAAACATCCAAAAGTTGTATTCTGAACTCAAAATTTATCGTAATTATGCGACCTTTTTGGGAAGTAGACATAGGTTAAATAACCATCATTTAAGCATATCTTTGTGCAATGTTTTGATGGGTGGGTAAGATGAGGTCTTAATTATTGTCATGCTATATTTTGCATTATTTTATGCTTTTATAATGAGTGTGTATGCTTTTATATTATTCTAATAGAAAAACCCCTAAAAAAATATACAAAATCAGGAGAAAAAACAAAGATAAGTGATGAGGGCAACTAGACCATATTTATAATAATTAAAATTATAGCCATTACAGAGAAGACAAAAGTAGCTGATCAAGAGTTGGAATTCATTCATATGAGCCAGTTATTACAATAAATTTGACTCAATAGCCAAAAAAAATATTATATACATTTATTACTAAATTACTACAAATAAGTAAAAGTAATGAGTGGTAAATTATGTTATGATGTATTATAAACTAGTTAACAGACTTATTTGAAAAATAGTAACTATTTATTATTTTTAATTATCCCATTAAGCGTCCCGTGACGTGATTTAATCACAATTGAAAAAAAAAAACGCCCCCGCCGCCCTTGGAAGGTTGCGACTTGTCTCATTATTGTTTACCTATGCATAGCGTGGCCCGGGCTCAGCAAAAATGTATCTACATTATGCCGAATATTTGGAGCTTTGGCAGACGGTGCGGCCAAATATTCGGTAAAATCATTATTTGTGGCAAATCTATTTTGTAGTCATGGCATAGCATAGTCAAAGACAACTTCCTATGTAAAGCATTTGGGCTAAAACTTTAATTAACAGTGCAGCAGGCAGAGGTAGGGTATTTATGGCTATCTCACCAGGCACAGTCTTCATTGCATATAAGTCAATATGAACTTGTTAATTTATATTAGTAATAATTTAAGGATTTATTGTAATGGGTTGCTGCATAGTCTATTTCAAAAAAGGTATTTCATCAATGTATTATAGAAACACAGAAAGTTGAAGAAAATTATATTAAATACAATTGCCACCATCTGTGTAGAAAATAAATAAGTTTGGTATATTTCAAACTTACACACTCATTAAAGAAAATGTGTCATTCTAGATAGTAATATCTAAGGGTTCTATCCTGGTTTAGTGTTAAAATTGAATGTGTGGGGACAGTTCTAGTTGGTACTGACTTAGCGAGGCCTTAGTATGACCAACAAAAGTGAGAGCATTGAATCAATCAATCAGGGTGCAGGAATTACTTATTTTGACAATTCATTTGTAGCAGAATTTTTTCAGCAAGCATTGAACTAAACTATGTTTGGTTTCTGCTCTATTTAGTTTTAAGATCTTTAAGGTTTGAAACTATGTATTTTCTGTGATACTTTAAATAAAAAAAATAGTTTTAAGTTACCATTGCATTGACAATTTTATGCCAAATTAACTAATATGATTTTTGTTTGATGTTATAACAAAAGGTCTAGTGACAACCTGGAATTTGAAAAAATTGTTTTGAAAATTCCTATCAATAACAATTAAATTAGAGGTAAGTTAGCAGATTAAATCTGTACATATACCTAGAACTCTCCAAAGTTAAACAATGAGGCACTGGTAGTAATTGTACATACAATATTCACTATTTATCTATATAGTATGTTTATACTAGATAATAAATATTTGTTAGAGATAATTGGGTGTAGAAAATTCATTTACTTACCTCTGCGATCAGTGAACCAAATGGATATGAATAATCTATACTCTAATAAATACACTCTAAATCAGTATGCTTCTAAGTTATTTCTGTGTAATCTATTTACCGTTTCTGTGTAACAAAAACATTCGGTTAGAAAAAAAAGCGTGCATATTCACTCGTAATGTTACCTATTTGTGATGTAAAAGGCATGCCGAATTGAAATAATACAACATATCTCAATATATAACCTAAAGACAAAGTAGTTTTGATAGGTTATAAACACGGTAATTACCTTTCCACAGAATGAACAAGTGTATTTGGAGTGCTGGGTCACTTCCATTTTCTTGACCATCTTACGCAAAGATGCACCATATCGTGTGCCATATTTTCCTGTAATTCCAACCTTTTTCGTGCGTTTCGCCTGAAACATAAAAACATAGCTGCTAGAACTTCACTGGATTCACTACTAATCACTTTCGCGAAAATAATATGAGCAACTTGTTAGAACATTTAAATGATGTTAAAATAAACCACAAATAATTAAGACAGCGTTCGGATTGAAGAAATATTTAAAGATTTATTCCTCACCATTTTACAAATCTGTTTTCAATGAAACAGTTTGACAGAAAGAGGAAATAGAGGAATAAAAGTGACAGTTGACAAATGGAGGTGAAATAACTGTGTTGTTGACAGAACGTTTTTTTTTTAAATATTAGAATAAAAAATATTATTAAGCCACGTTTACATTATCCATGAACGATAAGTGCAAGTGAGTTGAACGTTTTATTTGGATAGTGTACAGACACTTTTGACGGTTCAATCATATCATATTTATTGTATGTAGGCTGATTGCGAGTTTTATCGACTAGTTTACTTTACGCTGTAGTAAAGTACTCCTATCCTAAGCATTAGGAGTAAAAGAGAAACAGACGTGTATTGTTTTCACTCAGTAGGCGGATTGCGAGTTCTATCGAATAGTTTACTTTACGCCGTAGTAAAGTAACCCTATCCTTAGCATCAGGAGTGAAAGAGACTTAGTCATACAGACGTACTGTTTTCACTCTGATGTATGGAACTCGATCATTCTGATCGAAAACGAAATTTCGATTGAAACTCGCAATCCGCCTACTGGACTTGGATTACGAGAGATTATTATGAACCAGGGAACCTACCTAGCTAGATTACTATATCGGACCAAAATAACATCAATACAATTGGCCTAGACCTCGCTTTTATATCATACCCTTTTTATATTATAAATCGATAAAGGACATCAAACTAAACAACTTTGCCCATGGAATGCCTATCTAAAATATTTTAATTTTCAAAAAAATATAATAATTAAAAAATGTCGTACCTAGTTCAAACTGAGAATGTATAGAATGAGAATCTTTGCTTCATTGAAAATAAGAAATAAAAAAAAACTTTTGATCTATGCTTTTCGCTCTGTAAACAAAAATATAACTTGTCTAGGTATTTTCCAGTTGTATTGGTCGTCGTTGAAAAATAATATCATGAAAATAAACCGGTAAGCGAGCGATTGAACTGGAAAATACCGAAAGAGGTTATGTTTTTGTTTACACCATAGATCAAATGTTTTTTTTTATTTCTTATTTTCACTGAAGCAAAGAATCTAGTTCTATACATTCTCATTTTGAACTAGGTACGACAATTTTTATTATCATTTTTTTTTTTGAAAATTACAATATTTTAGATAGGCATTCCATGGGCAAAGTTTTTAAGTATGATGTTCTTTATCGATTTATAATATAAAAAGGGTATGTTATAAAAGCGTGGTCTAGGCCAATTGGCCTAGACCTCGTTTTTAAAACATACCTTTTTATATTTTAAATTAATTAAAGACATCAAACTAAACAACTTTCACTATGGAAGGCATATCTAAAATATTGTAATTTTTAAAATAATTAATACATAATAAGTGTGGGTCCCTAGATCAAACTGAGAAAGCATAGTAAGGTTCTTAAGCGGCCAGTACACAGTGGCCAGTGATGGACCACGATCCGCAATGCACAATTGTAGGCCACGATCACTTGGTGTTCACACAATGGCCCATTGCTCATTACTGCCTGGCAATCCACTTGCGATGGACGTCGAAGTAGTTATGGCTGCAGCTATTCATTTATTATTATAAATGTAATTTATTTTATTTATGGCGCTATTTATGTTATTTTTATGTATGTTTTTGTATGTATAGTGATTATAAATACATTTTGCAATAAAATATTCCAAAATAGTATAAGTATCTATGAGCGACCGGTGACGAACTAAACAATGGCCCACTGTGAAAACACCACCGGCCACGCTACGCCACGATTCCTTTGAAGTGTGCCCGATAAACCGACAACTTCGCCATTGCGCGCCACGATCGGCAATTGTCCGCCATCATACACCATTGCCCCCTGTACACAGTGGCGATGGCGAGCAGTGGGCGATCGTCGGCCATTGTGTACTGGCCGCTTTAGCCTCAGCTAAAATAAAAATAAAAAACATATGGTCAAATCTTAGAGCATACACAACTAGAGAGATAAAGAATACGTCACGACGAGCAAGAAAAGGATAGCTAATTATAAAACTCTTAAAGATAGAAAGAGCTAGTACTGTTATTTTTTGTCCCTTACAGTGTAACCTGTTTTTCGATTGTGGCAAACTGTCCAAAGTGACAGTTTGCCACTATTTTGTTAGAGAAATAATAAACGCTTAGTTTACTTCATCGATTTTAGATAACATTGTGCAAATACGTGAAACAAATCATATTTTGGACTCGTAGGAAGTAAGCTTGTTTAGGGCAGAGACCTTGTGTATGTGATCGTGCTTTAATAATAGGTAAGTACATATTGGGCTGCAGTTATCGAAGCGAGTAAAAATCCCCAGATGAATACATGCTCTTTTATTCTTCGTGCTTCGGACACCTGTCTTTATGAGCACATTTTCTATTTGATCTAAATGTGTCCTCCGAGGTCGTCCTCTACTAACATTACCTTCCACATTGGCTCTATAGATCACTTTCACCACTTTACTGTCATCCATCCTCTCTATGTGCCCAAACCATCTCAACATTCCTTTTTCTATCTTTCTTACAATATCATCTTTTACACCACACCTTTCACGAATCACATCATTCCTCACACGATCACATAACCTTACATTACAAACTTTTCTGAGGGATCACATTTCTACTGCATTCACTCTGCTTTCATGCTTCTTCTGCCACACCCAACATTCACTGCCATACATAAGCGTAGGAACGAGGACAGCATCATGCACAGCCATTAGGGCCTTTTCGGACACCGATTGACTAGACATGAGACTATCCCGTGCTCCATTTATCCCGTCCGCATTACCCTTTTTTACTCTTCTTTCAATGTCTTCATCACACTTTCCATCCCTAGTAAACAAACTTCCCAGATATACGAACTCTTTCACTTGTTCCACTTTCTTACCATTGATTAAGGTAACGTGTATTAAATTATAATGAATATTTTATTTAAAGAGTTGTTTTATTTAAAAAAATATATTATTGATCTATTTCCCCTATAGAAGATTATTAAACTACGTTTTCCCACCGAATAGTCATGGTACAGATTTTGGTGGTACTCGTTGGGAAGAAAACACAAAAAATCTGGTGATTGTTGTCTATTTATTGATTAGTCATTGTTAATAGGTATGTGTTGTATTTTAGTTTATTGTTTGCCCATAATTGATCTATTTATAAACTTATTATTTGAGGATATTTGCCATATATGTTCGGTAACATCATATGTTTGTCGTTATTGGAAGCATGAGAAAAGCCTTACCAAATTACCACAAGCGAGGGAAAATTGTTTTTGTGTCAACACCGAATGTGCGAAGGAGAGGCATATAGGGTGCCACGCGCGTTATCTGTCTATAGGTAGTTGGTCTGAGGGTCAAATCACAAGATGTTTTTTTTATATCAGCGAAGGCTAAGAACCTCACTATACTTTCTCAGTTTGATCTAGGTACGACACTTTTTATTTACTAATTAATTTGAAAATAACAATATTTTAGATAAGCATTCCTTAGGCAAACTTGTTTAGTTTGATGTTGAACTTTGTATCTGTAACAAAACAACCGTTAGGTACATTGAGTTTGAATTGGCCTAGACCTCGCTTTTATAACATACCCTTTTTATATTGTAAATCGATAAAAAACATCATACTTAAAAACTTTGCCCATGGAATGCCTATCTAAAATATTGTAATTTTCAAAAAAAAATGATAATTAAAAATTGTCGTACCTAGTTCAAACTGAGAATGTATAGAACTAGATTCTTTGCTTCAGTGAAAATAAGAAATAAAAAAAAACATTTGATCTATGGTGTAAACAAAAACATAACCTCTTTCGATATTTTCCAGTTCAATCGCTCGCTTACCGGTTTATTTTCATGATATTATTATTCAACGACGATCAATACAACTGGAAAATACCGAAAGAAGTTATATTTTTGTTTACAGAGCGAAAAGCATAGATCAAATGTTTTTTTTAATTTCTTATTTTCACTGAAGCAAAGATTCTCATTCTATACATTCTCAGTTTGAACTAGGTACGACCATTTTTAATTATTATATTTTTTTGAAAATTACAATATTTTAGATAGGCATTCCATGGGCAAAGTTGTTTAGTTTGATGTCCTTTATCGATTTATAATATAAAAAGGGTATGTCAAAAAAGCGAGGTCTAGGCCAATTGGCCAATTCCCCAATCAACTTCCAAAAGTGGCTGAGGAATTTATCATTCCAAAGCTCTGGCTGCCCCGTTAAGGGATTTATAGCCGTGAGTATATGTATGCATGTAGGTTCATGGCCCTTTTGGTGTAGACACTAGATAGTTTATAAAAACTAGTTCATGTAGTCAACATCTGTCTGTATCGCTAATCACAGCTCCCACAAATTCAAGTAAATGGTTTGTTCTGCAGTAACCATATGTAAAAGTGGAAATATCATTCGGTGTCCCCCAAGGCTCACTATTAGGCCCTTGGCTATTTGTTATTTTCATTAAGGATATATATAAGAATATTTTCATGTCTCTGGCTCCGGCAACCCTATCTAGGGATTTATAGTCGTAATTTATGAACGTATTTGTATGTATCTTTTAATCTTAGCTATTATAGGAGACTATCAAAAGCCACTTATATATAAAAAATTCAAATATAATCATACATACATACATATAGTCACGGCTATAAATCCGTATGTCGGCATAAAGTTGAGTGGGGAAAATATGGTAAAATAAAGGTTGTTGGTGATGGGTCTCCAACCATCAAAAGTCAAAAGTCAAAACTTTTGACTTGACGTTTGCTGTGCGAAGTAAATGTCTAATACAGATCCACAATCTTTTCTTGGCCGGTAAGGGCTGTTGCTGTCATCGATATTAGTATTGCCAGTAAATAAAAAATAACCATTATAAGGGAAATAACTTTACATCATACGGGCTAATTTATTTATGTATTGAAATGTCTTAATAAAACAATTTATATAATATTCATTTAATTAATAACTAGTTGCTGTGTAGTGTCGGCTTAAAATAGCACTACCCCATTTCTGCCGGTGGGTGTACGTAAGAGGCGACTAACGGTAATGAGGCTTTTAAGAGATTTTTGGGCGAAGCGGTTGGAGACCCATTACCAATAACCTTTATTTTACCATCTTTACCCCACTCAACTTTCCGAAAGTGGCTGAGGAGTTTCTAGTTCCTTAGCTCGGGCTACCCCTTCTAGGGATTTACAGCCTTGAGTATATGTATGTTATAACTATTATTGTAAGTAAACAAGTTCGTTTTAATGTAAGCTAATTATATTTATTTATTTTTGCCCTTGTCTGGTATGTCTACCCGAATGACTGTGTATCCTAAATTTGATGATCTTACCTCCCAAATGTTGTCTGGAAGCTTTTAGCGATAACACTGCCAATTGTACTTTTCTGCAAGCTGTTTCATTATTTTATACTCAAGGATTTGTTATTTGTGCCACTCAGAGTTAATAAGTGGGTAACTACTTAAAATCATTTTTTAAATCCTGTAAATTAGAGGCTTACCTTGTTGTGTACTGTCTTTAACATTTCATATTTACACATAGATCCCCTAAAAAGGTGGCACAGAAAAAATAATTCTAAACATCAGATATCGTTTGGGTCATTCATTTTGCTGGGTCAGTGAATTTATGGGCACTTTTTTATTGCTGTTAACAGCCTTGTAACATATAACATAACATAAACGTTCTGTAAAGCTGACTACTGTTATGCATGCAACGAATATACCGAAGAAAATGATGGAATTAAATGTAAATCTTGTGCCTCTTTGTATCATGTATTATGCGTTGGTCTCACTACAAATGCCAAGTCTGATCATGACTGGGATTGCCCAAATTGTAAAAATTCTATGCCTAAATCTGAAAACTCAAATACACCTATCAAGCCGCAAACAATCGTAAAGGACACTTCAAATCAAATTAAAGCAACGGACACTTTAACTGCATTCATGAATGAAATGAGAGAAATGTTTAAAGAATTTCGTATAAAGCAAGAAAAGAGTTACAACGAACTCAAATCATCCCTTCAAGAAATGACAAAACAAAATGCTAGTCTAAATGAGTCAATGATTTTTATGTCAAAACAATATGACGATCTTAACAAAAGACTAAATGCATGGGATGTTGAAAAGAAAAATAACCTTGCATACATCCAAACCTTGGAAAATAAAATTGAGTACTTGGAGAAAAACAAGAGGGCTTCAAGTGCTGAAATAAGAAACGTCATACCTAGAAAAAAGGAATCTAAAGAAGATTTGCTGGATTTAATTTGTCAAATCAGTAAAGCAGTGAATATGCCAATTCAGCGATCGGAGGTGCGGGATGTTTTTCGTACATCTACAAAGAATGAAACCAACAAACCCATTATTGTAGACTTCACATCGGTGCTGCTGAAGGACAAACTATTAGAAGCAGTTAAGCAGTATAATCGTAATCACAAAAATGATATGTTGAATTCACAAAAACTAAACCTTGATGGTCCAAAAACACCGATTTTCATATCAGAGAACCTTACTCCGAAAATGAGAAGATTGTTTTTCCTAGCTCGTGATGTAGCAAAAACAAGTGGATATAACTACTGTTGGAGTTCTTATGGTAGGATTTATTTGCGAAAGAAAGAAGGTACTCCGGCAATCAAAATTGAATCGGAAGAACATATTATGCATTTAAAGAAGCAGATCTGACTAGATTTTTACCCTATGCTTTATTTTAGAATAACTCTATTTAAACTTATTTCTTTAATTTTTTGCGTATCAAACTACACATATACTCTAAACACACTACAAAGACTTACACAAAATACACGTCCAATACATTCTGAATTACCTATTGATTACATCTTTTTATATAGAGGACTTTTATAAGTTGGGTCATTTCAAATATTGTTTAGATATTAATGGCTAATTTTGATAATATCGCAAATGATATCGACAAATTGTCTTTCTCGGATGCTGTTCAGTGTGATGTGAAAGAATGCAAAAGGTTTGTACCCACGTCTGATGGTCTGACTGTTTTAACCCAAAATATACGTAGCTTTAATTGTAATTTCACAGGTTTTGAGGTTTTAATATCGAGATTGGATATTAATTGTGATATTCTGGTTTTCACCGAATATTGGATGTCACACGTTTCCGTAATGCCCAACATCAATGACTATACCTCGTTTGCTACTGGCTTGAATCCAATACAAAATGATGGTGTTATAGTTTATATAAAGAATGCACTCACTTTTGTTGTAGAAGAAGTGATTATAACTAACAGTAACTGTCTTGCCATAAAATTAAAGGTATCAGATACTACCATATAAGCTATTTATAGATCACCTTCATACTCAAATCTTGACCCATTTCTTTCTTCTCTTGATTCAGTTCTAAAACAATTTAACTCTTCCAAAACTATAGTTCTACACAGGGGATATAAATATAGACATATTATCATCGAACAATTCTACGGAGCAATACCTTTCACTTCTAGCGTCGCATGGATTGTTCCCATCTCACAATTTTGTTACTCGTGATGCTAGTGGCTCTTGCATTGACCATGTGTTTATAAGGACAAAAAAACCATCCATAACAGTTGTTGTTCACTCCTCTCTCACTGATCATAAATCAGTTGTATGGTTTCTTAAAAAAGATCAAAACCGCAATTACGTTATCTCTAAGCGTAATAAAATCAATTACGAAAACCTAAAAGAATCGATAAGCGAAATTGACTTTGAGCGTATTTTATCCCATTCTGATGCCAACACAGTCATGACCCTCTTTGTTGATGAAATTAGGTCAGCTTTAGACAAAAACTCAACTACAGTTATTCTCTCCCAACGAAAGAAAATTATAAAGCCTTGGATAACTCCTGGGCTCTTAAGGTGTATTAGAAATCGCGATAAACTTCACAAAAAAGCAAAAGCCAATCCTGAAAATTTCATTGCCAAAGTGACATACACTAGGTACAGAAATTTCTGCGGCAAGTTATTAAAAACTGTTAAACGTAATTATGATAGGAAATTAGTTGTAGAGGCTGGAAAAGATAGCAGAAAACTATGGAAAACTATAAAAAAAATAACTAATACTTCCAAGAACAATTCAATACCTAGTGAATTGCTAACAGTCTCTAATTCCCCTCAGGCCTCAGTTAATGCTGTCAATAAATATTTTGTCGAAATAGGTGAGACTCTAGCAAAAAATATAGCACCGTCTGTTCGGTCTGGTTCCGACTCATGTTCTGATTGCCCTGATACTTATAGTTCTACGCCTTACTCTTTTGTGCTTACGGAGACTAGTGAGAATGAAGTTAAAAACGTAATATTAGGACTTAAGAATGAATCATCCGTAGGATGGGACCAAATTCCAAATAGAATTATAAAAGAAAATGTAGAAAATCTAATCCACCCTCTTACCATTATATTTAATAGATGCTTGGCTCAAGGTATATTTCCAAAGTATTTGAAAAGATCCGAAATTATTCCAATTTTTAAGACTGGTGATAAAGGCAAAATTTCCAATTACAGGCCTATATCATTACTTCCAGCCTTTTCAAAAATTTTGGAAAAGATACTCAATACCCGTCTGGTGAACTTTCTTGAAACGAATGGCTTCCATCCGTACATCAATATGGTTTTCGCAATTCCCTTTCAACAGATGATGCTGTCTCTGATCTGATAAATTTTGTAACATCTAACCTAGATAGGGGAAAAAAATGTCTTACTATCTTCCTCGATCTCGCAAAAGCATTTGACACGGTTTCCGTGCCAATTCTTTTGCGTAAACTAGAGCGGATCGGTATCAGAGGTATGCAATTGGAATTGTTTACCGACTACTTGTCAAACAGATACCAATATGTTCGGCTAGGTTCACACACGAGTCAGGACTCACATATCACACATGGCGTTCCGCAAGGTAGCATACTCGGCCCAACACTTTTCCTCATATATATAAATGATCTCCTAAAACTAAATTCGAAACATTGCAAAATAACATCTTATGCAGACGACACAGCTCTGAGTTTTTCCGCAGGGACTTGGGAGGAAACCTTTCGAATTGCACAAAAGGGATTTGATGATGTACAAGAATGGCTGAAACAAAACAAACTCACGTTGAATAGCGAAAAAACCCTTTACTTAACATTTTCTATAATAGAAACACCAGATCTACAACTCGAACTATTGTCTCACAACTGCCACTCAACTTCATCAAGTCCCATGAATGGAGAGTGCTCTTGCATACCATTGTCAAGAGCAAAGTTTGTTAAATATTTGGGTGTTTTGATTGACGAGAACATGTCTTTTAAGCAGCAGATACAGGCACTTACTAATAGAATACGTAAGCTCATTTATTTCTTTAAAACTTTAAGACATGTGGTTGAACCTCATATGCTTAAAAGAATTTATTATGCTATTTGTCAATCTTTATTAACATACTGTATTACATCTTGGGGTGGGTCGCCGAAAACAACTCTAAAAAAACTTGAAGTCTCACAAAGAACAATATTAAAAGTATGTACATTTAAATCTTTTTTCTACGCAACCAATCTACTCTACGAATCATGCCAGGTTCTTAATGTGCGCCAACTTTTTGTTCTAAATGTCATAACAAAACAAGACACTAGCATGGTCTATAATTCTAGTCTACTTGATAAGCGACGAAATTATGCAGTTTGTAATAGATCACATAAAATCAGGACTACTTTTTCACGGAGATTCTTTCCATTTCTCGGGCCGTACCTTTATGACAAGATCAACAAGCTGACCAATATTTACTCAATGAATAAATTTCTATGTAAGAAAATTGTAATTGATTGGCTGTTGAAACTTTCATACCATGATAGTGAAATGTTACTGGATGTAATTCAATAATTCTAATTTAAAAGATGTAAAAGACAAACATTAATACACACACACACACACACACACACACACACACACACACACAAACACACACACACACACACACTCACAGATACAAATAAATACTCACACAGAATCTTATTAATTTAATTTAAATATACAATAATATTTCATCCTAATGATGAATTAAAATTTGCATGCTCTAACTATATATGAATATATTTTAGTAGGATAAAATTTGTAAATATTGTCTTTTAAAGCCACTAATATTAGAACTACAAAACTTTGATAAGACTATATAACGTGAATTGTATGCTGAAACACAGACTATCATCTAGTTCGGCTGCAATTATCTTTAAAATTGCACTGTAAAGTTAAGCACAGTTTTTGTTTGTAAACCATTATAATTAACTTGTACGCTTTCTTGAATAAACTATTTGTATTGTATTGTATTGTATTGTTCTCGCCGAATACCCCCGAAGGGGTTTGGCAGAGGTACTAATACTTCTGAACATCACGTGACTTTGTCACCTGGTGTTCAGAGTACCCACGTTTTGCATGGACAGTGTACTCACGTGATAGGGGGTAGGCCTATCGCCGTTTTGTACGAATACACTGTCACACCACTAAGTACAACTCAGCCATGTGGGTTATCTCACGATTTTTCCCTCACCGTTAACAACCGTGATAAATTAACCACACATATGACTTTAGAAAAGACAAATTGGTGTAGGCCCGATTCGGGATTTGAACACTAGTCGCTTGCACGTTAACCGGTGTTCTACCCATTAAGCTATCACGTCGTATTTGCCTTGTATTTTTATATGTCAGACAGTTATTACTTAAGAAATGACACATTGGTACATCCCCGCATTAGGATTAGAACCCACGCATCAGTGTATACGAAGTGAAATCTTATTCAGGAGCATTTCCCCACTTCCCGTAACCCGCACCGCATGACTATCGATGCGCGCACAACTTTTCGGACGGTGTTAGCCTACTTAGATAAAATTTAACAATATAAATAATAATTTTCATGAATTTTTATATTGAATACTGGAAATAAAAGCGTTTATCAATAAGCAAAGATACATCATAAAAATAATTGTCTTTGAAAAAAAGTTTCCACTACAAAAAATATTAATGAAAGTGATAATTTATTATATACGTAGGTCACCCTATAATTTTTATTTAGTTAAGAACTAACTGACAATGACAGGCCGAAATTTCAAAATGGCGACAGTAGTACCAGAGTCGCCGCCGGCCAAGTTATGATTGTGGATCTGTACGAGGATGTGTAGCGGAGCTGTCAAAATGCGCATTAATGTGCGGTGCGAGGATGCGTTGCGAAGCTGTGAAATGTGTAACGGGGGGAATTATCCATATAATTTAATGTTTTTTGACATGAATTTTAACTAATTCGGACGGCCACTTGTCTACCTTTTCAGATAGAATACAAATGTTGGAAACGCCTAACTATCACATAATTAAATGTTTTTTGACATGAATTCCTCATGTGGGGATTATTACTCATAAATAAAATACGTCCGAATTAGTTAAAATTCGGAGGTAGGAAACGCAAACACTACTTGAACGTGTAAAAAAGAAACAAAGGATAGAGAAATTTCGCGCTGGATGCCAACTGACACTGTAGCTCAGTTGGCAGAGCGACGGGGGCGTATACCCGAAGGTCGCGGGTTCGAACCCCGCCAGTGTCGAAATTTTTCTTTCCTTTAATAACATCTTTTATTTATGAGTAATAATCCCCACATGAGGAATTCATGTCAAAAAACATTAAATTATGTGATAGTTAGGCGTTTCCAACATTTGCATTCTATCTGAAAAGGTAGACAAGTGGCCGTCCGAATTAGTTAAAATTCGGAGGTAGGAAACGCAAACACTACTTGAACGTGTAAAAAAGAAACAAAGGATAGAGAAATTTCGCGCTGGATGCCAACTGACACTGTAGCTCAGTTGGCAGAGCGACGGGGGCGTATACCCGAAGGTCGCGGGTTCGAACCCCGCCAGTGTCGAAATTTTTCTTTCCTTTAATAACATCTTTTATTTATGAGAATTATCCATATCTATTTTCTGCACGTCTACTTTCAACACCAGCCGTCTGTTGACTGGCTGGCAGGGAATCTTCGCAAACCTCGCAACATATTCCTCGCAGCACATTTCTCGCAACACATTCCTCGCAACACATTCGTCGCAACACATCCTTCGCACACATTTCTCGCTTGTTTTGTATGTAGACTGACCTCGCTTCGCTAAACCCTATTCCACCAGAGCTGAGCTGAGCGAGGCTAGGAAAATGAAGTGATTCTATTGGTGGATTTTTTCCTCGCACAACGCTTAGCTACCTCGCACAGCTCTGGTGGGTTCGCAGCTTTAGCGTTAGTCGCCTCTTACTTACACAGACACACAGAAATACAAATATAATCACGACTATAAAATTGAAAAAAGGGTTGCCAAAGATTCAGTGTTAGAAATTCGTTAGCTACATTTGGAACTTGAGTGGGGAAAAGATTGAATAATAAAGGTTGTTGTTAGAGAATGGTGTAGAGAGAGGTGATGGGTCTCCAGCCGTATTGTCTCATATTATCCTAGAAAAAGCGACCAATTTGCTAAGTCATATTTTTTTACCCTTGTGAAAAAACGAGTTAGTGCCATTCTGTGCCGATAGTACATGGATAATATAAAACAATCACCAACAACAATAATCCGCTGTAAAATTAATTTGTTTCAATTTCTAGAAGTAGTTGTAAGCTTTTACTTCAGCAATCAGGCAGAAAGTTTTGTTACAACTCAACTCTCAAAACTCAAACGTTCACGCAGTTACCCCCGTTGGGGTTGGCATTTATGTTACTGTATTGTAAACAAGAATATTAAAGGAATAAATCAAGAAACAATCGCACCATTCCCAACGGACCGACTTAGCGCAGTGGCGATGACCGGCCGGCTCACGGGTTGTGACGTCAAATTAAAAAGCGGCCGAAATCTGAAGATTTGAAAACGGGGTTGAACTTCTCGAATCGCTGCTAAAGTTTCAAGTGTAAAATATAAACAGAAACAATAGC
Organism: Bedellia somnulentella; assembly: GCA_963576735.1. Taxonomy (NCBI): domain Eukaryota; kingdom Metazoa; phylum Arthropoda; class Insecta; order Lepidoptera; family Bedelliidae; genus Bedellia; species Bedellia somnulentella. Next base: position 11,109,079 of record OY755186.1, on the reverse strand, counting down.
ATAGTTTGTGAAATATATTTGGATATCTGGCGTTTTTAACAGATGGCAACCCTAATTTGCGGCCGCTTTTTCACAGGCAGCTATGTATTATCATCATATTAGGAAAAAATAGCTTTAATTTCATATTAGAAATATGCGTGTAACTTATGAAGGCTGCGAGGTAGTTGCGGCCGAATTTGCAACGGCACCTATGGATTTTTATATTCTTTATATACATTGCTATGATGGGGATGAAATTATATTTCGAAAACAAGTGAACGAATTTTTTTATCGAATAATTAAAATAACTTGCGACCACTTTTGCCTGGCTGCGTCTTGTCCGTGTATTCTCCTATTCATAAACTTATATTGGATTGAATCAGGCGTTACTTTGCGGAAATCAATACAAATATTAATAAGTTTCTTCGCTTAATTCCGCTAAGTACCTGCAGTCTTCATGCAACATGCACTGTGCACCGCCCGCCCTCCCACTTACAAGAAATCGAAGATTTTATTTTTATTTTTTTTATTGTCGAGCAGTAGACAGTTCGGCAGTAGACCACCGAGTGCCTGTCATATTTTTTTTTTCGTTTTTATACCGGGGGTAAATCCTCATGGATACCCCGCCTCTCGAGAGAGCTGCGGGGGTATGTCAGACTCTTACTGACTAAAACCCCCCGGTTTTGGTGCTGCTGGCCCTGCGGCCTATGCGGCGTCACCGTGACTTTTGTGGCCTGGAAAGAGACTCTATCTTGAGTCTAGTGTGGCTCTAAATTTAGTGTAAAGTTCTACGACCTCGCTGGCGGGGTCGGTGTCGGGAGTGGTAGTGGTTGTTGATGAGTCCGTGAGCGCCGGTGGCCCCTGAGGCCTCGAGTTCGCGGGTGATGTCGTCGTCGGGATCCGAGAGCACGCTACGTGGGCGTCTCTCTCGAACTCCGGCGTCCGGGGAAATCGTGTAGTCGAGCGAGGCTCGGAGTAAGGGGTTGGGGTGATCAGGGACCCTATCAAAGTACCTACGTGAGATTTGTTTGAATTGATCCCTGATTGTATTGAGTCCTAAGTCTCTGTGGAGATCATAGTTCCTAACATACCAAGGCGCCCCTACCGCCTTGCGCATGAACCTATTTTGTATCACCTGGAGGCGGTGAATCAAGCCCTCTCTGGCGTGTGCGAACGCAACACTACCGTACGAGAGGACCGAACGTATACATGTTTTGTATAGTGTAACTTTGTGACGCAGTGGTAACTTACTGCGAGCACAAAGCATCGGTGATAGCCTATTCAGGACGAATGAGGCTTTGTTGCGTATGTAGTTGATGTGGTGTGTCCATGTAAGCCGGGGATCAAAGACAATACCGAGGTATTTGGTCTTTTTCACCCACGAAATAGGTGTGCCGAAGAGTTGAACAGGCCGTGGCGGATCGTGTGAGGCGCATCCCTTCCGAAAGAGCATGGCTGCGCTTTTGGAGGGATTAACCTCGATCCGCCACTTCCTGAACCACTCCCCGAGTTGTGTTACGGCTCGTTGAAGGCGAAGCCGTATGAAGTTGTGGTTGGGGTGACTCGTGTAGAGTAGTGTGTCGTCTGCAAAGAGTGCTAACTCCACCAGCGGTGTACGCGGGATGTCGTTAGTAAATATATTGAAAAGTATAGGTGAAAGCGTCGAGCCTTGTGGGACTCCCGCGTGTATGGGGTGGTGTTGTGAGTGGGCGTCCTCCACTCTGAAGCGGAAACGACGAGCCGACAAGTAGTCGCGGATTATAGCCACGAGCTTGTCTGGCATACCGATCTGGTATAGCTTGTATAGCAGACCGTTATGCCAGACTTTGTCAAATGCCTTCGCCACATCAAAGAAGATGGCGCCCGTCTGTTTGGGGTATGTGTCATTGAATCCATCAAGCACGTGCTCGGTAACGCGATGTGCTTGTTGTACACATGAGTGTTGTGCCTGAACCCGAATTGTTCATGTATCTGAATGCCGCTAGTGTGTAAGTAATGTCTGATCCTAGCGAGGATTAGTCGCTCATAGATCTTACCTAACGAGCTTAATAGGCTGATAGGCCTATAGCTCGTAGGATCGGTGAGAAGTTTTCCGACTTTGAATATACCTATCACATCGGCATCTTTCCATGACTCTGGAAAGATGCCGCGTATGAGTGATGTGTTGAGTATGATTGTGAGTAGTGTGATGATGTGTTGTGGTAGGATCTTAAGGACCCTGTTAGTCAGCCCGTCGGGTGCCTGTCATACGATTTTGCGGTGATATTTATAGGCCAGGCTCCCCACTCCCCCAACCAAAAACATCAATGACGAATGACCATATTATTTGAAAAAATTGACAAAAGTGGGGAAACGGTGTAGCCCAGCTGTTCATTCAGCAGTGCAACGGAATTATCATTATCATATCTGGAGATTTCAAGTTTCTCTAAATGACATAATCTTAATCCCTTAAACGAACCGACGCCTGCAAAAGTGAACCGATAAGCGCAGGAAAAATTTGAACCGCTAGATTTTTTACTCTAATGGGATATTTAGTCTCGATTCCCTTACGAAACAATAGTAGCATTACTGCGGAGTGGTACACTACTAAATGCTTACCGGAAGATTTTGTTGCTGTAAACAAAAAGCAACCGAACATAGGGCTCCGCGGCCTTTTCCTCCACCACGACAACGCGCCGGCTCACTCCACGCTCAAGACAAGGGACTTCCTCGACCTCGACACTATGCTTGTTAAAACTTTGAGTCACCCACCTTATAGTTCGGACTGTGTTTGGACTTAACCCCGTGTGAATAAGCAAAGCGGAGTTGAAAGCTATAGGTGAGAATTCAAGAACATTATAAAATCTGTTTTGCTTGACGAGTTGGCCAACAAGCTAAAATCAAGGGTAATCAATGAAAGGCAATCGTCTCGACACTGGCAGCAGTATTTAAAAATGTCATTTACCTATATATATGTTTTATTTATTTATTTATGTGACATAATAATTATTATTTAATAATTAATATGTTATTATTGATTCAAGATTCAAGTTGCTATTTTGCTATTTTATCTATGTATTATTTATGATGAAAAACTCACAGTAGAGTAGGAAGCACTATTCGCGTACTCAACAGTGTCAATACATTTTTGATACTTTTTACGCTTTAATTGTATTATACTATGGGAGTAGATAAAGTAGGTATCTATCTGGATTACACTTATATATATTTTTTTATAAAATAATAACTTAACGTTGAATAGCAGTTTAATAGTATTTCGAGTGTGAATTTGGTAGGTAATGTTATTAGCCCTGTTGAATGAAGAATTACCGTTACCGTCAATTGTCGTAAACGCTGTTTTCTGTCAAATGCACGTCTTTCAAATAAAAAATAAAATAAATTTTATTGCTGTGCCTTGAAATATCAAAATTAATGTTATTTTTAAACCAGTGATATTAAAATACATTCTGCCGATTTCTGAAATTTCGTAAGTTGCGTTTCTTTCACTAACCATATTCTGCTATGTCAAACTGGATACCAAGAAAAACAAGTGTTTGCTGAAAACATCTTATAGTCCGGTCAATTTAGGCCTAAAATAAGGAGGAAGGTTACATTAATTCATAAGAAGCTGAAAATTGGCACAATTGTTCAAAACATGATTATAAATGAAACCTCAAAAGTCCCCATCGTTCCGAGGTGTGCTAAAAATTTTACACGAGGTCAAAGGGCACAAAAATGAGTTTTTTGCGATTTTAAGCGAAACGGTGAGTTTTTTTTCTAAATCACCCCTGTACAAAATTGTAGATCAGAAAATTCTCTACAAAAAAGATATCAATATTTTTTTTCCTAAAAGCCACCATTTTAAAGATATAACGCGTTGAAAAGTTCGATCATTGGTAATCTTCATACTTTGCAAACGTACGCCACGTATTAACATCACTTATAAGGTGTTATAAACTAGCTTCTTTACCTCCAACCTCACCTCAGTAGCTGCTTACCAACATTTATTTTGGGTATATTACCAAGTTCAAGTGTGGCTTGGTAATCAGCTGGATCCTAAAGACTGTGGTTGGAAGTTGGTCGATAATACATTAGAGCCAGTTCTAACTTTACTTCCACCAGCACCTGAGAAACTTCTCAACTCAATATTTTGCAACTGTAAAAAATGTTGTAATGCTGAATGTGGATGCAGAAAAGTTGGACTGTTTTGTTCCCTGGCATGCACAAACTGCCAAGGCCGATCGTGCTCTAATGTTGAGTCAGCTAATCTAGAAGACTCATATGATACCAATGAGGAATCGCTAGTGGGACAGTTGATCTGTGAAATAGAAGAAGAAAAAGAAGAAGAAGAAGAACAAGAAGAAGACGAAGAACAAGAAACAGTAATCCTGGAAAATTACGAATCAGACGAGGAATATTAATCATTTCATTTTCAATTACACCGCCATTATTTTAACCAACCGATATGTACAATAACATTTTACAATAGTTTTAAAACAAATAAAATCACTGCAGACCCGTGGAATAGGCCTACAGGGGATACCACGTTAAAATAAAACGCGCTAGTAGTACACAAGTACACTACCTCATAGGTGGCGTGGAAACGTGTGCAAAGTATGAAGATTACCAATGATCGAAGTTTTCAACGCGTTATATCTTCAAAATGTTGGCTTATAGGAAAAAAAATGTTGATATCTTTTTTGTAGAGAATTTTCTGATCTACAATTTTGTGGTGTGGTGATTTTGCGAAAAAACTCACCGTTTCGCTTAAAATCGCAAAAAACTCATTTTTGTGCCCTTTGACCTCGTGTAAAATTTTTAGCACACCTCGGAACGATGGGGACTTTTGAGGTTTCATTTATAATCATGTTTTGAACAATTGTGCCAATTTTCAGCCTCTTATGAATTAATGTAACCTTGAATGTATAAATTGACCGGATTATTAGCTTAAGATCGTTGAAAACTTGGTTGTGAATGACGTTTTGCATTTGCAGGACTATTTTACGGGATTGGTTTGTAATTGTTTTGTCGAACACATCTCGCTTCATATAATTCAGACGTGTGACATGATGAACTCGGGTTTCTCACCCTTCACTTAGGAGGGGTTACAACTCATACCCTTAGTCGCCTCTTACGTCATCCGTGGGTAGAAAAAGGTGGTAACATTTTAAGCCGGTAATATACGGCACTTCACAAATGTAAAGTTATAATATACAGCTGAAAACATCGGCTTTAAGACATCGCTTCGCATCGCTTTAAATGTCATAGGGAGTAAGCAGTAATCAAGTAGTTCACTGCAGTCAAAGTCAAAACAAGTTTGTGGAGTTAATATGAGCTTTGGTTTCTTGCTTATCACTTTGCTCGTTCCATTGGCAGCGTGTTTTCAATAAAAACTGGATATTATTTTAGAAAATAATATATCTGCCTCCTGTTCAAAGGGGAAAGAAGAAAACATGTCTTTTTGTTCAGTTGAAAAGGACGAAGCTGAGAAAGTTGATAAGCAGCTGGTCTTAGAAAAGGAAATTCCTGTTATTCGCGATGAAGGTACATTTGTCCACGGAACTGGCGACGTATACGAGGGTTGGTTCGAAGCACGAAAGAAGGAGAGATCTGTTAAGATGCATGGTAATAATTTATTTAATGCTATCATATTGCTATTAGGATTCATATTTAGTTGGTTTGATAATAAAATCCATACACCATGAGAAATCTCCTTTCTACGATAGTTGTTTATACATACATACATACGTATATTCACAGCTATAAATCCCTACGGGGTAGCCAGAGCTTTAGAGTGAGAAATTCCTTAGCCACTTTTGGAAGTTGAGTGGGGAAAAGATGGTAATAAATATTTGTTGGTGATGGGAGACCTACACGCATCTCGTCAAAAGCCTCTATACCCTTAATCGCCTCTTACGATTACCCATGGGTAGCAATGGGGTAGTGCTATTCTAAGCCGACACTACACAGCCTACACACTTGTTTATAATCATCATATATAAGTATTTATGTATCGTCATAATCATCAAAGGATAGAAATAGGCGTCTGCTAAAGAGAGACGACTGGTCCTGCGCTGCCCATATTTATCGGCTTCCCGCAGCCGTTATAAAATTGTCAGTGCACTTTGTGGGTGGCTGCCAACCCCTCAATGTCGAAAACCACTCCGAAACCGTCATTTCTAAAATATATTTTTTTGCGTATTCTGTTGTTCTACGTAACTTAATTTATCGCTTGAGACGAAACTCTGGAATAGCTCCATTGCATACATAGTAATACGGGTCGTATGAGACTAACAAAATACGTTTGTTTCAAGTAAACAATTATAATTGTAAAAAAATATTTTTATTTTTACTTTTCTTTAATTATTGATTGATTATCAACAATCAAAACTAGAAAGCCTACTCTAAAAATTACCATTCATCTCTCTGCTTAGGGGTCATCAATTGATGTGACGATAACCATTTTCATTGTGTTAAAACTTAATGGAGTGTATCGAAATAGTTTCAAACTTTTAAACGGGCCAACCCATATTCGGTTGTCAATGTTACGGTCTGATAGTTGACCTCTTGGAGTGATGTGAAGCTTTTTTGGAAAGTTAGATCCTCCTTCTCAAAGACTCGAAACGTTCACGCCTAATATCCCCTTCTAGGGATTTATAGCCGTGAGTATATGTATGTATGTAATTGAGCCTTTTAATGATATTCGGGGATGCGGCTGGAGATTCATTACCAACCACCTTTATTTTACAGTCTTTTCGCCACTAAACTTCCAAAAGTGGCTCAGTAATTTCTTATCCTGATGCTCTAGCTACCATTCTTAAGTATCATAAGCATAACATATTTATTCATATGGTTTTATATATAAACATGTTACGTAATATAGAGCAACCGTGATAGCCCAGTGGGTAGAACACTCGGTTACCGTGCAAACGACTAGTGTTCGAATCCTGGGTCGGGCCTACACCAATTTGTCTTCTCTAAAGACATATGTGTGGTTAATTTATCATGGTTGTTAACGGTGAGGGAAAACATCGTGAGGAAACCCACATGGCTGAGTTGTACTTAGCATGTGACAGTGTATTCGTACAAAACGGCGATAGGCCTGCCCCCTATCACGTGAGTACACTGTCCATACAAAACGTGGGTACTCTGAACACCAGGTGACAAAGTCACGTGATATTCAGAAGTATTAGTACCTCTGCCAACCCCTTCGGGGATATTCGGCGTGAACGTTTATGTTATAATATAGACAATATAAAATATGTGTCTCTTAGTCTCCTTTTATTTAATAGTAGCTTCATTCTTAGTAATGAGCAGCTTATTAGCACTATGATAGCACTACTTCAAATCGCCCCACTGATGTACGAGGCAACTTACTGTTAGTGGTTGATGTAAACTACAATACTTTTCACTTCTGGCGACGTCCAAGGATTTTAGATTCTTTAGCTAGTTTTTAATAAAGACTCGCTTTTAGCCCCCCAGCCATTAGTTTTTAGCCGTATATATCTTTAACGTAAAACACTCGGCTTTTACTAAAACAACTTAAAGGACTTTACGACTCATTGTCTCAGGAGTCGAGAGTCGTAATATGTTTGTTAATAAATGAATACTGTACTATACAATGAAAGAATGAAGGATAACTATCCATTATGAGCAGAGATTTGCTCATACTCATACTCATAAATATAACTTCATGGCAAACTAAACACACTCGAACACCAGCTGTCATGTAAGAGACTGAGGTCTTAAACTCCTTTTATTCATTGAAGTCGTTTTTGTCTTATATGATAACTGATTGCGTTATATCATTTTAAATTATTCAAGACTTACACCTAAAGTCTTAATTTTATAGCAAAGCTGTGTAGTGTCGGCTTAGAAGCTGTGTAGTGTCGGCTTACAATAGCACTACCCCATTTCTTCCGGTGGGTGTACGTAAGAGGCGACTAACGGTATTGGGGCTTTTAAGGGATTTTTGGGCGATGCGGTTGGAGACCCATCACCAACAACCTTTAATTTACCATCTTTTCCCCACTCAACTTTCCAAACGTGGCTGAGGAATTTCGAATTACTTAGCTCTGGCTACCCCTTCTAGGGATTTAAAGCCGTGAGTATATGTATGTATGTATGTATGTATGTTGTGTAAAAAATAACTTGTCTTTTTAAAAAATCTAATTTACTACCCATTTTAGGATTATTTCATTATCCCATGTTAACCCTAAGTCTCAAAATCAAGGACCCAAACGTTCAAGCCGTATATTCCCGAAAGGGTGGCAGAGATTCTACTTCTGAACATCACGTGCCATTATACCTTGTGTTCAGATTACCCACGTTTTGCTTAAACAGTGTATTCATGTGATAAAGGGCGACATATCACCGTTTTATACGACATGCTCACGTACATTTAGCCCTAAGTATTAGTAAGAGTTATAATCATAATCATGACGCGCCTCTGCTTCTTATTTTAGGAACAATGTATAATGTGTAATGTTGTTGTGTAACGCAGCTGTGTAGTTTCGGCTTAGAATAGCACTACCCCATTTCTTCCGGTGGGTGTACGTAAGAGGCGACTAACGGACTTCGGGCTTTTTAATGGATTAATTGGATTTGGAGAATGGAGAACCATCACCAACAACCTTAATTCTACCGTCTTTTCCCCACTCAACTTCCAAAAGTGGCTGACGAATTTCTAATTTCTCAGCTCTGGCTACCCCTTTTAGGGATTTATAGCCGTGAGTATATGTATGTATGTATGTATGCATTTAAAAAGACACGACTCAAGTCAGTCAAGTACTTTTTGAGACGTCGTGTCATTTTACATAAATTGAATCTTATTTTCTTCATATTTAAGGCCCCGGAACATACACAACAGCAGAAGGCGATAAATACGTTGGTATTTGGGACAACGACAGGCTAGGAGTGCAAGGATCTGTGAACATCAACTATACTGACGGGAGCTATTACCAAGGGCTGTTCAGAGACTGGTGCTACAATGGCTTAGGACAGTATCACTTCATTGACGGAACCATTTTTGCTTCGACATTCTCAAACAACATCCCGATCGGCCAAATCGTACTAAGTGACCCCAACGAGCATGTTTGGCTTGCCAAAGCCGATAAAGGCCATTGCTGGTTCGAACCTTCTAATCATTACTACATGGCTTTGCCGAAAGTGGAAGATCCTAATGCTGTAAAGAAGAAAGAAGGAAAGAAGGGTGGTAAAAAACAAAAGTAAAGTTTAGTTAGTTTTATCTGGGCATTAAATAAGTGTATCAGCTACTAATATGGTTTCATTATTAGCGTTTAATTGACATTATTGAAGTAATGACACGCGACAAACGTAAGCGAGGGGACGACGCGGGCTGTACACGGGTTTCGAATCGGATCTTATTGGCAAGATGTGTTCGTAAGCTCTTTCTAAATACTCATTACTGTCGACCTGCTTCATATGGTATGTGTACAGTCCCTTCGCTTAGATAGCGTCGCTGTTTTATCGCGCCGCCTTGGCGCTTGCCGCAGAATATCATTGGGTTGCCACCGCATGAACTGAGAAACGTACGCAAATGAGAACATTTTCATAAATAATTTGAATCAAAAATACTTTACCCCCCAATTTCTCCTTTAGCGGAAATTTTGTTTCATTCCCCTACATAAACCATTATCAGTGTCATGGAAAGCCTATATAACAATTTTCAAACATCTACAATTAAAAGAGGTTGAATATAAATTTCAATCCCCTATTACATCCCCTTAGGATACCTACCCTAATTTGTAGGCGTAGCTCACCTACATAATAAAAAACACCTCTGGAGAACATTTCAAGTTTCTAGTTTCGGCTATGCGTTGATTTTAAAGTCAGTCAGTCTGATTGGCTTTGTATATATATAGATGATATTATATCGTACGCAAACAATATTATGAGGATGGTACACCATTACATAAATACTCACGGCTATGCCCCGGTACCCATAGTCTCCTCTTACGAACACCCACAGACAGAAAGTGGGGTAGAGCTATTCTAAGCTGATATTACACAGCAACACTGAACACTGTTCACAAATAGTCACGTGATATACGACCGCCGCTAAACTACACACACTTAGAAGCTATAGTAAACCATCATCGTTCCCATGGCTGCAGCACTTGACAATAGCAGTTGTTACTAAAGTAGGCGAACAGTTTGCCTACTACGCTACGCTGCGGTGTCATCCACCCATCATAGTCACAATAATTAACTCTTATAAAATATAAGGAGTATTGATCTGAAATATGTGTAAACATCGGCCCAACTCCTAAATGGGGTCCACGCAAAATCTCATTATGTGGAGTTTAAAGTTGTTAGCGGAGAGCGAAAAAGACGTGCGAAAACCACAATAGCGAGTAAATTTTCCTGTGCGATGGTTCAGAACAGCGATAGACTGCCGTCCCCTATCTCGTGAGTACCCTGTCCAGATAAAAAAAACCTGAACTCTGAGTGCCAAACAGTCACGTGATGTACAACCACCCCTAAACTACACAAACTTAGACACCAGAAAACAAACATAGTTCCCATGGCTCCAGCACTCGACAATAATAGTTGGTATGAAAGTAGGTGAGCAGGTTGCCTACTACGGTAAGGTGTCATCCGCCCATCAGCGTCATCTGCGGTGCTTGACCGTGATCGCTAGATTACAATTTGTACGGGGTACGCCTACGATTAGATTACTAAAGAGTAGGCCTTGTGTTGGGTGATATTTAGGTTTGTGGGTGGCTAATTGCAATGGTAGTTGGTAATGTGCCTGTTGCAAATGTTGATTGTTTTAGTGCAATGTGGAAATTCTAACACTAAAGTTATGACTTTTTGATGATAGTAATTTTTATAATATCTGAGGCAGGCATTTAAAGTATAGAGAATTAAAGGGCACGTAGGAAAATATGGATTTATGCTAATATAGTAATAAATGAGGGAAAGAAAAATTTCGGCACAGGCGGGAATCGAACCCGCGACCTCGGGTATACGCCCCCGTCGCTCTGCCAATTGAGCTACCGTGTCAATGGCTGCCAGCGCGAAATTCTTCTATCCTTTGTTTCTTTTACACTTTTAAGTAGTGTTTGCGTTCCCTTCCTCCGAGCGAGCGAGTATATATATGTACGTAGGTATGTACTATCATGTGTCAAAATGAAAAAATCAAGTAATAACATCATAATATAACATAGGCATATTTCTGGTAACATCATATAAGTAGCGTGATTAAGCCAAACTAATGTAGAAATTAACCTTAATAAAGTAGGTAGTGTAAAGTTGTCCTGTATTTGATTAATAAAAGTGTAACACGGACGAGGTGGGCCCACGGCCGCGGCCCTGCGTGACTTCGCCGCGTGGATCATCAGCCGACATTGGACTTCATTACCTTTAAAACTAATTGAAATATATATCATCATGACAGACATTGATTTTTGTTAGCCTATACTTAATATTTGGAGCCGTAGATAGGAAAAAAATATAATAAAATCCACTGATTGTGTAAATTTGTTTCACACCATTATTGCAATTCAACTTAAATATTTCGGTACGCAAATTATTAGAACTCAGACCATTAGTTAAAATCAAAATGGTAACTAAATCGAATCACATATTGGTAGATAAAGATCGAGAGTCCAAGCCAATCATTTAGTACAGGTAGCAAAAGTTTTAGGAAAATTCAAAAAGAAAATAACAAAAGAAAGAGACCAAGAAAATTATAATTTTTTTTGCTTGTAATAAAAAAACCCACATAATATTAATTAGGTTCCAAACTACATACACATCCTTGACACGATTACACAAAGAACAATAAAAAAACTACAAATCGTTATCTTATCGGAAAACATATCTATACACTGTCCCAATTTTCTTTCAACCTAACAAAGGAAGTCAATCGAACGCTTACATAAACACGCTTCTTCTAAATTCGGGATGTATAGCTCTATGTGGCTTATGGAAGGGAACTGTAAGCGAAGTGCAATGGGCCAGATGACTCGAGTAGGTTGTAGTCGGCGGACGACTGTAAGCCATGCTCTCGACAATGTCGCGCGGCGCTACACTCGCGCTTATCATTACCTTATCACCCCCAATCATACACTAGCCGTGAAACTGTTGTGTCGATTGTGCTAATATCTCCTGAAATGTGATGTGCCTATACCATGTTTTGGTGCTATACTTGTATTCTTAGTTGGTGTATGTTGATTGTTTTAAAATGCGTGTGCAGTCAAGGTGAGAATTATGAGTAATGCTGATAAGGCTTTCAGGTTGTGTGGTTTATTAATATTGTATGAAAAATAAAAAGTAGGTGCTGCTAGTTTGGTTCAATGAAATTATATTTGGTTTTGTAAAAAATGTGTAGTTAAGTAAAGACACAGTAATAGCTGAAATCTACTTATCCTTGTTATTTATAACGAAAAATAAGTAATTTTTGAAAGTTTCATAAAACATTGGAATAACAAAATAGTTCCATGGTGAAAAATTTTCCCGAAATTTTGCCGAAGCTATTGCTAGAAAAAAATGTGGGTTTCGGGATTTTCTGTAAAAAAAATATAGAAGAAAACTTTATCACAAAACCGAATGATGATGAATCACTGAAGTCTATGTTGGTTTGTGTTTGCATAATACATTCATACGAAACAAGGTCCAGACTTCAATTTAGGACATGTAGAAATACATTCGTTTGCTTATTCTCTGGCTTTGATCGAAGGTTATGAATTTCAGGTTCGTGTTTATAATGTAGTTATTTATTCATTTGCATTTAGTAGGCGAATGTGTCATAAAAATATTCACCGCGGTTGTGTGCTCTTACTGATTTAGGCACCTTATAGAAACCACTTTTTTATCAATTGTAGTTAGTCAGAGAAAGAATATTATTTCCTTAAGAGGATTACTCTATATCAAAGGAAGGAAGAGGATGTAAAATAAAAGTTGGTCTTTGCCTCGTACGACATCCTTGGGAAGAAATGGGTTTCAGGTTTTCTTAACCGACACTATTAGATTAGACTGAATTAGGTCGGCAGTATTTCGAAGTCTAATTTATACTATAATTTATACTGGTTCTATTATTTTTCCAACTAGCTGGATTTGTTAAAGATAACTTTTATAAAAAGTAATGTTAAAACATTAATGTTTTATACAGTTTATTTATCTCTTTGCATTATATTCCAACACTAAAGTAAAAAATTATAAAAGATCGTTTTCATTTTCTAAATACTATGAAAAAGCTTGCCTCTGTAGTTTTGATTGGGTTTTAAAACTAAAAGCTATAACGGTTAGGCATGTTAAATATTTCATAGTTATATGCCATAAGGAATATTTTTCCCCAAAAATAGTATGAATAAAGGCTGATTTGCTTTATCGGTTATTGGTAAGATAGATGTTTAATTTTCTTGAAATTTTAGGTGTGGTAGTAACTAGCTGTACGCTTTCCCTTACTGAACCATTAGAACATTATAAATTAAAAATCAATAAATACAATGGTTCAGCTGGAACGTTTTGGTATAGGAAAATTATATTCAATTTAAATTATGACGGTAATTAGGGGAACAATAAGGAATATACGATTTTGTATTATAGTAACAGCCATACAATATAAAAAAAAACAAATAAGACGAACATTTTTATAGTGAAGATAAACAAATGCAAAGCCAGACGAATTGGGCTATTATTGTAATAACGAATTTGGATGAAAAAAGCTTCGGGAATCTAAGCATCGACCTGTGTTATTATCACTAATGCGTTTCTGTTTTTGTAAAGTAATTCATTAATTTTATACTCTGCTCAAAATATATCATCTTAGAAACGCGAGCTAATAAAAACATTTAGGCTAATGGCTGATAAATATCCAAATCAAATCTCCCGGAAATTCTGAAGAGAACACAGTAATATAACTAAAACTATGTTTCCTTATCGGCTTTACTACTTGAGCGTTGCATCAAAAGGAGCAGCTATTTTGAGCTGTCTCTTATAAGCGGAGAACAACAAAAATAGCCAAAACAGACAAGCAAGCGACAACCTACGCGGAATTTATTTCCTAGTACAGAAATAGAACGCACTTCAATTTAAGTCACAGAATATAATTTTAAGTTATTGTAAACCGCATCAGGCTATACAGTGATCTATTTCTACTATAATCCTGTATTGTTTTCTAGTAGAAAGCCGCAGTGAGGGTCAAATAAAGTTGTTAACCGCAATGCTAAACGATGGCTGCTGTGATTACTAATTATAAAGCCCTAACTTTCTCACCAAACATTGTACGACCTCCATTAAAAGAGATGAGGAGTATCTAGTAGGAGTTAATCTAAGATGATTATAAGGTAGCAGCACTACAAAGCTAGTGTTCAGTAATATGTACTTCTTGAAAAATGACTTTAGAAGTCTGTTCTACAATAACAAAAATATATATTATATAAAATAATATCTGCTACCCTATCGCTTCTTTTGGGTGTTGTATGAGGCATCTAAGGGATTTTGGGCTTTGTAGTAATTGTTAGGTAATGTTTATGACTTTTTCAATTTCCTCAAGTGGCTGAAGAATAGTTTATTAGGAAGATTCGGCTACCCGTTTATAATCGTGAGTAAAAGTATGAATAGAATACATCGGGCGGATTACTTTGAATATAGTACGAACTTAAAATTGCTATAAAAATCGCATAATAAATATGTCGTTGAAGTATTGCAGAACCAGACTAAATATTTGTTTAGCGTGTGAGTAATATTGGCATCGAGTTATCAGATAGTAGTGTGGGGCACCACGTCGCCGTATCGATTGATTTACTCTTATCTCGCTATTTAGATTAATCGGTCACACCATGGCGCCCATGTTTTATTAAAGCTGCGTTCACTTTACCTAAGTACGCTTTGTTTAAGTGAATTTTACTTTTAACTTGGAACATATTATGAAATAATATGTTCCAAGTAATATAATCTTAAATAATTTAGGAGCATATTTTAATGTCAGCTTGTAAATAGCAAAGTTTATACGAACTTAGCACAAAAGGACAAGAAATGTAAAATAATGAGATAGTATTGGTATGGGATAGTAACTAAACAATATAATTAGTACAAGTAATATATGGTGCATATTTAAAAGACAGCCGAGCCTACAAAACAACAATCATTTTCAATATTCATTATAATAAATGATTGCCCTCGTTGGTAAAATGCGTTGTCTAGTTCCAAAAGCAAGTCTCCTAACACTGCTCCATCCGTGGGCTGTCGGTACATAATTGAACCAACAAAAGACTTGATGTATTGGCATTTGGCAGTCTTCTCCAAATGTAAGAGTCATAAAAACCCTATATTAAGGCTCTATATAAGAGATATTCTTTCCTCTGAAACACAAAAGAAATCAATATAGTAGTTACTTACTACTCTCCCTTATACTTTTTATTAATTAATGGGTTATAGTCCGGTCGACAAGTCGCAAGAAATGGAGTTGGGTAGAAAAAGGTCGGAATTTAATGAAACTTAGAGAGGTTGTTCAGGGATGGTTAGTTAACATTTTGTCAAGTTTTGGACCTCGAGGACCCTGTGCAAAAAGAGGAGGAGGGGGGAGAACTGCAAAAATCTCGACCTTTGGTCAGTTTTTCGTCAATCACCTTTTTTCCTTACATCCTACGACAAAAGCGTTCAGAAACGTTTTGTAGTATGTGAAATTATCTACAATTTGAGTATTCACATATGTCTGTATGTCAATTCCTTACTGAGATATGGCGCTTCGCAGAAAATATTTTTTTCCGAAATTCAGCGTGAGCTAGCATCGAAGTGATGCAAGCTCATGAAGACGCCGACGTGTTGATCGTCAACACCGCCATATCCAAAGCTAGCTAATTCGACAGCGTCATTATTATTGTTGAAGATGTGGACATACTTATTTTGTTGACGGCATTGGGTATGTCCATAAAGAACATCTATCTTCAGAAAAGCGGAAGAGGTGGTGGTGTTAGTGTCCTCTACTCACCAAGTTCCTGTTCTTTTCCTCCCAAAGATATACTTTTCCTCCTCGCAGTGAGTGGGTGTGATACCACGTCAGCACCGTATGGATTGGGGAAGAACAAAATTTGCAGCATCTATATGAAGAATACCGCCTTCTCTGCAGTAGTGGCTCCGTTTCTTGCATCAAACGCTACTCCTCAGCAAATCAAGGACGCTGAAGAAAAGTTCCTGATAGTAGTTTATGGAGGCAATATTGACAATGACAACCTTGACGGGTTGCGGTACCGATTATTTACACGATAAGTGACGAAGGCTAAATTGCAACTAGCCCGCCTACCACCGACAAGGGACGCTGCCAATTACCACTCCCTCCGCACTTATCAGCAAGTACAAGCGTGGTTAGGTAATGAACTTCGTCCATCAGTTTGGGGCTGGAGCCTAACCACGCGAGGGGTACTACCAATCCCCACAACGAAAAATGCTGCGCCAGATAACATCCTCCAAATTGTTTCCTGCAAGTGCAGCAAAGGCTGTAGTCTTAGATGCTCAGCTATGTGCAAGTAATGCACTGGCCACTCCTGCGAAAACGCCCCTGCAACTGATTTGAATGAGGAGGACTCGTCAGACATAATCGACGAATACGACGACGGCGAGGACGTCCTTAACAGCCTGATTGTGCAGGACGACGACGAGCAATTAGAAGCAGAACTAACGGCTAAAAAATCTCGACAGGAACTGTAATGAGTACAAATGCGTACCTACTATGTATGAGAGACCTTTCAACAATATCTCTGTTGCCTCTAGTGTATACTTTGTCAAAACCTTAATTTTGTTAATATCACTAATTTTGTTTACGGAAGGACTACGTGTTTTTTTACCTACCCTGGAACAATTATGTAGTGGAGGGAAGGAGAGGGAGAGGGAATATCGGTCTAAAAAGTAACTAATGTCAATACCAATATTACCGACATGATATATGGTTGGTATGAAATTACAGTAGAAAATAAGCTTTTGAGAATTGGGGTTAGGTGGGGGGAGAGGGGGATTGGGAGGGGTTCAAAATTACAGACCATAATAACAACAATTATTATTATTAAAATAAGAAATACGGTTGGTTTCTGCTTTTTTAGGGTATTTTTGCTGAATTTCGGAAAAAAATATTTTCTGCGAAGCGCCATATCTCGGTGAGGAATTGATATACAGACATATGTGAGTACTCTTGTAGATAATTTCACGTACTACAAAATGTTTCTGAACGCTTTTGTCGTAGGATGTAAGGAAAAAAGGTATTTGACGAAAAACTGACGAAATGTCGAGATTTTTGCAGTTCTCCCCCCCCCTCCTCTTTTTGCACAGGGTCCTCGAGGTCCAAAACTTGACAAAATGTTAATTAGCCATCCCTGAACAACATCTCTAAGTTTCATCAAATTCCGACCTTTTTCTATCTGAAACCACCTGTCGACCGGACTATTACCCGGCCTTTTAGAATGAGGGGCTTACATTTTATTTAAAGTGCATATTAGTATCAGCTAAGAATAGCACTAAGAGATTATATGACTAGGGTAAAAAGAACATAAACACAAAAGCGGGGCGTGTCAAGTAGTGATGTAAATATTTAGTTTAAATGTAATTGGATTTTGTTAAGTACATATATTTGGGGTTATAATCCGGGTATATTTTATTTCAATTTTTAATGAACTTAGTTCTATGAACTAGATTGTAACTAGAGGGTAAATAAAAATTAAATTTAAAAGTCATATGCTTCTATTTTCATTAAAATTATTTTCTATCGCTATCCTAGCCTTGAATTACGGCTGTATTATTCACTACTGACTATTCCTAGGTGGAGAATTAGTCTTTAAGAGCTTATTCCATTACACTTTTATCGTTCCTGAAATCGGAGGTCCTTCACAGTCACTGCCGCAGAAGGCCACAGACGCTTGTTATTCCACTACACCGATTTCAGTTCCTGAATCATTCGCGAGCGCGCGATTTTGCGGGCAGTCGTACGAAATTGCTCCCGCCTTTTTTTTAAAACGCTCTCAATCGGACTCTCTTATGAACTATCCCACTCTCATTTAATAAACGACGACACATTGCGTCTATATATCTCTTTCGCTACTATACTTACATATATCCTATTCATGTACACAACCTTTTCCAAATATTTTTACGTCATATTTCACACAAAATATTAAATAGGCGGGAACTCCTATATGACTTAAAAATAAAAGCATATTTATTAAAAAAATTGCCGGGGTCGTACGAAGTGGCGATCGATAGTTTCAGCCTACCCCAATGAGAGGTAATGGCGTTAGTATATGTATGCATATATGTGATTGAACGTATTTGCTTACCCCAATGGGAAATAATGGCGTGAGTATATGTATACATTTATGTAATTATACGCCTGTGCCTACCCCCACGGGAAGTGATGGCGTGAGTATAAGTATGCATATTTGAAACAATACGTATCTGCCTACCCCTTACGGAAATATGTATGTATGCAATTAAAATTATCTGCTTACCACAAGCGGAAGTAAAAGCGTGAGTATATGCGCGTATGTATGTAATTAAACGTATCTGCCTACTCCGATGGGAAGTAATGGCGTGAGTATTTATAATATAATCTAATTTGCATGTATGTGATAAAACGTATTTACCTACCCCAATCGGAAATAATAGCGTGAGTATATATGTATGTATGAATATAATTATACATATCTGCCTACCCCTATGAAATGGATCCCCTACCTACCTAACTACCCCTGGAATTAATGGCGTGAGCATATGTATATCTGCTATAAAACTTTTATTATCTTTTTTTGTTGACGTAATTTGCAATCATATGCATGAAAAATTTTGGCACGTCCTCTCGCTGTGGCGGGCGCGAGGCGACTAAATCTAGCCGTGTGTAGGTCCGGCTCGGTGGATTCAAATGATTCGAATCCCTGCGTGAGCCTGATTGGCCTAACCGGCCCCACTCTTTCTTATCAGGTGCAGGTTCGCTTAACCGGGCCGCTCCGCACCGGCTCGGTTTTATTGTTTTCGAACAACAGGCTCAGGCATCAGGTTCAGGATCGGTTCAATTATTACCGTTACATTTGCTTTGCTTGCTGAATGTGAGAGCGAGACAAGAATGTAATACAATTTGAACTCGGGAGACAGAGACAAAAAGAGAGTTGTCCTTTTTTGTTCTTTGTTTGCCAATTTCGTTTAATAGTTTTATCAATCTTTTCATAAATAATGGTGTTTGTAGTAATATTATAAATATGATAGTGTTTTATGTTGTGTCACTTTCTGATTTGCATATATTTATGTGTAGATATTGTTAAGATGTTTCTAAATATTTTTTTTTTTTTTACATATGGATATTTATATGTTAGCGAACCTAGCCTGTACACAAACAGAATCATTATACATATGAGTTAATTGATTTTTACATGTATGTCAACAGCAATCGTTACGTTCCGCGAAGTACGAGTAAGCGTGGTATTTTTTGGTTGTTTGATTCAGTTCCGAATTTCTTAACCGAGCCGGATTCGATAAGCGGTCCGGCCCGGTTAAGAGGATTCAGTACCGGAACTGAGCCTGAACCTGGTGATTCGAATCCCCTCGCGGAGCTGGATCTACCCAAGCCTAACTAAATCGTCTGAACGTTATTCCACCTTCCTGAGACGGAGCTACAAAAAATGAAGTGAGCTAGGAACCGAAATTTGTCTCTTTATCGGAAGCCTAGCGTTCTGAACGTTATTCCACTAGTCTGAATTCAGATTCTGTGGCTATCGGACGTTCTGAATTCAGGCAAATGGAATAAGCTCTTTATTATTATAAAAATGATGCTAAATTTTAGGGTTCAGTAAAAAGTTCTAATCCTGGCTGTATCAAAGTTTCAAGTAAAAACGAAATAAGATGAAAACCTTTTAATACAATGTAACATATTATAGATTTGGGCTATTTAAAATTGATCTAAACGATTTCGGGATTATACGAGTAATTTAAATAAATAAAATAAATAAATAAAAAGATTTTATTTGCCTTTTTACACATACTACAAAAAAATCTATATCGTACAGTGAAAAGAAGTTAAAAAAGAAGAACTAATTAAATAACAATAAAAAAAAGACAAATTTTAATTTATGTATTTGTGATACCTTGCAGCTTGTAATGAATGGCCAATATACTATTAAGTACTTAATAGTAATCAACAATCGGACCTTCACCAAGTAGGCTGTATTTCACAACAAGTAGTCGAAGGGATTTACGATATTGTAATTGCAACACAAACCTAAATAACTTTATTTTACTAACAACAGGGCCCGGCTATGTTCGCCTAGCAAGCCTCTTGGACCTCTTGGTTCATAGAATCAGGACTTAAATTAAAACAGCTTATGTTCCTAAAAATAAT
This sequence comes from Bedellia somnulentella, assembly GCA_963576735.1. Lineage (NCBI taxonomy): Eukaryota > Metazoa > Arthropoda > Insecta > Lepidoptera > Bedelliidae > Bedellia > Bedellia somnulentella. The sequence goes on along the minus strand of OY755186.1, from coordinate 11,088,777 downwards.
GTAATTTTATATCGACGCCAGAATTTTCAAACTCAATACGATTTATTAAAAAAATTATCTTCTACAATCTGACATAATCATAATCAACCTAATTATACTGTTAGTATTGAGAAATATGTTATATTTATTTTACGCTATGCTCTTACATGGGTATTAGATAAATATGTTATTTTTTCTTCCTTATATTTTCAGGAGTATAAGTCGTGAACACATTTAAACACTACCTAAAAAGGTTTATAAATAGTATTAACATTTATACTTATTATAGCTGTACCATCTACATACTCGTATGTTAAACCTGATGGAGGCAAAAGTCTCCTCTCTAGGATTTTCTTCTTATAATTTTAATTTTTGTCTTTGCGAATATATTGAATATAGTCCTGTAAATAATTTAGTAAACGGCTTATAGATATTGTCGGTAGCAGTTGCAATTTGGTTTGTATTAACATTCAATTACTCATTTACACAATTAACACGAATGTTCTTATCAGTCCAATTTATCTGTTATCCGCCCACATTGCTGTACCTGGTATTCGTATTGGATTTCAAATATATTTTAGTTTTGGTACTCTTAATTAGATAAGATTTATACTTTTTACAATATGATGTATGGCATATCTAAGACTGACGCGATAAAATCAAACTCAAACATACACGTCGTATATTTACAAGGGGTTGGCTAAGGTACTATCATATCTGAACATCATGTATCATTGTCACCTGGTGTTCAGAGTACCCACATTTTGCTTGGACAGTGTACTTACGTGATAGGGGGCAGGCCTTTCGCCGTTTTGGACGAATACACTGTCACATGACTAAGTACAACTCAGTAGTTTGGGTTTTCCTACGATGTTTTCCCCACCATTAAAAGGTAGAAAACAAATGTGGAGGTATACCTGCATATTTTTTTGGTATACCTGTAGAAGTATTGCATACTTAAAAAACTATTAAGGGTATAACTCTGAGATGTCTGATGGAATGTGTAACTGACAGTATATTTTTTACTATACTACTTTATTGCTTTACTAAAAGAAAGGATCGTTAGGAAATAAACATAATAAATTTCAAGGTTTCGCAATAAATTTCTATTGTATTCTAATTATGCAGGTCGCTGTACTTTGCGACTTGTCTAGATTTCTAAGTTAGTTTAAGTCTTAATTTAAATCTTTTTGTTCATGAAAACCTCATGTGGGGATTATTACTAATAAAATAAATAAAGAATAAATAAAGGAAAGAAAAATTTCGACTCAGGCGGGAATCGAACCCGCGACCTCAGGTATACGCCCCCGTCGCTCTGCCAATTGAGCTACCGTGTCAATAGCTGCCAGCGCGAAATTCTTCTACCCTTTAAACGTGTAAAAGAAATAAAGGCAGAGCGACGGGGACGTATACCTGTGGTCGCGGGTTCGATTTCCGCCTGTGTCGAAATTTTTCTTTCCTTTATTTATTCTTTATTTATTAGTTTAAGTCTTGTATTAAAATGTTCAAGTTAATTCATAATACTACAAAATATACTCCACCCGTTGTTGTTTTATGAAAACAGATGATGGTGACATTGGTGACGATGATACTACATTGTTTAAGTACAAGAAATACAATGAATACGAGAAACACGCGTATACTCACGGTCATAAATCCCAAAAAGAAGTAGCCAGAGCTTCAGAATAAGAAATTCTTCAGCCACTTTTGGAAATTGATTGGAGAAAATATTGTAAAATAAAAGTTTTTTGGTGATGGGTCTTCAATCACATTGCTCAACAATTTAACGCTGAAAACCCTATGTCGCCTCGTAGGACACCTGCGGGTACAAAAAATCAGAAGATATTTCTAAGTAAAACTCATAAGTACACTTGAGATAAATACATAGTCCGAGTTCCGAAATATAATATTAAACGTATGCTTCCAGTGCTAAGCGAGCAGCAGCTACTAAACAAGCTAGCATGCATCGACAACGAGGTGTGTGGCCAGTGCCTCACCGCCGCGTCCCAGTGCCGCTGGTGCGCCGACCCCTACTTCAGCACCAACGCTCCTCGCTGCAACGACTATGACAGGTTAATTATTAACTAGCACCAGAACCACTATCCAATATCTTTAAGCTTTTAATCAATGCGCCGGGTTATGGGTCGACGGATTTCATCATTAAGTAAAGTTGATTTAAATGTTTGTCAGATTCCGCGTGGGATTTCGTTGGAGTGTGGAGTTATGGTAATGAATGCGTTATTGAATAATTGATCTGCCTTTATTGATTGAAAACTAATTGATTTTTGTAAGGTAGTAGAAAAACTTATGCTTCATAATTTAAAACACTTAGGATCCTTGTAACGGCTCGTTATTATCGGATATGAATAGCTACTTTTGTTTATTTTATTTTATGGTTATTTTATTTAACCTATCAATTACACAAGTTTCAATTAATAATATGTTGATAATTTCAACTTCAAAGAGAGTTTTTTTTTCAGGAATGATTAATACTTAACTTTTACCTGTCACATAGAATTTTTGCATCAAAACTGACAAATAACATTAATTACTCAATTTAAAAAGGTATACCGCAATAGCACCACTGTTTATCCTTAAAAAATCTGGACATGAAGTTAATAATAGTGATTTCTCTGAGTAATGAAAGAGCAATTTGCCCGAACTCATCACATTGGTGCTCCATCGTAATGCCTCGTAATAATCTACGGGCGGTGTTGTTCTTTGACGGACACCTGACTCGATGCGACCTGACTGCTATCAAGAATCGAGATTGATTGATTAGATAGTACTTGTAGCTATCAGTCGTGAGATCCCACTATGCAATAAAATAAGGCACCTCTATCAACTTTATCTTACTCTTAAAGCGCATTCATTGAGTTTTGAACTTGATAATTTTGACATATCATTTGTTAGGAAGACCCGTGGGAAGCTCGGGTGTGATAAACGTTAGTTATTTGATTCGATTTATAAATGTCTTTTAATACAATGCCTGTTATGATTATCATGAAGTGATTACCGTTTAGTGTGGGTGAAATTGTATTTTCTTTTTGTGAGGTACTTGTTCTTTCAATGCATTCTTTCCGTACAGTAAATGTTTCATTTTGGATTTGTTGGAAGAAAAATTGAGTGCTATTATTTGGTTAGCTATTAAAAGTTAAAGCTTAGATCACAATAATTGTTGTCTCAAGAAAAGTGTCTGTTTGTCTGTCCGTCTGTCTGTTTGAAACTATCACCAGGCTCAACGAACCTGATAAATTAGATAGCTTAAATTTTCACATCACATGTGATGCATTTCAGTCGTCAGCTGCCACCATATCAACAAAAACAAAGGGTATACAAAAATATTATTTCCACAAAATGTTAATAAAAACTCAATAATAACAAAACTTAAATTCAATAAAATTATATTTTTGGGATTTAATATGATAAAATAGTATATTTCATTACTAGTACGGAATGGCTGTCATTGCAAAGAGTTCCGACAAATGTCTACCCGAGCCGAAGGCGAGCCGAAGGCCTTCGGCTCGGGTAGACATTTGTCGGAACTCTTTGCAATGACAGCCATTCCGTACTAGTAATGAAATATACTATTTAACGTTTTTATAGACAATGGTGAGAAACCTCTCTAGCGCGTGTTCGGCTTAGCCGGTTATTTTAATTTATAGACAATCAACCGGAAAAAATTAGACAGAGGAAAAAAGAACATGCACTCTATTCATCGCATATTCTAAACGAAGTTTTGAATTTGTTTTAGATAAAACTTTTCTTTCACCGTTCTGATGACACATGCACGAGTGCATTATAATGATATTCGCCCAAAGTGACTACCACAAATACTAGATCATTATTATTCAAAACCTTAAACCTACTTACTCCGGAAATACAGTCGTGATAGTAAACAATCACGGTTAGGTTTAAGTTGGTCAGTTTTAAAATAGGACGGAAGGTTGTCCATTTGCATACATTAAACCATCTTCTTTACATTCATCACACGAGTTTGACTTCAATGAATTTCTATATTCAATCACCGACTTCCCTCATAGATAAGGAACGATAATTTTAATCACCAATCTTTATTATTTATCTTCGCTTCTAGAATGACTCGTTTTCATATAAAAATGAAGCAAAACGTTATCACTTTTACCAGTAAAAGAAGAGGTCAAAAGCTATCAAAGGCATCAATTCTCCGTTAAGAGTCAAGCCGCCATTAGAACTTACCTTTCTACTCGTTTAGACATTGTTTGCTTACAAAAGATTGTGTTTAAAAAGAAAGATGTACTATGTTGTTATTGAATTTGGACATATTTATCGAGAACAGGTGCGGTTTGTACTCTAACTTGAACCGAATCTTGATAAGACACTTAAATAAGCTTTTAAAGGTTTCGAGTGAGCTATAATGAAACTGATAACACAATCACTGGCCTGGCATTACAGAGAAGTAGCATAGCTAAAGCTTAAAAGTAGTTCATGCTTATAAGGCAGCTTTTGTTAAGTACAAAGGTTCTTGTCAAGAGCACTAGTGTGCAGTTTGCATATTAAGTTATTTTGGTTAATTAGTCGGCCCATTTAGTATCCAAAATATGATATTTAAAGTTATGAAATTATACAACAAGACTTGACTTAAAGTTGTTAAACATAATATAATTTACAGCTACATAGTTTATGTAGCACAGCCGTAGACTAAAATTCACCTTTCAATCAGGGCATGCCTAGAGAAAATTTGAACGGAACATATATTTATTAGTGTATTTCAAATAAATTTACTTGATTATTAAGTAAAATGCAGCTTTAATTTTCAGTTTAGTAGCATCAGGCTGCGGTCAAGAAATGATACAATTGCCAAAAGAGTCCGTGTTTGAGGTGATGGAGAACAAATCGTTGCAAGATATGCAGCCGAACACCAAAGAGGATGTAGTTCAAATGCAACCACAGAGGATTAAATTATCATTAAAACCACGTAAGTTCATTTAGTACTAACTAATTAAATATTTAACAACTTTAGTAGGTCAATGGTAACGGCAGCTTTAAAGAAGACTAACGCCTGATTTCTGAATTGAGTATTCCAGCTGAGAACAACTTAAGTATCGTTCTGTCGCATTGAAATCTTGACAACTAAATGAGACAACACGATACTTAAGTCGTTCTCAGCTTGAATACTCAATTCAGAAATCGGGCGTTTTTGTTATATTTGAATTTGTCTTTTCTGCAAACACAAACGGCTATAATCCCAAAAAGGCATTGTACGAACATTTACGGAATTAATAATAGAACGGCGGTGATGGGTTTCCTACCAGCTACCCTAAGCCGACACTACACACACTACTTGTATCTGCGAATTTCCGTGAATTTTATAATATAACATTGTCAAAAATAGTCATCATCATTGCGGGAGTAACTTTAAGATATCATTAAGAATTTAACATTAGTTTTTTTTTATATTATGCTACGAAACATTATCAACCACAGGAAAGAAAAACTTATACAATGTCTCATTTCTGCATCACTATTTCCAACCATGCCATGACACCATAGGCAAATATAGGTCATCGATCCATCGGAGGGGTCGTCTTGTACTGCGAATATAATGCGTTGTTGTCATCTCAGGTTGTTCCATAAATCGTTATTAGTCTCCCCTCGAGCCACCCTATTATTTACTACGTAGATACAAATGTAATAAGTGCTGTTTTTGAAACCAAGAGAATGCAGGATAGTTGTACTTTTTTAAGTAAATTCAATTGCAACTTAATCATAACTCTTCTAATGGCGACTTTGTACCCCCAAATGTTGTTAGATGAAAGAGTAAAAGTTTGTTTTTTTCCTGGGACACACGACACTCTTTAAATGTTCCCTCAATGCATGTCTAGAGCTTTTGATCTGTTCGTTTTTAACCGCTTAGTATTTCCCGCTTAAGTTTTAGCATGGCAATGGCCTTGCTTTTATTTTATTATTATTTCATTATATCAAAGTTTATAAACGTTAACAAAAGGTAATTTACAATTCACTCACTGTGTTCACCATATAAGCAATAAGAAACAACATACATTCATTAACTAGGCGAATATATATTTCGCTGTAGCATTATAACACCCTTAAGCACTTGGTACTATCCAAGATAAAATAAACATAACATAACATAAACGTTCACGCCGTTTATCCCCGAAGGGGTTGGCAGAGGTACCAATACTTCTGAACTCACATGGCAGCGCCATCTAGTGTCCAGAGAAGGTACCCACGTTTTGCTGAAACAGTGTACTCACGTCAAGCCTAATACAAAAGTCGTGGGTGAATGGAGCGAAGCTCCAGTAAAGTTAAAATTAAATTCCCACTTGAAAACAAACCCAAGAAGGGAGTATGATATATACAGCTGCTCTATATAATTCCACACAGAGAGAACACTTGCGGTCACCAACAATATGTATATGTAAAGACAGACGATTTACATTGACGGACCTATGACTGCCCGGCGACAGCCACCGCCCGCCCGAATTGTTTTCGTTTGAGAACACATGATATTGACTCGTATTACTTTAAGACGAGTTGCAAAATGCAAGTGCAACGTTTAGGGCACTTACGATTCAATTATTCGGGTTTTTCCGGAAGACGACAATTACCGAAGATCTGCATGCGCATTATTTATTTTGGAAAACTGTACTATGCGACTTTTACGTAAATAAATATAGAGAAAAGAGAAAACTATATTCCGTAAGGTACACTCGCAGCACTACATTAAGATAATATTTTATGATTCCAGGAGAAACTCGTAAAATAAAGTTTACGTACCGCCCGGCAAGGAACTACCCTTTGGACCTCTACTATCTGATGGACCTCACTTGGTCGATGAAGGATGACAAGGAGACTCTAGTCTCTTTAAGAGATGATCTGCCCAAGATGCTCAAAAACCTCACAGATAATTTTAAGTGAGTCAATTGTTCTCTACTTTACTTTTAAAGAAATGATAGCTTTTACTTAAAATGATTTTTAGATAAGACAAAAAATCTAGGAGACCGAGCACAATATAGATGGTACTTCTTTTTCCGGATTTCGGAAAGAGTTTATTTAATTTGGTTCTACACGAGTAACGTTTTCACTCAGATTTAGAAAATAACCAAATATTTTTGTTTAAAAATATGAGTAAAGTATTCCTTTTTAAGACGAAATTCAACAGTAACAAACGCACAGAATATGAAATTAATAAGAAAAAGACCTTAGTGGTCATAACATTTTATCCTGAAGTGAATTTTGTAAATCAGTTTTAATCACTGTGGATGGTAATGTTAGTGGGGGACGACCTCGGAAATTTGGACCAAATAGCGAGTGTGCTCAAAAAGGCAGCCGTCCGAAGTATAAAGAATAAAAGAGCATGTGTAAGAAGATTGATGGATGTAAACGAAGGTAGAGAGGTTTGTCAGGATCGTCCGAAGTGGCGATCGATGGTCTCTGCCTACCCCAGTGGAAACTAATGGCTTGAGTATGTATGTTTTAATCACTTGCAACATCAGTAAGAAAGTTTATTTTATAATAAGCAAGTGGCCACTCCTTTGTTGTATAGTTCAAAACCTCAGATAATTAAATATTAACATGTACCAAGTCTAACCATTTCCCCGTGAAAACTCGAAATGTATTTTCTTAAGCATATTGATGTTAGCTTGGTGAGAAGAGGAATGATGTCGAGTCAATATGTACGGTGTTGTGTTAATATTTGACCGTTGCAATGTGTTTTGTTGTGCTATTCTAAGATAGAGCTACATCTTTGAAGTGTTATAAAAGTAAAAGCACAGATATTTCATAGATGCTTTGTAAGATTGTAAGAGAGGCCAAGTTTTCCTTTATTTGAGTGATTTGAAATAAAAGTTTGATTTTTGCACATTTTCCAAGCATACACACATACATTCATATACTTACGCCATTAGTTCCGATTTGGATAGACAGATACTATCGATCGCAATTTTACAATGAAACGATGTTCTCTTTAACACAAGTGTATTCAGACTGGCTCTCTATATGAGACGACGCAGCGTCTCCTTCTAATGCAAAAGTACCCGAAATTTGTGCATTATTACAAACCCTAACAATATAATCCTTACAAACCTTTCCAGCTTCGTCTACATTCATCAATCTTTTAATACGTGCCCTTTTCTTCTTCTTACGTCGGTCCATGTAAAATAAAAACGCTTTTAAAAACAATGCACTAAATGGATCATATCAAACATCATAATATAAGATGGGAATAGGATAGATAAAGTAAAGGAAAAGAATACCGTTAAACTACTCAACTATCGCAATCGGAATCTAGATCCTTTATTTCTGCGCTGAGTGAAATCTGCATTCACCAAAGCTATTTTAATGGTAACTCGATATAGCTTTACTCTCACGACTAAACATAACAAAAGTACAAAAAATAACTTCTATTATTTATGCAAAATTACATACATACATACATACATATTCTCACGCCGTTAGTTCCCATTGGGGTAGGCAGAGACTATCGATCGCCACTTTGTACGATCCTGGCAAACCTCTCTGGCTTCGTTTACATCCATCAATCTTTTCATACATGCTCTTTTATTCTTCATACTGCGGACACCTGCCTTTTTGAGCACATGTTCTATTTGATCCAAATGTGTCCTCCGAGGTCGTCCTCTACTAACATTACCTTCCACATTGGCTCTATATATCTCTTTCACCAATTTACTGTCATCCATCCTCTCTATGTGCCCAAACCATCTCAACATTCCTTTTTCTATCTTTCTTACAATATCATCTTTTACACCACACCTTTCACGAATCACATCATTCCTCACACGATCACATAACCTTACATTACACACTTTTCTGAGGGATCTCATTTCTACTGCATTCACTCTACTTTCATGCTTCTTCTGCCACACCCAACATTCACTGCCATACATAAGCGTAGGAACGAGGACAGCATCATGCACAGCCATTCGGGCCTTTGCAGACACCGACTGACTAGACATTAGACTATCCAGTGCTCCATTTACCGCATTACCCTTTTTCACTCTTCTCTCGATATGCAAAATTATTAAGGGGAAATTGAAAAACTAAGGATTGTTAGTGATAGGTTTCTAGTTTAGAAATCTGTAAATGGTGTACTACTTTTATAAGCTGGCACAAGCTAATCTAATGAGAACAACATAAATTTCCAGATTGGGTTTCGGCAGTTTTGCAGAGAAACCTCTCATGCCATTCATCAGTACCGATCCTCAAAGACTAGCCAACCCTTGCGTGGTGGAGGAAGAAGCTTGTCAGCCGACCTACAGCTTCAAACACCGACTGTCACTCACAACCGAGGTATGAAATGATAATTAATTATTGCCGAAAACATTGGAGGGCAGCACAGGACAAGTAGTTTTGGGGATCTTTGGGGGAGCCCTATGTCCAGCAGTGGACGTCTATTGGCAGATAATGCTGATTCCCGTAAACTACGTACTTGATATTTTATTATCACACTTAACAACTATCGAAGTAAGGAATTTAAAGAACAATTTAAAGAATGTAAAGAACCATTTTTTATTGTCACATTACATTGGTCAGATTCTATTATGTACCAGAAAAAAGAAGATAATTTAATTATCTCAACTGCGATCAATCAATACCGCAGATCACATATCAACGAACATTTAATTTGACTTGATGAAACATGATGTTTTGGTAAGATAATAGGCCTATGATCATCGCCCAATACAAACTATAACTCTCTTGGTTGCTTAGTCATCTTGTGATACACAGCAGGGTTCCAAACAACTAATGATGGTGGAATGTAAGAACACAAATCAGTTTTAAGAGTACCAAATCTAATAAAAGATTAATTCCTAGTATGACATGGTGATCTTTTCGGTATCGTCATGTTTTGCAGACTTGTAGAATTATGCTTTAAAAGCGTTGGCAAGAAAGTTGTATTAGTTTATTATGCAGATTAAATAAATGTACGGTGTTTTAGTAAAAATAATAATAAATATTCCTGCCTTTAAAAACTTTACAGTATATCAAATAACGTTTCTCCTCATACTTAGCCACCATACAGATTTTGAAATTCTGTTTTAACTCAATAAAAACATCCGCTACTTCTGCATTTTGAAACATTATAATGATGTTTCTTCCCACTTTTGCCAACCGTACAGTCTGTTTTAAATTCCCAATATCCAGGTGAACGAATTCATCAAAAAAGTGAACGACAGTGCGGTGACGGCTAACCTGGATAATGCCGAATCCCAGCTGGATGCGCTGATGCAGGTGTTGGCTTGCACGGAGAAGATAGGCTGGTCGGAACACTCTAGGAAGATTGTCATTCTGCTGTCTGATGGACTTATGCATACGGCTGGAGATGGGAAATTGGGTAAGAACAAATAAAATTTTGGTGTGCAATACTACTAAGTTATATTGTTTTTTTCGGCGCTTCGTTAATGAGCTAAAATAGTTTCGTGTCCAATACACAAGTAGCGATGGCTTCAAGATCTATATATGTTATTTACATTATTTTTTTCCGAACCGATCGGTTTTCATGGGACTTCATGCTTACATATAATCCACATTCAACTTCAAATAGTGACCGAGGAGTTGATCTCCATCTTAACCATAATTATGGGTAGTTTATGAAGGTATTCTCATCATATTTTCCAAATAACACTATTTACTGAAAATCTTGTAAAACTGCGACAAGATTACAAAAAAATATTCTGAATTCAGCTGTACTTTTTATGAAGGTATGCTCACACTCGATGCTACATTCCTCTAAAAACACTATTATTTTTTTGAAAATGCTTTATACCTGCTACAAGATTTAAGAAAACTTTACACTTAAATGCCGTCTATATTTTCCCATGTCCGTTAGAATATCTTGAGTGGAAAACTTTCCTACTAATCCGTGTAATCGAAGTACTATACTTAGTAACATGCGAGAAGTAAGTTTGTTTAACATGTTTATATTTGTTGAAGGTGGAGCTGCCAGGCGCAATGACGAGCGTTGTCACCTGGACGCGAACGGCTACTATTCGGAAGCCGGGACGTACGACTATCCTTCTATAGCACAGATATATAGACTACTAGACAAGTATAAGGTAAATGATCATTTGTTACTAATACGTATATACATATAATTACTGCTATAAACCCTAAAAGAAATAGCTGAGCTTCCGAATTAGAAATAACACAGCCACTTTTCAAATGGAACAGATTTTTCTCATCGAATCTAATAGAATGTATATTCAAATAGTAACTTCTAAATAAGTAACCACTTGTTGCAATCCAAATTTCACAGCGTCAATAAACAACACGATATAATGATATACCGAATAAATAACAAATTTCGAATTCAGATGCTCGCTAAAATAGTCAGAGTACACTTAAGGTACACTTGACACACTTAAGCGATACACCTGGTAAATGGTTATTTACACGTTAAGTGAATTGTTTAGTTTAGAGCTTTTTGGTGTATCTCACACCTACGTGATTTTCTAATGTTGTGATTTACCTACTTAAGGTCATAAGAAATACTGTATTGTGTCCAGTCAACAGTTTATTTTCTTCAAGAATTAAGTGACTGTGTGATTATTAAATTCGGTGTCTGTGTCGCTACTTACTACAGACTTACTGCAAATTGTACAATACTCGACTAAAAGTAGATGTATAAGGAATTTAAATCTCCTGTGTTACTACCAGCATGCTTTGTAATATAGTATTTAATATTTCCTACGAATTCCTTTAAAATATTCGAAGAGTATATATATATATAAACTAATCAACTTACAAAAAAATATATATAAAGAGCCATAAGCTGCATTTAATAATAAAGCGGCTAACACAAACTTTCAAATTTATAAATTAGTATTTATGTACAGTAGAGTAAAACCCGCATTGGAATAAAATATAGTGCTGTCATTACAATCTAAATCAGCTACTTAGCTGAAGGAGGTAAATAACATTGTGCTTCTGATACAGTTTCTTACTTATACTTACTTGTAAGTAATGATATACATTTGACGAATAATTAAATTACAGGTAAACGTGATATTTGCCGTAACCGAAGACGTTAAGTACCACTACGACAGTTTGCACCAAATCCTGCGTGATTTCACGTACATAGCCAAACTGGAGCGCGACAGCTCCAACATCCTCAGACTGGTGAAGACCGGGTACGAAGACATCATCAGCGTCGTTGACTTCGAGGATGACGCTGGATCTAGTCCCGTGAAGACCGTTTACTATAGTGACTGCGGGATCCCGGGGGGATCCATGGTGGAGACTACGAGGTGCAGTGGGGTCGAGTTTGGAATGACGTTGAACTATGAGATTCATGTTTCTTTGGAGTCTTGTCCGGAATTTAGAACGGTATGTAAGTTTCTGAATTATTAAGTAATGGAGCCGCTATGGATTGCCAAATTTTTCATATTTTCTTTCACCATTCATCAGTAATCATCCTATATTTAACAATATTTTCCCCACTCAACTCATAAAAGCGGCTGAGGAATTTCTTATTCTGAAGCTCTAGCCACCGCTTTTTTGTAATCTATAGCTGTGAGTATATAATTTATATAAGTTGGGTTAGGTGTCATCATGACTTATACTGCATATAAATCCGTCCAAATTCGCTAAGTTTAGTTTTGAGCTTAAAAATCTACAAAGAAATTCATAATCAGCAATCCTCATGAACATATTACATTCAGAAAGAAATCATACTTATAGCGCAGTAGAAAAGCACAAACCGACAGGCAAATTAAATCAAGACGGAAAAGAACTCAACAATAAATCGTTGCAGGCCAAACAAACGCTGCACATATCCGAAAGCCAGCTCGGTCAGGAAACCCTGACGCTAGAGCTGGAGCTGCAGTGCGGGTGTGACTGCGAGCGAGTGGCCGACTCGGACATGACTGCCGCCTGCCCGCTCCACTCGCATCTGGTGTGCGGGGTGTGCCAGTGTGATGTCGGATGGTTAGTATAGTTGCAGTGTAAAATTCCTTAGTGTACATTTGTTAAACTTTGTTGCTTCAAGTATGAAAATAAATGCACAGTTTTCAGTTGACGACGTGATAGCTCAATGGGTAGAACACCGGTTATCGTGCAAACGACTAGTGTTCCAATCCCGGGTCGGGCCTACACCAATTTGTATGTGTGGTTAATTTATCATGATTGTTAACGGTGAGGGAAAACATCGTGAGAAAACCCACATGGCTGAGTTGTGCTTAGTCATGAGACAGTGTATTCGTACAAAAACGGCGATAGGCCTGCCCCCTATCACGTGAGTACACTGTCCGTGCAAAACGTGGGTACTCTGAACACCAGGTGACAAAGTCAAGTGATGTTCAGAAGTATTAGTACCTCTGCCAACCCCTTCGGGGATAATCGGCGTGAACTTTTATGTTATGTTTATCTAGTTTTCAGTTGTGTTTCAAAATGATTATGATAGCCAGATCATTCATGATTGAACAGGGTCGACGTGGTGGGTTTGCTTGCATTGTTTTCATTTCTATGTGATATCGGCTGGTTAGTATTGTTCTACATCGGATATTTTAATCGCGAGTTATGAAAATAGGCGTCCTGGAAGATCTGCTTTGTGTGAACATACCTTCGATAAGCCAAACCACCACATGCGTTTTGACAAACCTACAATTCTAGCAAAAGAGAATCGATTGATACCTAGAATGATACACGAATCTATTGAAATAAAGAAACATCCAAACTTCAATAGAGATGATGGTTGGCAATTACCACCTGCTTGGAACCCTATCATAAGCACAACTAAGCAAGGGAAGAACACTAGCAAGAGCCCAGATAACATTATCTCTTTTTGTACATAGCAAATATTAAACGCAAATTTAACTTAAATTTTGTGAAGGTAGTTAGTATTTATAATTTTATAGTACTGTATAATGACAAATAACACCTCAGTCTTCCCGTGACCATGATAACTAAAAAGTTTTCGAAACGTCGGACTTTAAAAACAATGTAATAACACGCGATTAAAATATCCGAAAATCAATAGTTGTTTTAATTATAATGTGCAATCGTGAATACCTTAGAAAATACTAGTTGTTAGGATATTTGATTTGGATTGCTTAAACTGAGACACAGCTTGCTGAAACAGTTCACTCGCATCTGGTGTGCAGGGTGTGCCAGTGTGAGGTTGGCTGGTTAGTATGTGTGTACAGTGATCAGGATAATTATATTTCAATTGAAATGTTTTTAAAATAAAAAGTCATATGGGAGGTTAAAGTTTTCATACTATGATGATGTTTTTATATGGTGGAGTTTTCTAATTAATAGTCTTATTTAAGAAATTGATGGGAATTATAACTTAAAATCATCACCAATAGTTAACACCAACTGATTTTACCATCTTATTCCCATTCAACTCCTAAAAAAACTTAAAAAATATTGATTACGATGCTCTAGCTTTCTCTCTTTGGGATTAATAACCGTATACGCGGACGTTTCTTTCTCACTTTAAATAATAGTTTGCTTGAGAAAACTTTTTTTATCAGTATCTTGTAGACTATAAATCAACATTAGCAAAATATTGATAGTATTTTATGCAGTACTACAACAATATTAAAAACATAAATAAAAAATCTTCATTTCCAAGGTCCGGTCCGCTATGCAACTGCTCAGTCGAAGACCAAGCCGCCTCGTTCGCTCTGAACGCGGAGTGTCGTCAACCGAACGCAACCAGGAGCATCACGTGCTCGGGAGCCGGCGATTGTCTTTGCGGCAAGTGTGATTGCGATCTTGGCTTCAGCGGAAAGTACTGTCAGTGCAAAGCCTGCGAACTTAGCCGGTGAGTACAGTGACATATTTTGGTAATATATTGTTAGGAGCTTTTTTATCCTATAACTAATCATATATCTTTTTTTTATTTCTCCGTGAGTTAGAGTTCTAAGTCTAAAACAGTAACTAGAGTATTAGACTCCCGACACCAAGGCATCGGTACCATAACCACTGGTAAACAGTCAAATAGAATTTGTGCGATTTATTCCAATTTGGTTATAAATGCGGGCTAAAGCCTCTGATATCAAATGAATAAATTGTGACGCGTGAAATTGTCAGTACACATTCCGATCACGGTAGCATTCAATATGTCTACCAATCTAAAATAGACCGGCTTATTGAAATAAGCCTTAATCAAACTATTTAAAGAAGGCTTGAGTCTCGGTGGATCCAATATGAGCTGAGATCATGACTATAACAATTTAAGTAAGTATCTCATAGCATACCTCATTCTAAAGTAAGGATTGTATTCAATCTCTTTCACATATACCAAACTTTTCAATCATATTTATATCCAAATTTTTGCGACTATGAATTATTGGTAGTTTGAAGGATAAGTATCTCGTTTCTAAGTAAGGCTAGGCAAGTTTTTTTGACCAATACCAAACATTTACAATCCCATTTTCATCATTATCAGCGAAAACGGCAAAGAGTGCGGAGGCCCCGAGCGCGGCGTATGCGTGTGCGGTCAGTGCGCATGCGCGGCGGGATGGCGCGGCGCCGCGTGCGACTGCAGCGGCGACACCACGACGTGTCGCGCACCCGGCGACGTGCGGTTGTGTTCGGGACGCGGGGAGTGTAATTGCGGTTAGTGCAATTGATATACATGCATTGCTTTGGGAAGAAGTAGTCCATTGGTTTGTAGGTTGTGCTGGTTTTGAGGGTATTCATGATAACTAGGCATATTATTATAAATGTACGTTGTAGCGTTGTACAGCCACATTTGACCCGATCAACCGCGAGCTTAAGGCTTCAGAAGCCACCAGCGCTCGCGGATAAAGAGCATACCACTCCAGACACCGACCTCGCCGTCGTTGTCGAAGACCCCAAATTAGAATCTCCCTTTGCCTGCCACTGGCACAAACTTCCCGACGGACGCGAGAGTTCGCACTGTATGACATAAGCCTCCCGTTTGGTTACCTTGTTAGGACTCCTTTCTCCCTCTGTCCGATTTAGCCTAAGCTAGCCAGGGCAGCCCTCAGCTGCCCGGCACACATAAAGTCATGGTGAAGCCGCCCAGGCCATACGGCCAGCAACGACCAACCCATTCGAAACACATTCCCTTAGAAGGAAGCCGGTATTAATAAGATCTTAGTAAAATAAAATAGAAGATAAGTTCATTCTGCAATATTTATTTTTTATTGCTGGTACGATATCATGAGGAAAAGTATCTCAAAATAAAAGACACTTTTATATCTCGCCTAATTCATTTTTATATAATAAGTGGAAAAGTGGCGTTTTAACTTAACTAAACACCAGTATATGGCATCGTTTCAGGTAAATGCGAATGCTCAGCCGCAAACGAAGACGGCGTGAAATATTCAGGAACGTATTGCGAGACGTGCGCCAGCTGTGAGAATCCGCTGTGCAAACACGCGGAGCCGTGCGTTACCTGCTATCTGGAGAAAAACTGCACCTCAGTGTGCGTCACGCCTATCGCCAATTATACTGTCACGGAGAGTAATAGGAAAGGTATGTGGTTGTTTTATTGTTAACTTCCTATACTTTTTCCTTTTTTTTCTAAGCGTGGAGGAGCATATAAAAAAAAGCAACGGAGCCATCCATAAAAACAACAAGGCTGCGTAGCAATAAAAAAATCTCTATATTTCAACTTGTTATTATTAGCTTACTTTTATAAAATAGTCTTAAAGCAACTTTTGCTAATGATTCTCCATTAAATTTCAGCTACACCGGATGAAACATGGTGTATCCTGCGACGCGAAGAAATCAACAAAGAATGTGAATACCAATACACATACAACGCTGCCACCCAAAATATGATCCATATGGACATCGTAATAAGGAACAAGGAATGTTCGGAACCAGCCAGTGCTAAAATCATGATTAGTGCCTTCATAATAATGTCGTGTGTTGTAGCTGCCGGTATTATACTAATTATTGGCGTCAAAATAGCGCATGTTGTTGCCGATAGAAGAGCTTATGCCAAATTTATTGCTGAAGCCCAAAATAGTATGATGTTTATGAACGAAAGGCAACAGAATCCTTTGTATATATCGCCGATATCAGAATTTAAGTTACCTGAATCGTATCCTAGGGATAAAAATGACTGAGTTGTGTATTTGTTTTTATTGTTTTTACAGGATTTATTGTACATTAAATGTGGTCTACCTCATTATTTAATGCAACCATTAAAAGTTTTTCTGGCTATATACTACTACATTACATTTTGTTAACATAAAATTAAGTTAAGGTATCTTTTTAATATAATAATAGCTATATATTTAAGAATCCGAGGCGTTTAGTCCCTCGTGGGATAGGGCAACAAAAATAAAAAGAACTATGTCAACTGCAAGTACAGGGAAAACCTAGTTTCTGACCTATGCCTGTTTACCATGTTGGCTAATGGACATCATAGAGAAGACCCTCAAGGGTTTGGGTCATTCCCACCGTCTAGCCATCTAGATTTCTCCTTATTTTTTTAGTTGAAAGATACAATTGTACAAAATAAAAGAAAAATTAACAGATTGGATTTTCATGAAGATGGTAAACTTCCACAGAAAATAGTAATTCATGATAAAGCTAATGCAAGTAGTATACGCCTTTTACCAAATTCAGAAGTTGTTTCTTAATGTATTTTTTGGTCATACATAGGTCATATATTAAGGTAGTTATATGTTTCTAATATGTATATTTATTTTTAAAGTAATTCCTAGTCGCAATTGTACAGAACAATTACCTATTACAGTTAAAATAAGATGTTTATTTGTTTTTTATTTCTTTAATAGTGGTCCCGTTTGGCACGGATGGTTTTAATAATTTAATGTTTTTGACATGAATTCCTCATGTGGGGATTATTACTCATAAATAAAAGATGTTATTAAAGGAAAGAAAAATTTTTTTTTTTCCCGCCAGTGTCGAAATTTTTCTTTCCTTTAATAACATCTTTTATTTACGGATGGTTTTAGTTATTTTTTTCTGCTGAACCCCTAGGATATTATCTTGACGATATATTTCCTATGTAATTTCTTAAATTTGTACTTTTCAATAGGCGAATAAAAAACGAAATCGGTTGAGCTGTTTCGGAGCCAATTCAATGCCGACAAAGAAACACACAAATAAATATTTCCTCTTTATTACAAGAGTATCCAATGTCCTTTTCCTGGCTTAAATCTAACTCCTCGCCAAGTTTCAGCCAAATTAGTTCTGCTGGTCTAAAGTTATAAAAAGTGTGACTAAATGAATAACTTTAAATATAAAGCTAAATACTAACTACATTTACATCTTCAACCAATAGAAGTCCACTGCGGACCATAGTGTTATATTATCTGTGGTCCTACCCAACATACATACATATGCTCACGGCTATTAATCCCTAGAAGGGGTAGCCAGAGCTAAGGAATTAAAAAAAACTCAGCTACTTTTGGAAAAGTTTAGTGGGAAAAAGATGGTATAATGAAGGTTGTTGGTGATGGGTCTCCAACCGCATAGCCCAAAAATTCCTTCAAAGCCCCAATACCGTTAGTCGCCTCTTACGTACACCCACCGGAAGAAATCCTACCCAATGATTTCCACAACGCTCGGTCCTACCTAACACTCATCCATCGACTTCCCGCATCTTTAAACAAGTCGTCGATCCACTTTGTAAGACATTCGGGATATTTTGATTACTCAATTTCAAATAAAAGTACGAATGTTTTCTTTATAATTTTATTCCCGTCTCTTGTTTTTTCGTAAACATTTACGACTCCTTCAATAAATCTTTAAACCGATTACCGTTTATAAAATATAATATAACATGTATCTTTTAAAAAACAATTTACAGAAGATAATTTGTTTAACAAGTAAAATAGTAACTCATAGTAAGTTACTTCTATCCGTCTTATGGAAGACCAAATAAGATTTTTATCAACAAAATGTTCCCTAACTGCATATTTATTACATTTGCTTATGCATAAGTTTGTAAATATTATATTTCTAAACTATAAAACATTGAGGCATTTTGCCTGCAACAGTACTTATTAGAAGTACTATATATTTTGTTCTAGTATAAAATTTAACGAGTTTAGACTCATATAACAATGCCCTATACATATAAATTTAATAATTTTGAGCAAAATTATCCTTACAATGTAATGTTTCACAGTTACATAAAATATTTCAAAGAAGATATCTGTTCCAGATATGTACCAGATATTAAAAATAATCTACGTATTTCAATTCTCGACCTTTAAATATATTGGAAGTATTATTCATAGAACATTTCTTATTACAAAAGCCTTGAAAAAAGAATGGTTCATCCAAAGATGTTTGTAATGATTACATTTGAAATGTGAAAATAAAACTATATCGGAATTATAATGAGGTAAAAATGATAACTCAAATGTCTAATAGACGACAAATAGGGCTGAAATCGATCGTACTTGGAAAGCCCTTCTTACAAGATTATTAAATTCCGATAAAGAATGCAGCAAGACATAGGTCCTCGTTTGTAACACAAAAATGGTCCTTATCTGGTGGGCACAGGTGTGATATTACATTGATGCGTACATCTATTTCTACAAGATAAATATCACATTACTGAATTCCAATGATCCCTTATGTTTGACTAAGTAACACAGTATCACACAAATTTACTTAACCTAAGTTAATTGATTGAAAAACTTAGTAAGTATTATTTGAAAAATATTTCTCTCACACTGACATTTTTAGATTGATCGCGTAGTTACATGTCAGCTTTGGTAATTTTTCATCTTTCAGAGAATATTATGAAAAATAATGTCTAAAAGATAAAAAACAACTCAACTTACAACTTTTATCGTTTACTATGCTTAATCTAATCCTTTTTAAAGTTGTATCAACGTTTTAAGGCCACCAATTTCATGAATTCGAAAGGTTGATAAGTACTATAACTAACTACAAAATTCTTGAGTTATAAATAATTGATATATTTTTTATTTATCCGAACCATATAATATACAAAAAAATACATGAAAAGATGACTACAGAGTAGTTTTGGCTAAAAATCTTGATTTCCAAGATCAGTATGAGAAATAATTGTAACTTTATAGAAAAAAACAAATATTTTATCAGAAACCAAAATGCATATCGCGTACCTATAGCCAAAATAATAATAAAAATAATACGTATCACACTAACAAAAAAACATATATACAGTTGCCATATCGGCATGATTGTGAGTTAATATTTCAATGACAATACACAATAACCGAGTTTCTTTCTCCGCATATTTAGTACATTGTACGGTTAATTGTACATATTACTCTCAAAAATAAAAAAAAACCTTTACATAAACTTTTGGAGGCACTGTTTTCCACAATCACAAATCCAGATTATCATTTCAGTTCGTAAACTTAAAACACATAAAAGTTCGTCACCTAACAGTTTAAATTACTTAAAAAGATGACCAAACTTATCAATCCATCCATCTTTTCATTACAAATAAGAATATTGGTCGTGTAAATTGTGCGTAGTTTTGTCTATTTTCCCTAATTGTAGGGTGGGCACATTACACACGACGGTCGTGCCGCGGTGGGGGTGTTAAGCTCATTGGCCTCGAGTTGGGTTTCCCGTTGAGTATGGGAGGTGGTGTGGGGGGTGACTTTGGTGCAGGGGCTGGAGCGTGGATCGGGACTGCATCAGGAATCATCCCGCGGAGGAACTCTGATATGCAGGTCCATGGCACCAACCTGGAAAAATTGGAATCGGATTAATTAATCGTTTTAGTCTGGGCCTAGCTTGAGACATTTAGCTAACGCATGTTTCATTTAAAGGGTGTTTTAATAAGTTGTAAGGGAAAACATGTTCCTGAGCCATTGATCGTTCAATAACAATTTCTTCAGTCACCAGCTACATGTGCAAACATGCAGTGCGCCTTTCCACACATCCCAGGCTGCTACCGGGTAGCCCGGACCGGTTCGGATGCGGCGAAGGGTATGGCTACGTTCTTTAGACTTCACACACCGGCGTACTTCGTACGACGAAGTAAATCTATACAACCGGAACGTGTGGCTATTGACTACAATACAATATTATCTTGCCATAATAAATTTGACTAGTTGTATACGCCGTAGCAGAGGTACTAATACTTAACTTATATCTACTTTCTAGTTCTTTTATTTAAGAACCTCATTTTTGTAGAAGGTTTTACTTGATTTGTATATTTTTTAAAACTCTGTATTACCTCTACACATTGCGTCGCCTAGTATTCAGATTAGCGGCTATTTGCATGGGCAGTGTGTTCGTTACCAACACACTGTCACGTGTTAGTTTTATGCACAAGTATAAAAAACAAACTGCAAACAAACAAACTACGTACCATTTGAAAGGCAGTAAGACGGAGAAGTACCCAGGCATGATGGCGAGCACCTCATTGGTGAGGATCGCCGAGATCACGCGGTCGGCCACGTCGTTTGAATTCAGTTGCGGCACAAATCTGGAAAATAAAACATTGGGTTATTAATTACATTTTATAATGGCTTTTCTTAGTCTTCGTTGTAAAGAATTTGAGTCATTCTATTTGAAGAGGAGAATTAAAATAAGGAAGTATCTAAAATTTTACGGCTACACCCGTATATAGTGTTTAGGGTTTGTGTGTAGAAAGGCTACTTCTTGTTGGTGTTGAACGAGTTGATTAACGTCTTAGCAATGTATGAGAGATTATTGTGCTGTGAGGCCGATTTATCCTATCATCAATATTTCAATACTCAATCGTTTTTCCCTCTTCAACTTCCAAAAGAGGCTAGGGCATCGTTGATTACGATATTGAGGCTACCACTTTTTGGGACTACATCAATTGATGAGTACAAGAAAATTATGCATATTTTTGTTGTTTTACGAGAGATTACGCTTTTGAAACATACCTAAATCTGGTTGCAACGATAGTTCAAGTTACATATTCAATCAATCCTATATTATTTTATCTTACCTCGCATTAACTTGCTCAAACATGCCAGTCGAACGAATGAAGTAGGGACAGATAAGTGACGTGCGCACTCCAGTCGCCCCCTGCACCTCCAGCTCGATCCTGAGCGCCTCATCGAACCCACACGCGGCGGCCTTGGAGCTGCAGTAGTCCACCAGCTTGGCCACACCCACGTGACCCGCTAATGAAGCGATGGTTACTATGTGGCCGTTGTTGTGCTCTATCATGTTTGGTAGGAAAGCTTTTACCGTCTGGAAATGGAAGAGAATCGAATGAATATTAAGGAGTGTGCTGTAGACCTTTTTTTATAACACCCCTGCATAGTCATAGATTTTATTTAAGTATTTTCAACTAAATACTTTGCTCCTAGATTTAGGAGATTTTCAATTTATCTGGGATTATAAAGGGTTTTAGTGCTCTAAAATAAGGCATGGAAAGCCATTTAATACCAAACTATAGATTTCTGTTTATCATTACTAGCTTTAGGTGACTAGGAGTTTCTAGTTCTAAAGCTCTCGCTACCCCTTTTTGGGATTTATACCCGTGAGTATATGTATGTATATATGTTGAAATAGTGCATGAGACTTTTATGTTACTGCTGCCAAAACTGTGATGTATTCCACTGATTTCATTTGAGTCGAGTGAACAAAGGCCTCGACATATCGGCGAATAAGAAAAGAACATTCAAGGAGTTCACTTGTCAACATAAATTTTATTCATATATGGTTATTAACTACATGTAAAATACGAATATAAAGGAATCTTCTTCGTTCTGCAAAATAAATTGCCAATTATTTGTCGTTTTTTACAACTTTTATGATCTCATCTTCAAGTAGGTGTTCCAACCGGAACGCAGAGTTCGCTAGGTCAACAAGATCATTACTTGATATTTTAAGGAAAGCTCTTAAATGAACTCTGATCCTGAACTTGACCTCTTAAGTCTTTTGAAAATACATGTATTTTGTGATTACTGTATGCACAATTTTATATTTTTATCTTGAAATAATAAAGTAGACAATTTTTATTGCTTATCACTATTTAGGGGTAAACAAACTTATTTTACGTTCTTAAATAAAAGTACAATTTTATATTGAATTACTAATGGTTATTTCCAGAAAACAGAAAAGGTTCACAATTAAAAAATCAGATTAAGAGTTCCTAATAACAACTAACTAATTTGTAAGCTAAAGATTAATTCAGTTTCACTTCAATGCAATACATCAAATTCGTAATTCGCTTTAAGCTTTAATCTATTTCACTAGTCATTTTACAAATGCCCATAATACATCCTCGTATCTTCCTTTTCATGTTTACCACTATAAATAAAAGAGAAGAAGACACTTACCCAAAAGTGCGCTAAGACGTTGACATCGAATGTCCGCTGTATGAGATGGTCTGGCGTGTCTAGAAGGTACTGTCCGGTTACCACGCCAGCGTTGTTGATAAGTAGGCCCACCTAGAAAATACAAAATAACATTTATAATTTGTGATTTGGTACAGCCTCAGGGGCTCAGAGGAATAATACGGTATCAGGTTTGTAGAGGTTTAAGTTTTGAATAATAAATATACGCCTGGGTCTTTTTTTGTAAATGTGATTTGTCAGAGGGCAGAGATTTTAATTTCATGGGGTAATCCACATGAATAATATATAAATTTTTGCGACAGTGCATGCTGCCAAAGCGGCAATAGGCTTGAAATTGATTGCTTTGTACCCACTGTACTGTGAAGTCCAGGTTGCAAAATTATAGGTAATGCACTTTTTAAACTCTCGCGATTTGTATACTTTATATATAATAATCAGGATTCGGTAACGCCAGGCGAACATATCACGTAAGTGATTTAAAAAATGCATTCGTTGGTTTTTCTCGATAATACGGAATTAGAAGAAGTGCCACCTCTCAGTAAGTCTGTTTACATTTTGGGTTGCTAACTTACATTATAAACCTTGCGCACTATATTTACATGCATACATACATACTTAAATATACTCACGGCTATAAATCCCTAGAAGGGGTAGCCAGAGCTAAGGAATTAGAAATTCCTCAGCCACTTTTGGAAGTTGTGTGGAGAAAAGATGGTAAAATAAAGGTCGTTGGTGATGGTTCTCCAACCGCATCGCCCAAGAATCCCTTAAAAGCCCCAATACCGTTAGTCGCCTCTTACGTACACCCACCGGAAGAAATGGGGTAGTGCTCTTCTAAGCCGACACTACACAGCTAAATAAATAAATATATAGCTTGTAAATATATATTATATATATATTATATTTACAAGCTTTCATTTTACTCTTTTGGTGAATACCGTACGATGTAACTTGATGATTTTGGCGACCTTTTATGTGATTTTGTGGTATGGGGTTGGCAAATATTTTGTATAACCATCAAACATTCATTAAATGGCAAGACATAATACTCGTATAAATAAGTTAAATTTTTTGACATCTTAATTTTGAAACTTCGGTTTTTCTTTAATGTATCTGTATAAGTCTTTATAGTATATGGGTTGGTCATACAAAGTTTATTATTCTTAGATATGGTATCAGAGCGCTTAGTTGTCTACGGTATCTAAATATGTAAATTGAATATTTTTAATGGCCTGAAACATTAATCATTCTTATCCATTACTTAAAATGGTATTTACTTATCAATGAAATGAAAAAACTAAATAAATAGCAATAATAAATCTTACTGGTAATTGTTTTGATAAAACAAGCCTTTAATACTGCGGTATTTTTATCATTAAAATGAGTTATTGCGAAAAACATTCTAATTGATCAGTTTAAACTCCAAAGTACAATATCAAGCATTGAGAGGTAAATAAAATAAATCAATTATATGCAAAGTGGCAAACGAAACTAAAAAGCCGAAGTATGATGTATGATTGGTTGTATGATCGGTTAAAAATAGCAACACTCCACGCCGCCTCATAGGTGTCGAGCTGCCGTGCAAAGCTACGCTATTAGACGATTGCGCTTTTGAGTTCACTAAAATTTGTTATTTTATATGTTTGTTGACGATTAATAAAAAAAATATTCTAAAAATTTAAATGTTTGCATACATCTCGTTAGGAGATAAGAATCCTGTATAGAGATAAGTCATACACATTAAACGCCTTACTACTTTATACGCCTTACACTTTATATGCCGCAATAGCTTTACAATCCGACATAAATATAAGGATTTTATGTAAACTGCAGGTGCTACAAGCAAACATAGGGAGAAAGTAGGAGATGTGGGAAGCCATGAGATTGATAAATTTGATCGAGTAACCTTACCATTATAATAGGTAGATTTGTAGCATTTTTACAAACACAAATTATAATTGCTGTGTAGTGTCGGCTTCGAATAGCACTACCCCATTTCTTCCGGTGGGTGTACGTAAGAGGCGACTAACGGTATTGGGGCTTTTAAAGGATTTTTGGGCGATGCGGCTGGAGACCCATCACCAACAACCTTTATTTCACCATCTTTTCCCCATGCAACTTCCAAAAGTGGCTGAGGAATTTCTAATTCCTTAGCTCTGGCTACCCCTTCTAGGGATTTATAGCCGTGAGTATATGTATGTATGTATGTATGTACAAATTATAATTTGTGGAATAAACGCCTCCGTGGAAAATAATTTTACTTACACTTTATACTTACATACGCAAAATATAGGCAGAAACTATTATTTCCTCGTTGTACTACGTAAAAAAATCTAACTCATTATTGGAATAGTTGATACCTTATCCTGCTATATCTGCCTTATTTCAAACTAAAGCCTAGACCGTATACATCTTTAGACACGATAGACGGAGAATTGCATTTACAATAAATGAATTAATACACGATTATAAATTTTAACATACCATTATACTTTACACTACAACGCCGGAAGTCCTTCACAGGTTGGTACTTTAAAAAATGTTCACTTACTCTGCCGACCTCATCGTGGACTTTCTTAGCCTTCTGATAGATATCTTCTCGGCTTGCTAGATCCACCACGTAGCCGTAGCATTCTCCACCAATACCCTTCACTAGCTTTACCGTGTCTTCTAAGCCTGAAACAAGATAAACCTTCATTATAATAAATATCAAGATTAAAATTGCCGTGTAGTGTC
This sequence comes from Bedellia somnulentella, assembly GCA_963576735.1. Classification (NCBI taxonomy): domain Eukaryota; kingdom Metazoa; phylum Arthropoda; class Insecta; order Lepidoptera; family Bedelliidae; genus Bedellia; species Bedellia somnulentella. The sequence goes on along the minus strand of OY755186.1, from coordinate 11,062,795 downwards.
GGCTTAGAATAACACTACCCCATTTCTACCCGTGGGTGATCGTAAGAGGCGACTAAGGGTATAGAGGCTTTTTAAGTGATTTTTGGGCGATGTGGTTGGAGACTCGTCACCAAAAACATTTATTATTACCATCTTTCCCCCGATCAACTTCCAAAAGTGGCTGAGGAATTCCTCATTCCAAAGCTCTGGCTACCCCGTTAAGGGATTTATAGCCGTGAGTATATGTATGTATGTATGTAACAAGATAAAAAGTATATAAATCATCTACCATATGTACGCAATATCAACCGTGAAAGATTAGCGGGAAAATCACCGTTTCTCAAGTAAAAGACGCGAGTTGAAATCTTGCGGCGGACCTACTCCAATACACACCCCGAAAATTATTTAAAAAGACCCAATACTCTCAGTTGACCCTTACGAAATCCACGACAAGATATGGGTTATTGCAATTCTAAGCCGACACACGTGACTAATAACTAGCTAACTTACGTAAAAAAATACAACCAAAGTAACTTAAGATCTACAGAAGAAAAAATAAGATTTGTATAAAATATAGATATTATTCATCCATCACAACCACTCACAACATAAATATTATACAAACATATAATTTAAAATATTTAAAATAAAGCTTATAAAATATATAATGAATTAGCAAAAGATCATTATATTCACAAACGGGAACAATTCGAATGTTTTTGGGTGCAAATTCAAAAGTCCAAATTTACGAACTCATTAATTTGGGTTTTTAAAATGATCGCCCTTGACATCAGATTTAATACCAATCGCACATTATTACAATGATCTCCACTGAATATTTTAAAGGAGTTTAAAGCTATCGTAGCTAGACTGATCCGTCATTCAATGATGAAATAGTCTTTGATTAATTTCAGAGTTCTCTCGCTGATTACTTTTTAATGCAAAATGTATTTCCAGTATGTTGCACCAGTTACAAATACAATTAAATCATGAGTCAGTTAAAATGGGAGCATAATGTGAAGGACTTTTGCAATGCACAATATTTGTAGGTCAGTGGAATATTTTTCTCAGTGCATTGATAACATAACGGTTATGTATGATTGATAGACAAATAAATGAAGTAAACATTGATTGTTGTAATGTGCTTGGTTATTATAGTATTAAATGTCCATTTCTTAAATAAATAAGGCGATTGTTTATGAATATTGAACTGCTATCTTGTTTTTATTACCGAGTGATGCAAGAATAACGCAATTAGTACTCAGTAAACATTTTAGACACTCTTCATATTTAAACTAGAAAAAAGATAAGTGCATATCTAATGTAAACCATATTATTAGGTGTTCATTTATGCAATAATAATAATAATAAATTTATTTCGGAAATTATATCCATAATGTGTTAGTTACTTTTCAAAAAATTTATCCTAGTGATAAAACAACATAAAAAAATATTAAAAATTAATAACATTAATTAAGACAATAAATAATATAAAACATGAAAAAACCTGAAGAAATGCACTTTCTCAGAATAAAAAAAAATACATAAAAATATATAAAATCTTAACTATATCAATGACATCATATAAACCTTAAATATTTCACTATGATTATATTACTCCATATCATATTCTATTGATAATATAATTGTATAGTGTTGTTGCTTAGTCATTATTTTACACTTTCTTAAATTTTTTCAAGAGGTGCAATTACAAATTATACCTAATAGTTATATTATGAAAGTAAAAATATTGTAAACCACCTTGATAGCATGTGAGTGCAAGGGTATGTCCTCGAATACGGACGGTGCAGGTTTGAAACGGGGATTGGTTCGCAATGCCTTTTCTTCATTCATAGGATGAATTTAATAGAGTAATGATAAATAAAGGACATCATATGGAAAAATAGCTCATATTTTAAAATTCTAAGAAAGCCTTAGTCTATGGCTTGCCTCTGTACTTGTACACACCTGCAATGTAAAACTGAATACGCGTAAGTAAGAAGAACCATTTATAACTTCTACTAATTAGGTGACATTAAGCTGTGGGAATAAAACTCAACAGTGTATTTTAAAGACTTTGTACGATACATTCTTTGTCCACTGCAAACATAGCGGTTTTTTGTAAAATAATGACCATCAGTTAGAAACCAGGACAGAATTAATGACATTCTCCGTCTTTATTGATATCGACTGTTGGTTTCAAGTGTACGCGGTGAAGTGAATGTTCGGCCGTGGCGGTTTTTGTGCGCTGGCTCACTATCACTAATTCATCTCTTTTTGGGGTCCGTAGCTGAATACCGAGATGAAAATATTCCGAAACTATTCAGACGACAATCTTAAAATTAGACTGCCGATGTATTTTATAAAATAAATAATTAAGTTTGAATATTCGCCACTTTAGGTAGATCATCCTTTACATGCTTCTACTATAGGAATAATATTTTCACAAAACTTATATATGCGGAGTGTTTATGTGTCAATATATTTGGGTTTCTAGAATAATTTTCATAAATAATGTCGTGTTATAAAGACTTTCTAAGAAGATGTGTCTTTTTGCACTCTTACATTAAAAAATAATTAAAAGTTTAAAGGATCTATTGGCCGTGTAGTGTCGGCTTAGAATAACACTACCCCATTTCTTCCGGTGGTTGTACGTTAGAGGTCTAACGGTATTGGGGTTTTTAAGGGATTTTTGGGCGATGCGGTTGGAGACCCATCACCAACAACCTTTTTTTCCCCACCTTTTCCCCACGCTACTTCCAAAAGTGGCTGAGGAATTTCTGTTTCCCTAGCTCTGGCTACCCCTTCAAAGGATTCATAGCCGTGAGTATATGTATGTATGTTAAAGGATCTATATAAAAACTTTTAACGAGATTGGTTCTAATAAAAATCAGTCAACATTTTCTAAATATCTAGGAGAATTTCGTAAAACTGTTTTTTATATTGATGCAATTTTATATAACTTGAAAAGAAAAGCAAAAATACTAATTTATGCTTACATAGTTGCAAATGTATATTCTGGTGACTGCGGAACCATTCTTGGGCAAGCCGGGTTGCACTCGTCTACTTTTTTATGTTAGTTGGTTGTTTTTTATATTACGGTAAATCATATATTGTAAACTTGATAATGTAGCGGTAGTTAACCATATTTTTCTTTGAAGAAAGAAATTACTTGAAGTGCATATTTATTTTTGTTTAAAGCTGTGACTTATTGCAATTTCGTCATTATTGATGTATTGCTGTGTAGTGTCGGCTTAGAATAGCACTACCCCATTTCTTCCGGTGGGTGAACGTAAGAGGCGACTAACCGTATTGGGGCTTTTAAGGGATTTTTGGGCGATGCGGTTGGAGACCCATCACCAACAACCTTTATTTTACCATCTTTTCCCACTCAACTTCCAAAAGTGGCTGAGGAGTTTCCAATTCCTTAGCTCTGGCTACCCCTTCTAGGGATTTATAGCCGTGAGTATATGTATGTATGTATGTATGTGATGTAAAAGGTTTTTTAATTGATCACCATTTCAAGAATGCTTCTTTTAACATTTTGAGACACAATGATTCCTAATTAAAGGCACAGATACTATAATAGCTTAAACGTCGTGATAGCTCAATGGGTAGAACACCGGTTAACGTGCAAGCGGCTAGTGTTCAAATCCCAGGTCGGGCCTACACCAATTTGTCTTTTCAAAAGACATGTGTATATTGTGTATGGTTAATTTATCATGGTTGTTAACAGTGAGGGAAAACATCGTGTGGAAACCCACATGGCTGAGTTGTACTTAGTCATGTGACAGTGTATTCGTACAAAACGGCGATAGGCCTGCCCCCTATCACGTGGGACAAAGTCACGTGATGATCAGAAGTATTAGTAACTCTGCCAATGCCTTCAGGGATATTCGGCGTGAACGTTTATGTTATGTATGTAGATACTATAATACTATACTTTAAAGGTCAGAGGATGTGACATTATCTTATACAACAGACAAACAAACATATCAATACAGATTAGTACCCTGTATAAGTTTATTGTCACGAGGTAAATGGGTATATAATATGATTCTTAATAATTAGGGGATTTTTTTAAGCTTAAATACATACATACATATACTCACGGCTGTAAATCCCTAGAAGGGGTAGCCAGAGCTAAGGAATTAGAAATTCCTCAGCCACTTTTGGAAATGTGAGTAAGGAAAAGATGGTAAAAATAAAGGTTGTTGGTGATGGGTCTCCAACCGCATCGCCCAAAAATCCCTTAAAAGCCCCAATACCGTTAGTCGCCTCTTACGTACACCCATCGGTAGAAACGGAGTAGTGCTATTCTAAACCGACACTACACGGCGAAATACCGAAATTGATAACAATAACCGTGATAGCTCAGTGGGTAGAACACCGCTTATCCTGCAAACGATGAGGGTTTTAATCCCGGGTTGGGCCTACACCAATTTATTTTTTCTGAAGACACATTTGTGGTTAATTTATCATGGTTCTTAACGATGAGGGAAAATATCGTGAGGAAACCCACATGGCTGAGTTGTGGCAGTGTATTTGTACAAAACGGCGATAGGCCTGCCCCCTATCACGTGAGTACACTGTCCAAGCAAAACGTGGGTAATTTGAACACCAGGTTACAATGTCACGGGAATATTATTATATATCAATACACCTATACACACACACACACACACACACACACACACACACACACACACACACACACACACACACATCCATAAGCTAGTAATGTAAAAATTGTGATGTAAAGATATAATATAATAGATTAAGTTCTAATTACCTTAATGTTTGTGTTTCTTTGTATTCTTAACTTAGTAAATATGTACATGTATAAAGTGATCTTGATTAAATTGGAACATGTTAATTAATAAATATACCATATGGGAATACTGTCTCTCACACTACGGGCAACCCTTTTGAGAGACAGGTTCATAATATCTATACTTATAATAAATCTGTAGAGAGGTCAATTCTGTACATGAAATATATTTTCAAAATAACTATCAGGGGGTGATTAGTGAACGATACTGATGCCAAAAATGCAATCAGTAAAATTTTTGTCTGTCTGTCTGTCCGTCTGTCTGTCTGTCTCTAAAAAAAACTACTCGCCGAATTGTAACGAAACTTGGTAGAATTATTCATCATACTCCTGGGCAGGATATAGTGTTCTTTTCAGCAGAGTAATGAAGGGGAATTTTGGGAAATCGTGGGAAAATGGGGGATGTTACTCCATTTTTTAAGCTTTCGTCGCGTGTGCAGCCTTAATGGTTACAGTTACATAAAAATCATGTATGATAGAATAATTGGACATAAAATTGTCTAAAAAGTATCTTTCAACAGTATATGTCTATCTTTTATGGTTGACTCACAATAACACGTGTAACTCCTGATAGCTTAGCAGTTCGGAGCATCCTGATTATATTTGTTTACTCTTACGTTTATAGTTCTCTCATTCATCTCTCATTAAAAAAAGTTTACATTATTACATATTTAATAAAAAAGAATCATAGAAATCGGTATAGAAACACCAAACTTATACATGAAATAAGCCATCGCGTCCTGTCGTCACACGTGAATACTGAATCATGCTGGATTATTTTTTAGCAATGGTTACGCGGGCAAAAGATAGCCGTGAGTATATGTATGATGTATGCAAAGTTTTTAACTCTGATTCTTTGTTTGCATGGGTTGGAGATACTAAACCGTTCGTTAAAGCGCTTTCACACTCACAAAGCTAAAACTATTCAGGAGTGCTACAAGTGGCGCTAAATTTCACAAAGGTTGAGCAGTGATTGAAGAAACCTCAGATATTTATAAAACTACGCTACCCGTGCGAAGCTGGGCCGATCCACTAGTATTATAATATGTTCTGATGAGCCAATAAATGTTTTTTTTTTTTTATAATCAGAAGTATTAGTACCTCTGCCAACCTTCGGGGATATACGGCGTGAACAATTGAGTTTTAGTTTGATAACAATAACTGTATAAATTTCTCTATCAATGTTTTTTCTTATTCAAGTTTCAAGTGTGGAAAGTAAAACTTCGATAGCTCATCAACTCGAAAGTATTTATTATACTCGAATGTGTGAATTGTTGTGGCGATGGCGAAAGGTCTGGTGCCAAATCATGAAATGAATAACGGAATTTTATAGTAAATTTTTTATTTTCGACAACATTGTTCGATTATTCTTTTATTTATATTGGCTTTAGCAAAAAGAATATTTTAAACAATGATTAATGACTATCCAATATCAAAACCAAGTAATAAGTACGATTTCTTATAATCTTATATACATACATACATACATATACTCACGGCTATAAATCCCTAAAAGGGGTAGCCAGAGCTATTAGAAATTCCCCAGCCACTTTTGGAAAGTTGAGTGGGGTAAAGATGGTGAAATAAAGGTTGTTGGTGATGGGTCTCCAACCGCATCGCCCAAAAATCCCTTAATGGGGTAGTGCTATTCTAAGCCGACACTACACAGCACTTATAATTAGTAATTGAGATAATATGGGTAAGTTATATGTGTTCGTCTGCTGCCGGGATAATACAGCTTGAAATTATTTGTATTTATATATCGCCGTAAACTGGTGAAGAAAGGTAATTGGGTTATGTCTTTTATACATTCCTTATTCCAAGACATTCAATACCGAGTTAATATAACTTTATAAAAACTATAGTTAAAAAATATTATTTGTTGTACCTAACTAAACTTACCGTCACAAAAAGTCATGTGTTTATTAGGATGACATTATTTTACAATAAAAAAATATTATGTCACTAACGCCCGATTTCTGAATTGAGTATTCCAGCTGAGAACAACTTCAGTATCGTTCTATCGCATTGAAATCTTAGCAACTGAATGAGACAAAACGATACTTAAGTTGTTCTCGGCTTGAATACTCAATTCAGAAATCGGGCGTAAACCGTTGTTAAAACTCTGTTGAGTTACAATAACTTTGACAGTATAATGAGATCGCTTTTAATTAAATTAAAATATTCAGATTATGAATATAGGTAACGCTTAATGTTTTTAAAATAATGATTAACTTAAAATGTGAAAGATATATAAAAAATATGACAATAGTAAAAAGCTGAATGATTATCTTGATTAACACGTTCACTGTCCCCATACTATAGTTTAGAATGACCCGGTAAGTCCAAAATAGGTCGAATGCAATCTATAATTTACACTATTGTAGTAGTTCAATCATAGTAGTATTTTTATAACCAGCCATTGTTTTCCACGATTTTTCCAGTGTTTTTCTTGTGACCCACCAAGTGGGTCACGGACTTATAACCATAAAAATCTGTGACCCAATCAGGGTCACGGACTGGTGAGTAAAGATGTAATATCTAACTTTTGAGGGTAGATTATAAATTTACGAAGGTAGATAGACAGTACAGGTGATAATACGGCTGTGTTGTTGTTGTGCGGAATTAGTATCTTATTCTTATCCTACGAGCAAATAATAAAGTCACTTTTAGATGTACCAGAAATTGCAACGGTATCACAACAGGTGCGACTACCACCAAGGTCCAGTCCACGATCGCCTGCTCAACCTGGACCTTCCAGATCCTCAAGTTCTTCGCAACATTTTTTGATAGATCTGCCAAAATATTCTGGTAAAAAAGCAATTAGAAAATGATGCGTTGGATGCTACAAAAGATTGCTTGACGAAGGTCATTCCACTTCCTCTGCAAGAATCAAGGCTAAGAAGGTACATCAACAGTGCAAGACCTGTAAAAAAGGCTATTGCTACTTTTGCTTCGAACAATCCCATAAATAATTGTGTTATTATTCGTATTTATATATAAGTTTTTTTTTTTTATTTGAGTAAAAATAAAAAATTAACCAAGCTAGTTTAGATTTTTGTTTTATTGCCCCAAAAAAATAAAAAAACCTAGATTGTTTTTAATGTATTGTATGTGTTTTTTTCCGTTCATACGTCCACAGTTAATACAGATCTCTATTGACAAGTTCAAGCTGAAAAACGATGTATCAAGTTGTATGTGACCAATGACCCAAAAGGGGAGTCACGAACTTGTCACTATAAATTGTCGTGACCCACCAGATGGGTCATGGGACAGTGAACGTGTTAACAATCCATCAGAACCAATAATATTATATGAAGGAGAGTTAATGCATTCCACTGAGAAATGGTGAAGCTGACGGTGTTTGATGATGTTTTTGCCGATGACTCGTTAAAGAGTAATCAAGACATAATAGTATCTATAAAATAACATGTTCATTAGGCTCCCATGGTCGTCGCCATCACATACAATGTAGTGGTACTGTTTATTTAGATTGAGTATTTTCAAATCAAAACTGAAGGGATATAAATGTGTTACAGGAAGACAATTTAAAAAAGTTTATTTTACGGTTCTCTTTCTACACATGCTTTGAATATTTCCACTTGCTGTCTTCATGGTCTCCAAAAACATTATGTATATAGGCAAATGTAAAAAAAACTACATTATTTTCAATTTAGTTAGTAATATTAGGATCGTAGATAATTTGATTTATCCAATGCCACGATCAAGTCTCTCATATTGATGACTCATTAATAGAAAGGGGATCATATCACGTACTTATTAACAGCTCAAGTGTTACATAGTTAAGTGTGAAAATGTTGCGGTGATTTAATATAACCATATAGTTTTCCTGCTCCAGAGACAGTTTGCTATTTGTTTCATTAATACAGTTGGTAATTATTACTACGCAAAAGTAATTGAGATTGGATAGTGGTACAGTTGAGAATAAAACCGTCAGTCTAGCAATGCTTATTTATTATATTTATTTATATAAATATATATTGTTATTGAATGACTAACAGACATTCTCATTCAGTGTTTAAGTCTAACAGACTTGACACAAGACGACACTTGTTAAACATTTTATCTCGCGTTTACCAGAACAGTAACCCTTATAAAATGGAATATATTTTAAACAACGCAGTTTATAGCCGCATCAAATACAAGAATTAATTACCCATACGTTTTTATCTCTCTCTCATCAAAACAGTTAACAGTATCAACTCAAGTTAAACGTTTACGCCGTATATATACGAAGAGGGTGACATAGGTCCTAAAAATTACAAGATATTGAAAAATAAAAATACGCAACAGTGTCACCTGTTGTCCAGAGTACTCAAGTTCTGCTTGAACATTGTACTAACGAGATAGTAAACATCATCAAACCGATATATATGAAATAAAAGTCTGCCAGTTACACTATTTATAACTCATGAATGGCTGAGCCGATTTGCCTAAAAAATTGGTGGAGAAGTGGCTTAAAACCAGAAGACTATATTTTACCAATGACCTACGCTACGACCTTCATATGAAACACAGGCTATGTATCATCACGAGTACATTCAAAGTGTTACACTATCCGTACAAAGTTAGGGCGGTGCACTAGTATATAATATAGCAGTGCAGTTGATTGGCAATAAACATCGAGACATTTCTAAACAAATGGCTGGTCCGATGTGTGTCAATGCCGGCGCGGCGGTCCGTGGCGCGCGGGAAGCGTTTCCGCGCGTTTCACAAGTCAGCGCATCTACACGATTCTACACCGCCACTCTCGTTTCAGTGGTCACTACTTATTAGTATTTTAATTAGGTTTATATTATTATATGAAGGCATGCAAGCAACGTCGCTCTCGGTATAGTATCTTCAATGTAATGTGTGTTATTGATAAATGTTAATGCAGCGCGAGAGATTTGTTATTTTATTATCGTTTAAATACGCATCGATGGTTTCTTTACAGAAATTGGAACTGATGAATTCATTATTGGTATAATATACTGTCCTTCATTATATCAAGGTGATATGACCTTTCGGGTGTATTCTCCCTAAAAGGTTTCCCGTGATTTATGAAAAGTGCAGGCTGATACTTATATAAGATGATATTGCCCACTGATCATTGTACACAATCTAATCGACACGTTATGGACATCGAGCTTTAAGAAAACTATTATAACTCTGCATCAACTATCTTACCCAAATATCATTCGAATAACTAAGACCATTAAAACCCAAGCGAGTCAACCAACCAAACATTGAGATAAAACACACCACGCAATAATAAGAACCTTCGACGATAGACAAAATGATTGCACAAGTCAAACGGTGGACGTTAAGACAAGTTTGCCGATTTCATTCACCAACTCTACAAGTCTACACTGATATACTCGTAGTTGCGTAAAGGACGACTGCAGATTGGAATGTGGGCAAAGTGCTAACCTTGATACTCGGTATAATTATGCGTATACGATAGATTAATTTGGTAGTGACGCTTTTTCGTATTATTAATATAAATTGCTGTAGAGGTGAATGCAAATTGTCAAAGTTAGATTCGTAAAATAGTAACGTATTGACTCACACAACCGTTCATGAATAAAAGGCGGGGTAAGAGTTAATGCTGTGTGTGTGTGTTATTGGCTTAAAATAGCGATACCCCATTTCTTCCCATGGGTGATCTTAAGAGGCAACTAAGGGTGTTGGGGTTTTTTATGTGATATTTTGGCGGTGCAGTTGGAGACCCATCGCAGTGAGTATATCTATTATATATATATGTTTATGTACGTAAGAGTTTCAGAATCAACAATTCTTCAGTCACAATATAATCCCGTAAGTAAAATGACCATAAAAGAGTCAAAGAGCGTTTTTATAACATAATAAGTTATATTCAAACATACAGCATTTAAAATATCATTAAACATACAGAAATTAAAAATTACATTTGTCTAATGTCAAAAAATATATTTTATCATCCGATTCATTTATTGATAGCATCTAGTTATAGATTTGAGCATTAAATCCTCATTTAAGTTTATTGCCCTCACTGTGATTGTAAGGATCAACATGATTAAGTTTGTTTTAAAAAGGTGTGCCAATTAAGAAAAATTTTTATGTTATCTTTAAAATTGTATCCTAGTTTTTAGCACGTGAAGAATATTAGCTTTAATCGTGATCGATAAATCCTCAATCGAATTGGGATCACAATAAAAACTTTATCTAATTAGTGCACCGATAGCATAATCGCTTCTTAACGCGTATATAATATTTATACTACCTCTTTTATATCCAATTGAGGTGAGGTGTTTTTAATTCACAATTAATTGAATATGTAATTGAAGCTATTTTTAAATAAATAATTGATCCTTCTTTATAGGTCACCCTACTTACATTACCATCCACTTAACTAAACCGATAATAAAAGTAATGAAGAGGCGCATTATAATAAAGAAAGCTAATTTATAAAAAATATTCCTTGAAAGTACTAAAATAACTACATGTCCCCTAACATAATGAAATAAGATTTAATAGAAAAGACTATGCACTTTAATGTAATGAACAAGTCTGGATATAAACTGATTTTATCTGATTTTGAATTAATTAAGAATCGATATATATTTAGTCTTTATCTGTTCTATATCTATAAATAAATAGATGCAGAAAAATATATTTTATTATGATAAAGTAAACTGCAGGAAAATCAATACAATAGAACATTTAGCCGAACAATAAAAGAATTACATTGCAAACAACAACAAAAAAGATATCCGACTATTGAGATTTTTGCATTTCAATAATTTTACTACGAGTATAACAACGGATTCACAACCTTCCTCAATGGACTTCCATTTGTAAATGCTACAAAATTTTACTCATTATGGAATAGAGTACCAATCTACTTTACAGCCAATAAATTTCGGACAAATGCCAATAAACATGTCCGAATAATTTTATGTTCACTATATAATATGTACATGTGTATCATTTAGCGTGAGAGATCATGGATGTCAACGCGCCGACGTACTTTCACCAATCTCGTGAGGTCAAGTTTAATAATCATGTCAACTTTTTATGCATTTAAAGAGATTGTTGGCACCTTCACCTGTCCTTATGAAAAATATTATTTGTACGAAGCAAGTGACGATAAGGGGCTTTTTAAATCGTTTATATTGGTATTATCTTTTACTCATTCAACTGCCAAAAGTGTCTGACGGGTGATTCGTTTGATGTGTAACAATAGCTTACCTTCAATCGCGAATTAAATCCGTGAGTATAAGCACAGATAATATATTATATTAGAAGGACTGAAAATTTTATTTGAATCTTGTACCACTAATAACTTCGCAGAAAGCTTTAAAAATAATCCGAACGTATCCCGAGGCTACGCTATAATATCAAAAAAAACTTTCGTTTCGTTCGACTAAATACTTGTACTATCAGACAACCTATGGAGATAATAGCTAAAAAGAAGATCTTACTAAATGATATCTGTCTATTGTATGTAACGAATTATTATCTGTGAGAGGTCTGGCTCCCCGCGGCTATTTCTTTTACATACACAAATGACTCTCGTAGAAAGTTTTGATGTTATGACAAAATAAAATTTCCTTTAATTTGTATACATAATGAGCGCGGAATGTGATGTATTATGATGATTGACGGTGACTGTCGGATGAAGCTAATAGCTCTGCTTGAGTTCGTGGAATTTAGTCATAAATAAGTAAAAAAAAAATACACTTTAAAGTTATACACTTTACACTGTAAAGGAAAAGAGATTGATATGAGCATTAATATCTATATCAGCAATAAAAAACCATCTATATAGTTAATGATTATTTCGATTAGTAACTTGGAATTCTTACGATTTAGCAAAACAGTGAGAATATAAATAATTCCAGGAGAGTATAGGTTAAATGTATATACAAATAAAATAAACACCGAATAGAACCCAAGTAGGTATATAGGTTGACTTGGAAGTATTCCCTCACCATCAACATCATTGATAGAATGAAACTAAAACCATTAGTCGTGAATAGTGAGGATCTATTCACACCATGTGACCTTTCACCTAAACGATTTTCTGATCTTCATAGTTAATTCATGATGACGTTATGTGAAATACGGGGTTTCCCGTCGGTCTGGTTTTTCATCGCCTTACAGTTTACTCATTATAAGTTTACCTCATAATTAAACTTGACAATTATAATAAAAATAACAATGTGTCTAACAATTATTATTCCCTGAAAGTATGTATCTTGAACATATTGTTCGGAGAACAAGTTCCACAGTTGTCAGACACAATTAATAACTTCACAAATAATAACAGATATTTATAACATTGTCAAAACTAGATTCTGATCTTATTTCAACATATTTTTCTGGACATACTTCTTAAAGTGTTTGCGGTATTGTTTGTGGTTAGACAAAGATATAGCAAGTTTAAAAGATATATACTAATTAATCTATTAATTGCTGTGTAGTGCCGGCGTAGAATAGCACTACCCCATTTCTTCCGGTGGGTGTACGTAAGAGGCGACTAACGGTATTGGGGTTTTTAAGGGAGTTTTGGGCGATGCGGTTGGAGACCCATCACCAACAACCTTTATTTTACCATCTTCTCCCCACTCAACTTTCCAAAAGTGGCTGAGGAATTTCTTATTCCTTAGCTCTGGCTACCCGTTCTAGGGATCTACAGCCGTGAGTATATGTATGTATGTATGTACTAATTAACCTATCTTGCTGTGTAGTTTTAATTAGAATAGCACTAAGCCATTTCTGCCCGCAGGTGTCGTAAGAGACGTCTTCTTAAAGTGTTTTTCGGGCAATTTGGCTGGACAAAAATCATAGCCGTGAATATTTATCTGCTGTAAAAGCCAAAATACATTTCTATACCACTCACGACATACATCACTTTGTTTTGCTATTTTAATCTTCAAAGCATATCCTTGCTCTACATCTCTTCAGCTACAAAGAGAACCGTGCTATTCAAATGAAGACCACATCAAAGCGGTCCATTCATTCATCTCAATGTCAAGATTATCTAGATCCTATTGCCGAAGAGTGGGAGGCAACAATGGGTACCCTTGACTTTGAACCATTGTAACTATTGCTATTCAATTTCATCACGATTTTAAAACTTCTTTGTATTGAGTAATGATAATCTAAGTAGCATGCCGACAAGTGCAAGGACGTGTAAAAATGAACATACTTTCTCGAGAGATTCCTTTAATTGTTTATTGTAACATACATAAATACATATACCCACAACATTGCCACAGCCTTTGGAAGTTGATAGGGAAACAAGAAAGTAGAAATAAAGTACCGTTTATTGTAAAAATACAATTTCTTTTTTACTTCATGTCATTTTTTCCATTACAGGCTGTCAATACAAAAAGTTAGTTATTTTCCTTATTACCATAAAAGTAATACTTACATAGAAATTAATCAACTACCAAATGATTCGCCATACCCACCACGCGGATGTTTAAATGAGATGAAACAACAGATATATTGCTTGAATTGGCCGTCGTATTAATGCAAGTACCAATCATGGTGCGATTATGAGGAATTAGATAGGACATAAATTGCTATGTAGAGTGTTTGATTAAGATGCGCGAGCGGCAACCAGGGCAAAACGCACTCCGGACGCAGAATAAATGGATAGATCGAAAGCCTAGCTTCATGATAAAAATACCTCCATGAACGATATTGAATTTAACTAAAAAAGGCAGAATTGTACAGTTAAATGAAAACTGCGGTAACTATTTTCTGTAGGCTCTTAAAGATGACATGTTATTGTTAACTAATTGCAATGTTAGAGGCGATTTATAAGTTTAAGTGATGTGTTTGGAAAACCCACTACCAACAATCATTTATTACCTAAATTGTCAGAAGATATATTAGTTCGTTGTTAAAAAACTTGTTTTTTTATGTTAGCCCAGAGTGAGGTAGTTTTATACATTTGTTTGTATAGCTACCAATACCAAAACCACATTAATAAGGTACATACTTCAAATAAAAACGGTACAGTATATCGACTCCCCTCACAGATCGATACCACATCACAGTGGTTAACTCATTCATAGCACGTGAAGGCGCGCGTCATTTTGCTGCTAATGACAAGTCAATCGTGCGGCCCGGTATGATCGACTCCGATATAACGGCAGGTAATGACATGTGCAATCCAGTGGGCGAGCTGTTCAGACGAGGTGGTAAGAGAGATCACGAATGCGTGTCTGAAGTCCTTTCAATTATTAATATGTAGATAGCTGTAGGTGTAAAAATGTAAGATAGTATTATACTATGTCTCGAGTACTTAATAACTCGATGCCTAGCTGTCTTCGTCTGTAAACTTGTAGGCGTATCTTTGATTTCTAGGAAGAGCTCGAGAGGTGGTCATTTGGAAGTGTGAGTATAAGTGTAGAAATATCAGCAATTGGCCAGTCTTTCTGAAGATCAAATATAGTTAGCCATAGATCGCAGAGTTATGCAGCTACTTGTGTTAATAGCAATAGATGAATATGCTGAAATAAATCTCTCGTGCACATTTCCAGAAAGTCAGATCTATTCGTCGCTAGTTCTACAATCACTGGAAGATGTGACAATTCTTTGAGGAATGCTGCAAAGATTTGATGAAATTTTAGCAGTGTTTTTTCTTGCAAACGTATGCTTAACACAAGGCAACGCTCTAATTAATATAATAAAAACTGGCTCCTAACAGTCTACATTTTTAATCAAATCAATATTCTCTGTAATGCAATTATCAAGATTATATTGACCTGCAATTATTTTTATTATTATCGCATGAGATTTCTCTATAACCTTGTTCTATTATAAAATATTTCTGCTTATATAAAAAACATTGTATGTAATTATAACGCAGCTGAGATTAACGTTATCGCAACGTGTTTACTCTTTAATTTTATTTAGAGACCTGGCATTATATATTTATTTTCAAAAAGGCCCTAAAATAAAATTTCTTTCCATTTTAAAGTGTAAGAGCCATTTCCTTATAGTGATAAGGTCGAAGCTGGATCCATAAAATTTTACGGTTTTTTCACACTTGTTGCTAAAAATAATTATATTTTTTTAATAATTGTTTAGTGTTGTTAATATGCATTATTAATAATACTATTTGGATGACTCTAACTCTCACACTATTTTAAGTAAAACTTTTAAGATATTAACAGATTTGAATCAAATTAGTATGTTAAGTATTGTAATGAGGTTCTCCTGGGGCAAGTTGTCTTATAAGGGGCATAGCTCTAAAAAACAATAACTTAATACACCTTCATACTTGTGTTTTATACTTTTATGATGGTTAATGATTGATGAACTTCATGATTGAACATTGTGTGGAACACTGACTCAATTTGCTATCAGTTTTTTTTACCATGTATTATATAGTAATTGATATGATTCCATTCTCAAAACATTCATCTGTTACCGGTTGTGGAATAACGAATCTTTGGTGTGACTTACCGGTTACGTAAACATACAAATAATATGACTTTGTTAAAAATTCATTGGCTTCCAAATGTCCGTTTCTCTTACATTGCCAATTTGCATGCACAAGTGAGTTGAGTATTTGTTTCGCTAATGACTGTACGTGACAATTGCCATTTTTCATGCTTTTTTCTCATATCCTTTCATAACATACAAGTGGCGACTTTTGAAGTTTTGTAAATTATATAATGCACACTCGTTCGCTTGTTTTAGTCATAAACGGAAATATTGTGTGTACAAAGATAAATGGATGATGTACGTGTTTTGTTTGTCAGGATGAGGTATACTTTTCTAAAATATGGTGTGCAGATGGTAATTCGCGTACATTGGTTTTTGTGTAAGCTGGTAAATATAAGTGAACTTTACAGCATACTAGTGGCCACTCGCTTTATAATTCCATTTCAAAAAGGGAAAATAATTCATATAAATAATATATCTATTTTTATTCATATTCAATAAATTAACATATATAGCAATTTAGCTGAGGAGCATTACTTCTCAGCTTTTGCTGTAGAGACTCTCGGTCCGTGGGGCCCAGATGCGCGTCGTTTTTTTAAAGAAATTTCGACGTGCCTGATCGAGAAATGCGGAGATCCGAGGGCTGGCGCATTCTTCGCTCAAAGAATCAGCTTAGCGATTCAAAGGGGTAATGCAGCCAGCCTTCTCGAAACCCTGCCACCAGGCGGCAGCGATTTCGAGAGTATTTTTTATATAATTTAATGTAGGTTAGGTTTTTCATATATTATAATTTTATTTTATTTTTTACCTGTATATATAGTTAAATGTGTAAATATAAATAATATTACATTTAACATGTATTAGAATTAAATATGTTGTGTTTGTTATATACTCATTAGATGTCCTTTTTGTAAGTAAAGTTTTAATTTATGTAGGCTTGATAATTTTTGAGTAAATGGAGGAAAAGGCAAGATGGCGGGTGACCCGGTTGATTTGCTGCATAGTGTAAGTGTTCGCACGTAAGCCATTGATTTGACATAGAAATTTATGTTTTAAGTTTCTCACTAATTGTTATTTTCCATAAACAATATTTTATACACGATATCGACGACATCAGATAAACTAGTGAAAGTAATTGGACGTTATCAATATTCATGAATCAAAACATCTTAACCTAATTTCGATAACGGTATTATTTAAAAATTGTAAGTATACCAATTAGGTTTATTCAATTTAAAACACAAACTCGTGGCTATAAATCCGTAAACGGTATAGCCAGAGCTTTGGAATAAGAAATTCCTGAGCCACTTTTGGAAGTTGAGTGGGGAAAAGATTATTATAAATATTTGTTAATGACGGGTCTCCAATCAAATTGCCCAGAAATCACTTAAAAAGCCCCTATATCCGTATATATATAGTCGTCTTACGTACATGCACGGGAAGAAACGGGTTAGTGCTATTCTAAGCCGATAATACACGGCCATTTTGTTAACCATTTTATTTTTTTATTTAAAACACCACTTTATCAGAATAGAAAACATCGTCATTAGAGATAGCGGTCTATTTCATAAAGAGACATTCGCTAGTATATTTGCGGTGACTATGCAGAGTTCTAACCTCACAAGTTTCATGTCATTACGTATAACTACTCAACTAACACTCAAATAGAAAAATAAATTACTTTACGTTACTAAATTGAGTTTTTAATAGAAATATCAGTTAGTATCTTTCTCTGTATCATAAAATATATTTGGTTTCTAATCAGCACTATAAGAATAATCATTAACTAGTGGGTAACCCTGGCGCGACTACGTCGCGTCCAATAAAATGAGTTTATTTTGAAATTTTCCGACGAATCACAGCGCAGCTCTTTTAAATTTCTAGTGAATTTTTCTGATTGGCCGGTTTGAAAAAAAACCGCACCACCAATCAATCACCGACCAATCACAGCGCATCTCTGATCGACTAAAGTTTGCGCGCGCTTATGACACTTAAGCAAAGTCTATGAGCGAAAATCGAAACTTTTAAATTCTGTAACAATTAACTTAATCCAGTTACATCAGATGTCTGAATTTCGTGCACACCACGGCCGCGAACTGTACAAAAGATACCTGAACCAAATTTCTAGCTTAACTCATCGCATCACAGGCTTCCGGGCAAGAAAGAGGCTTACAGAAATAATATATTAAGATTATCTATTTTTACTTATTTTTTACCTATTCGGCTTGAAGCAGATCGTAAAACTAGCTATTGAACTACCTACTGGTACGTTAGTTATTTAGATTCATATAACTTTTAATTATACCATATTTCCTTTTCTTAAATAGCGTGATATCGTAACTTTTAAAACTCTGAACGCTTTTTCGGGATTATATCCCTGAAAAACAATTCTTGTTAAATGCATCAAAAATCTTTAATGACAACTTTCTAGAAGACAATAACCCATGACAACACTAATAAAATAAGCGCATATAATGCTTTTACATTCAAATAATCCTTACCTTCGAGTGGGTAATAAAATAAAATACGATATTTTGACTTACACACATTTTGTATTTTAGTATCTTCATAAGTTACCATAACAAAGGTCGGTTAAAGTACCTATTATGGAATCATCGCATCTTACTTACTACGAAGTGTCTATTCACAACAGATTTGTTCTCAAATATGCAAAACCAAGATATAAACATAAATGCACATATGTCTTTATGGCATTGAACTTTGGCGAGGTAAGACGAACCTGAGAATAGACGAATGGACACCAGGTGACAAAGTCACGTGATGTTCAGAAGTATTAGTACCTCTGCCAACCCCTTCGGGGATATTCGGCGTGAACGTTTATGTTATTATTATGTTATGTTATATTCTGCCGTCTTATGCCGGCTTAGAATGTCACTACCCCTTTCTACCCACGGTTGTCATAAGAGGTGATTAAGGGTATGGGGATTTTTAAGTGATTTTTGGGAGATGCGGTTGGAGATGGAGACCCATCACCCTTGAATCTCTGGATTTATGGCCGTGAGTATATGTATGTATGTTATTCTGGTAGTAAATTTGCAAAAAAACGAATAAACTTTTTTTCTTCTACTTCGTGGAAATTTTTCGTTGCGTCATGCCTCATGAATCCAGAAAAGGTCAACAAAAGGTTTTGTGTTTTTATTAGGCTGTGCGAGTGATTTTTATAATGGAACGGGCAAATTAATGAGGTAGTGTATTTTTTACCCATGTGTTTGTTTTTATATCACAACCACCAAGTACCGCACACCCATCGTTTTTTTATTAAAATACCATGAATCCACTACTATTACCACTACAAGCCAATATCATTCTTTCAAGTTGGATAATAACTTATTAAAATTAGTTTGAAGTCTATTAGGTACGAATACATTTTACAAAATAAACCTTTTACAGTTACATGTCCCAGATTAGATTCTAAAGACCTCTTTAACACTATGCTTATTTTCGTTCACGTCCACACTTTCGACGAACAAGCTCTCAGTAAACGAAAAGCTCTTAGTATATTTGATTCGTGAAGTGAAATAACACTGGCCATTTTCTGTTTGTATGTTTGCTAAGACACATTGCAAGTACCGACGAGACGACAGCGGGGTTTTTGAAGTGTGTTGCTGGATTATCGTACCCATGAATGTCAATATCTTTAAATTCACGACCACAACACTATTTATGGTTAAACATGGGTTAAACAGAGCTTTAGAAGCATAAGAACTCCGTTTACAGCTTATGTTAGTGTCATCGTGTTGATCAGTTTGAAAACTCTATTGAAATGTGACTAAAATTCATCATCTAGTGATTTTCTTACGAGGCGAATAAGAAAATTAGACTAGCGAGGGCTCATGTAGTTGCTAATGGGCGATATGTATGGAAGTCTACCATCTTGTCATCTTTTCGAATGTCATTATTTAGAAGTTTTTATGTTGGGTGTAATTATATTGTTAGAAATTATGGTTTATGAAGCTATGACTCTCCCTTTTTAGGACAAGGGCTTGCATAGCCGTTGGTATGGTAACAAAGATGTTTTTTGTTACTGTCATTTAAAAATTGTGTTTTTCAGAGCATTATGAATCATTAGTCTCGATTTAGTTTTATTCAAAAACACAGTCGTTAAGCTATGTATGAGGCTTTCAAGGTGGTATAAAAACCCTGACACGCATTGGCCACTAACCTCTCTATCAACCTGATAGTATACTAGTGCAGGTTGTATATATTCTTTATCATGTTTTTGGTTAGCGGGGCTTGAATTCAAAGTTACCATAACGAAGCTGCATTAATAATTCATAGAAAAGGATAAATACAAGTTTGAAAAAGCGTAAACAATTATATTTTTTGCAAAAACTTGTTAAAAAACTTTTTTTTTCCTATACACTCGATACATATACTCAATAAATAAACATTGCTTACGCTATAAATCCTGAAAAGGTGAGCCAGAGCTCCAGAAATAGAAATTGCTCGAGTCAAAAGTCGAGAACAGAAAAAATATAAATAAAAATCATATAAACGAAAATGAATAACACTACACCCTTTTCTGTCCGTGGGTGTTCACCATCACCACATCACCAAAAACCTTAACTTTACAATCTTCCCACTGAACTTCCAAAAGTGGTTCAGGAATTTCTTCAGAAGTTCAGGTATGTAATTTTGATTTTAAATTTGATAGAAACGGAACCATAAACCCAACATCACAATCAGTGATGATACTAATTAAATGCAAGTAGATCCTTGGACCATTGAGATACGGAAACAGTTTCACTTAAAGACGAAGCATCATAGCTGGTAATTGTAAAGGTAAACAACTTTGTTCGTCTGTCTGTACTTACGACCTCGCTCATTGTACTTTAATTGAGATTACAGTAAAGATCATTAAAACAATATCTGAATTCACGTAACTACTTCACGCTGTAAATTCACGTGCGTAAGTGCATGTTTCAGATACAATATAAAAAAGAATGGTCTCGTTTGTCCCTTTAGACTAAGAATTTAAGCTTCAGATGGTTTCAGCTTCTTGTTATTTTATTTTATCCATTATATTTAAATGTGCAATATTCCAAAATAACCAAAATCTTTCAACATATAAATATAGATATGTATTACAAAATCATTTTAACGTTTCTATTGCTTCGGTAGCGACTATAGCAATCAATATATTATGATTGATACATTGTCGCACCAATTTGTCAAACAATTCCTCTTTTTTACATCATGTTACTTTTTAAATTAGACAGCACAATTCAATTACGGTCTACACGTAAAGTAAAAATTTACTTAACCAAATATGAAAATTTCAAAATAAAGCCTTGTATTCGCGCTTACCGCACTGCAAATATGGTACCACTGTATGCCGATTCGCTCAACCATATCTGCATCAATCTCGACGTCTTGAATAAAATATTTTATACCATTTACATATTTATTTAAATATGTTAGAGATTAAATTCGCTTGGCACCTCAAGGACCTTGTCCTAGTCGCACGAGGCAAAGAACAAGTTAATAATTATATTTTGACCTAAAATGTTAGCTATTTACGAATTTGCATCGTTTGGTTGGTCAGCTCTGACTCAGCTGCTAGAAGATAATAGTTGTTACAACTGAAAATTATGTGGTTGCTTTTACTATGAGTTCATTGATACTTGCGGTATTTTTTAAATCATAAGGCTATAATTTTAAATCGGTGTCTAGTCAATTGACACAATATTAAGCCAGGAACTCAATGAATACAATTTAAACTAAAAAAACAGGCTGCTTCATATTATATTAACATTAATAAGAAGTCTTATTTTTCCAGTAATACTTTAAAATAATTTATGAAGGATAGGAAATAAAATGCCATTACCATCATTACCATCTTCTCCCCAATCAATTTCCAAAAGAGGCTGAGGAATTTTTCATTCCAAAGCTCTGGCTACCCCGTTAAGGGATTTATAGCCGGAAGTATATGTATGTATGTAACAATTTGTATTAAAGCTAATACAAATTGTAAAGCACTGCTACTACTACAAGGATAATGGTGAGCGCGTTTTATGTTCCATCATTAGCACGCAGTACGTAAGCTATAACATACACTAATTAGAGCCGTAATTCACACCAATATTCTATGACTTAAATAAAAGAGTAGAATATTTACATGCCATATGGTACATATGGGCATATATTAGTAAAACCAGGCAAATTTATTTCCCAAGCAGTATTAACCAAATTATATATGGGAAGGTTGTTGTGTGATGGGTTTACCAACATTCACAACAAGGTATTCTATGGTAACATTTTACCAATTCTTCTTATAAAAAGCTGTTGGTTAGTTTATAAGTGACGCTTTGACTGTATATACATGCGTCCATACATATACTCACGGCTATATATCCCTAAAAGGAGTAGCCAGAGTTCCGGAATAAGAAATTCTTTAGCCACTTTTGGTAGTTGAGTGAGGAAAATATTACAAATAATCTGACTTAACCTTCAAAGAAAAAAATTTTTTAGCTATGGGTGTAGTTATATTCCAGCAATTTTCCGAATAAGGATACCATGCCTAAATGATTGCTTGAAAAACTCATATAGGATGATGTAACCTTTACTGGGGGCAATAAAACTTAGTTATAAACGTATGTTATTCACACTAATTAATGCATAAAAACATAAAATCATTTTAATTACATTTAAAGGAATCATTAAAGGCATCATGCTGGACACTGTTTTGCTGTAGGCTGCCAAATTGTACATTACATACAAACACACTTAAAAATAATGTTTTTTAATGATAACAATTAAGAGAAGCTTAAATAAGTTTAAAAAAGTCGCGTAATCTGTTGAAAGTACAAATTGAAAAATGTGATAAATACTCGTTTTAAATCGCTGAATGTCATTTATTTTAAAATTATACTTGATCAATATAAAAATAATATAGCTTTAATCTCATAGATAGGTAGTTGATACACTCTAATATCCATATTCAAATAGGTTTATTACCTGATATAAACTGCTATGAAATAAAATACTCAATATTAAGGCTGGTAATGAAAAGAGGCTTTGTCGCAGGTATTCTTCAAACAGGTTTTTTATAGATCAAGTTTTACCTGTGTAGTATTGACCTTCGAAACATTTTGGTGGCCAATGAATGCGTCAATCGTCATATTTATCTTTCCAATATTATAGGTTTTGCAAATATTATTGTCTGTGACTTTGAGACATATACATACATATGCTCACGGCCATATATCCTTAGAAGGGGTAGCCAGACCTTCAGAGCAAGAAACTTATCAGCAACATTTGGAAATTGATAGGGGACATGATGGTAGAAATAAAGTATCGTTGTTGATGGGTCCCCAACCGCATCGCCCAAAAACCACTTAAAAAAGCCTCATACCCTTAGTCGCCTCTTATGACATCCGTGGGTAGAAAGGGGTAGTGACATTCTGAGCCGGCCCTACATGGCTTTGAGACACAACACCAACGATTTAAATTATATTTTTCAGGGAAGACTAGACGGATTTAACGTGACTAATCGTCTCATCAGACACATAGTCCGTGAAATAAGTCTGACAAGAATATTTAGTGTGGCTTTTTAGTTTAAGTAAGAAAGCTTATTGCTATGGCTTTGAATAAAATTATACGTGTATAAGTGGCATTAGATGTGACCAAGGCATACGGCGTTTTTTAATTATTTGTTTAATTGTGTGGGGAGCCCAAATTTTATGATAGTATATTCCACTTCTACATTAGTCGACTGAGCTGACCAAGCCATATACAAATTATAGTATTTAGGCATAAACATTTATTTACTCAATATGTACCTGAAAGGCAATTTTCTTATAACAGCATTTTAACTTTAACGCAGTTATTATCTTATCTTTAAAAACATTGATCAATCGGTAATAACAATCTTTAAAAACTCGTATATCAACAATTTATATGCATCTTGATCCAATCTTAAACCATACATGTGTGAATGTGGCTGACATTTATGTTAAAATATCCTTAACCAATCAATAAACCCTTTAATCGAACGCATGAATAAGGCTTGTTTGCGAGCATCTTAAAGAATGTTTTAACAAGTTACAAGAAAGAAACCAGCTCTTCATGAAATGAGGCCTTTACTAGATTCTGTCAAGCCTAATTGCCTAGAGATAAGGCAGTCATTAGATGTAAGTCAAGTTTACCCTCCGCTATTAGGTATTCCATGGCTTGGTTTAATACCGGTCTATCAACCCTCATCACTTGTTGACCTTGATACTTTACGTTGTTACGATTAATTAAGTTTTTTTTGCTATATTTGTACAAAGTAGATCACATCGCATAAACTTACCATAACTGAACAAGGTAAAGAAGCAGTCTGATAATAAGCCACCGTGTTACACTTGAAATGTTATACTCTCAATAATAGATTTACTTAGTACTATAACATTGTGATAAAAAATAAAATTCATAATAAATTACTAATCGACCATTTACTCTCATCCATGGAAAAATATTGTGGTAGAAAAGTAGCTATTATACTCGATGAAGTATTTCACAATAAACATGTATGTTACCAAATAAGTATAACTTTAGTAGTGATCGCTATTTAAAATTTAAAAAAAGAAAAATTACTTAACAAAAGCGAGACAAGAGATTTTGAACATTTTGACAGATAAACTTATATATGCTCATCCGTTTACCATTTGCGAGGTATTGCTGAAAGCGATTTTAAGAACTGGTTAGAGGCTGTAATGCCACGTTGTTTATTTGCCGATAGCACTGCTTTTTAAAACTTTGTATTATAGTCTCATAAACAAATACCTTTTTAGAACATAATCTTAAATATGTAAAAAAACATACGAATTTCCAAGGCCGGTTATCAAATGAATACATCGATACTCAAGTTAACGCAAACTAATAGTTTTTGTAGCGTTTATGGGCTATCTGCAAAGTGGCGTAAATTGTTATAGCACCCCGACCGACAGGTCTGAGAGCGTAAACACCCGGACGTCGTTTACAACAAGGACTGATTCATCCATGCTTCTAATTACAATGGGATTGGATTGAAAGATCTTGTATCTGGTAAATGTTTAACAATCGGATGAGATTGGCAATTGATTGATGATGATTGAACCATGATGAATGAAACTCACTATGTAAGTATTAATACCAATTATTAGTAGTAATACCCACATGAGATTTTCATGAACAAAAAATCATACATACATATACTCACGGCTATAAATCCCGTAACGGGGTAGCCAGAGCTTTGGAATGAAAAATTCCTCAGCCACTTTTGGAAGTTGATTGGGAAAAGATGGTAATGATAAATGTTTTTGGTGACGGGTCTCCAACCACATCGCCCAAAAATCACTTAAAAAGCCCCTATACCCTTAGTCGCCTCTTACGATCACCCACGGGTAGAAATGGGGTAGTGTTATTCTAAGCCGACACTACACGGCATTTAAACCATGTTTTTTTTCATAAACAGGACTCATATACCATATACGTGTCATAAAGAACTTGAAAAATACTTAATGAGCGGTAGAATAAATATCATAATTATAAACACATAGAAACAATACAGCCAGTCAAAGATAACTCAGCCCAATTAAGCCAATTGTCCAATCATATCATAATGAGTAGAGCATAATCTCTCTAAACGTTAATTTCATCAGAGATACACAGAGCTAAGTGCGCGTTTCATGCGAGAACCAAATGTCATGTCATGAGGTCGTCAAATGAAATATTGCAAAAGCGCGGCCTCACTCTTAAGTACTCTTACAAACATTGGCCCTACTAATGCACAGTTTAACATGAGTTTCGTAAACTGCGTTAGAATTATTGTTGGTCAGATACCCTCACAATGTTAGTTGATCTGGTGAAGTGGCCATGACACTTGACGTTGAATTTTTTCGTAACCCCAACCTCAAAACTGCAGTGAGCCACGATGCTTAGTGGCGCGAGCAAACCCGTTCTATCACACGCCACTGATTTGAGCATCATAAAAAATATCCAAGTTCATTACCTGGCTAAAAACTTATATCGCGATCTGTTGAGCATAAAGTGATTAAAGTCGGTAATTGCTAAAAATCCACAACTTGTCTTTCACGCGATCACGTCTCTCTAAATACATATAGAAGTGCAAGCCTTATAAATTAAGCATCATTTGATTTAATTGTATTTTTACAATATATTTTGGTCGACGGTGAAAAAACCTTTATTTTAAATGGCACATGCATGCTATAATTGTGTAGGTACTCGTTAAATTTAAACTTTAAAAAAATACTAACGGGACTTATGAAAGTTTCGAAGAGCATACACATGTACAAGTTTGAAAGCAAAAGAAATTCATGCTTGTGATCCAATCTCAGGTAAATACTCACAAATGAAATACCTGGATTTTAATTCACGTTAAGATACGGCAGAGGAATGTCTAAAAATTGCGAAACACGCCACGGCCATAACAACCCGTGCATGATTACACTCAGCAATCACCATTTACACATTCTTCAACATAACTCTCTTTATTGTATATTTTGTATCTATAAAAATCGCATCAAACCATCAAACTTAGAACAATTAATATGATCGGACATAAAAGACGTGTTCGGTCATATTTTAGATAACAATCGTGCAATTTCATAATATTGAAACGGCATAAGAATAATAATGAATACAACGTTGTATTCCTAAATAAATAAATAATAAAATATTAGCCGAGAGCTAAATTCACACTAAATTATTTTTTTCTAGATCTCACTAAAATTTAGTTTGTCTGAAATAATTTTGATAGTTTTCCTTATTTCTTTAAGTGTGATTTTGTTTTAATCAAATTAATAAATCTTGAGTGTTAACTTTAGCCGCTTACATCGTAAAAGACAAAAATAAAATCTATACATATAGATATATGAAACTTACCTTGCTTGTTGATATCCCACAGCACCACTTTACAGCCGAGTCTCGCCAACCTCAAGGCCATCAGGCTGCCCAAACCGCCACCACCACCTGTCACCACTGCCACACATCCTTTCATATCTTTCTTCGGATGCCCGGTTATCCTTAAATATATGGCTTTGACGATTTGTCCAATAATAGTTACAACGAAGAGAATGAGGTCAAATATGTTTTGGACGACGGAGTATTTGTCTCGCATACATTCTGGGATCTCACTAGTGAGGGGACCCGGCCTCATGCCGTTGATGTACTCGTGGGTTTCCACTGACATGATGGCGGTTTCAAGTTGCTGGGCTAGAGGAACCACTGGGCATCACTCGCTGTCAGGTGGTTTTCTTGTTCATCACGTGTATGGCGCACTATCTGGAACAAGACACATTTGCTTAGTTTTTTTATCTATGTCTATATCTATGAGCTATTATGAGGTCAATAGATAATGCACACATATCAAGATAGTCCTAATAGTCCTACAGCGCCATCTGATTCAGTATATATTTTGTATTTATAACATACTCGTAACATAACATAAACGTTCACGCCGAATATCTCCGAAGGGGTTGGCAGGGGTACTAATACTTCTGAACATCACGTGACTTTGTCACCTGGTGTTCAGAGTACCCACGTTTTGCATGGACAGTGTACTCACGTGATAGGGGGCAGGCCTATCGCCGTTTTGTACGAATACACTGTCACATGACTAAGTACAACTCAGCCATGTGGGTTTCCTCACGATGTTTTCCCTCGCCGTTAACAACCATGATAAATTAACCACACATATGTCTTTAGAAAAGACAAATTGGTGTAGGCCCGACCCAGGATTTGAACACTAGTCTCTTGCACGATAACCGAGTGTTCTACCCACTGGGCTATCACGGTTGCTCATTTTGTATTTATACACAACCAAAATAACTAATTTAAGAAACAAAAGATATTAGCTTACGATCAATAGTCTCTGCCTACCCCAATGCGAACTAATGGCGTAAATGTATGTTTGTATGTACAATGCTTACCATCCGGTGTGAAACCTAGGTAAACTTATGTATTTATAATTATAGTAAGGTTATGAGGATTTATTTCATATCAAGAAGAGGTGGGTTAGTCCGCTACGAAAGAAGTCCGCTAGTTGGTATGAAATATCGTTGTGGAAGCTAAATGTAATATTGACATTGCAGCCATTATTGACACAAGGTCAAAATGCTTACACTCAATTATAAATATTATTTGTAAAAAACTTTATATTTTCTTTAATTACTATAATTTCCCAACATGCGCTTGTATCTAAAACTAAGTGTCGACAAGATGATTATAAACATTAATAATAACAGCATGAACATTGACAATTTGAGATAAACTTGAGATCAGCTGTAATTACCCTCCAAGTCGTACACGTGTTGTATGACTATCTAGAAAATATTCCATTGATTTTTTTAATCCTATATTGCTTCAGCATAAGTCTTCCAAGAGGGACCATATATCCATAATATTTTATAATATTATTTAATACTTTTATCATATGGACTACTATATGAAGCGTGGTATTAAAATTGCCGAAATAAACATAGAATAGAATAGAATAACTCTTTATTGCACATCAAACACAAATTTACAAAAATAATAATATGATCAAACAGTTTACAGTGAGGTACAATTGGCGGTCTTATCGCTAAAAGTGATCTCTTCCCAACCTTTGGAAGGTGAGATCGATAAATTAATTATTTGGGTAGATGCACAAAACAAGGCCAAAAAAAACATAATAACTAATCTATTAAGCTTACTTGAAACTAACTTATTTAATTTAAATAACAATATAAATATTAATCATACAAAATGATATAGATATTTAAAGAATAAATATACATGTGGCCACGCCTTTTAATTACAATAATAACAGTATAAACTACCCGTTTTTCACTAATATTGATAGTAATTTTTTACAAGGCCTCTTCGTTAAAGAAAAAAACAGCGGAACCAACAACCAGTGAAGTTTACTTTTGTAAAGATTGTAGGTAAAAACAGAAATTCATTTTAATTTTATGTTTTTTGACATGAATTCCTCATGTGGGGATTATTACTCATAAATAAAAGATGTTATTAAAGGTATTTGTGTCAGCCAGTGTCGAAATTTTTCTTTCCTTTAATAACATCTTTTATTTATGAGAAATTCAATTTGTTTAAACAGTTCTACTAAGCGAATAATATGCCATACTCAGATTTCAAACAATACTATTTTGTTTGTTATATTGCGGTTTTTTAAGTTATAATTATAACTAAATTCAAATATTACAATGCCTCGCAAATTGATGTAACCAATACAATATTTTTATCATCTGTTTGTCAAATTTTGTTGTCATAAAAAATACAAAACGGAATCCATAAAAAAGCTTAAAATAAACTCATGTATAATTTTACTTAGAGGTAACAAACCATGTTTTCCCTCACTATTAAGAACCTTGATAAATTAACCACACATACACGTATGACTTACTCCCACCAGCCTTAGGCCGGACTCAAAATTCGTACTAAGTTTCCTATATATGAAGCGGTGTTCTTCCTACTGATCTCAAGGTTCCTACTATCCTTTGGAATGTACCAATTAATACCAAGCAAAATGTAGCAAGAAATCGTGACGAGCGTACAACTGCACGACTGCATATGATGACAGAGATACTGGTAGTTTGCACCACTTGACATGTTGCACACACAGCACAATCGATGTTTTACAGCATCTGCCATTGCATTGTGGCATGATTACCTGTAATGACGGAAATCATCAAATCTAATACGATTGTTGTCGACCTCGTCAGACCGACGACACTCCAATCCAATATGAGTGTATGCACTCCAGCATGCCTTGCGTAACACTAGCTTCTTACACTGTCAATCGGTACTAAAGCACTTATCAAATATTTCAACGATATGTCAAATATCTCACATTAAGTGGTTTGTAAATTCTTCAACTTGCGAAGCGTGACGTCGCAGTGCCTGAAGCGGTTGGCTGGTTTCTTTGGATCCTCACGTGATATTATATCACTTGGATGGTTTAGGGGGCTAGCCGTAATAGTTGGTTTACCATGTTTATACATAAATAATGGCATCTGAACAAGTTGAATCATCTGTGCTTAAACATCAATTATAAAATGTATTTTATTTAATATAATATTAAATTGTTCACTTTAGTATTTTCAATTCCAACTTGGGTGTTTATATGATTATTTTCTGAACATATATTTCTTTATTAAAAATGTAGGATAGTATCCTTTTGTACTCTCGTATCTATAGATGAATTTAGTACATCGCCTGATATAAATTGAGTATACCCTAATCCGTGAAATAAGGTAGACCTATTCTTATCCGACACTGAAAGCAACATGTACGAATATGAAATGATGTGAAATGATTTTTAAACGAAGACTTATTACTTCTTTTCTTATCACTGTGAAAACAAACAACACATTGCATTTTATTTTTTGGTGTAATGTTAACCCAAACTGATAGCAGTAATTAATGAAATAATATATTTCTAAAAAGAACATAACTCATCCAGGTTAGAATGAATGGCGATGGAAATATTAGCGTTGCTAAACGAGTAATCCATTTACTCTACTATGAGTACCATTCCATGGTCTCAGTCGCTTATTAGTGGTGCTTGAACTTGTGATGAAAGGGGCTTGTGGTCTATAACATATTGTATCTCTATTAAATATAACACTAAGTTGCGTTATTAATTTTTGAAATGTTAACTTTCCATATTCGACTCAATTTTTTATAATGTGTAGTCACCATAACTTCAGGCAACCAAGAGCTAAGATGACGCTTACTTCACTTCCTTATTTGGCATTCGTGATGAGGATAATAATCATTCAAAACTTATCTGATGTATGAAACACTTTGCAGATTCGTTGTCATATTTCGGTCGCGTTTTACTTATCCTGTTGCGATCTTTTATCAAACCATTGCGTATGCATGTAGAAATCCAAAGTTTGGTCTTTGGGTTTAGATATGCATACACAATCTGTTAGTTCCCAATTGGGCTAGGCAGAGATTATCAATCGCAACTTTGTATGCATCTAGAATTTAGATTTTGACGTTGTAAATAAAATTATTAAATGTTAGAATGTTTTTTGTTCATGTTAACCTCATGTGGGAATTATTTCTAATAAATAAGTACGGAGGCGTATACCCGGAGGTCGTGGGTTCGATCACTGCTGGTTGTCGAATTTTTTCTTTCCTTTATTTATTAGAAATAATTAAATGCTACATTTCTATACAGGATCCACTACAATGTAAATTAGTGAGATTCGTCAAAAAAAACATCGAAACTGATATGCCTTAAAAAAAAGGGATGTAGCTCATTAATAGTGTTGTAATTCCTTTCACCCGATTTGCGGATCTATCAAAATATTATCAATCTCGTTTTTACCCCGGTTTTCTACAAGCCCCAACTTCTGAAACTCTATAAATATTTCACACTTGCATTCATCAGCACCTATTTCGCTGCAAATTGCTCAGCCATGCGGCATTAGACTAATTAAGTAGTAAGCCGTTCATGTTATCAAATTATCAAAATGAATATTAAAGTGACCTTCACAGTGAGAAATGCCAGAGTAGACGTTACGATTACGACATCTTGCTTCTCTTATTTTTATGTATTAGCAATACGTCACACTCTGTATAATTTAATATTTCCTAAGTTTTGTACGCATTTTGAAAAGCGCGCGAAGAATATAATTATATTATAAGTCTTACATATGTGCAATGATAAACTAGTGTCTCAAGACTAAGTACAAATTGTTAGTGTCAAATATTTTTTGTGTATTAAGATACAATCCTTTTGAAAATGGTATTTACTATTTAAATTATATTAAATCCATAAATACAGTAAAAATATTCATAATTATAATTGATTTGTCAGGACCGTAAAAAGTAGCACTTCATAGTTTTGGCTTATCCTAATACAAATTAATGGCATTACTATAAGTTTTGTTTCATTTCTCAGTAACAATTATCAATTTATATTCACTGTAAAATCGAGTTTTAATGATGTTTATAAAAACACATCACCATTTAACATTATTTTTTGCATATTGATAAAAGGGCTTTTCAGAACATTCAATAGAAAATGTTGTATGCACTTAAGTGAACGGCCTTGTCTTTTCTCATAATGTGATTCTTTATTAATTTATCGTCGTTTCGTCAACTTTAACAATTTAGCATGGTCACTCCAGTGTAGGGCTGCCATCACCTGATCTGCCGACGCCGGACGAACACGGCAAAAAACCCGGACATTTGGGCGAAATTTCGTTTTTTCCCCGGACGCCGAATTTTAGCAAAAAAAAAGTCATCTTTTTTAAAAAAAAAATTCGTTCTTTTTAAAATAGTATGAAGTCGGTAGGCACGCATGTTTAAAATATAACTCTTACTGTGGTAACAAAATAATTATTGAACACTCGTTTTTAGGTATCAATCAAATTATTAAATAATAGGTACGTAGGTAGCTACTTCTATAAATTAACAATACTAAGAGACTAAGGCCCACTTTAACCAAAGAAGAAATCGTGTTCAGATTTAGCGAGTTTCTTTCTCTCGTCCATTGCTGCGTGACAAGTGAAAAAAATCTCTCTACGTTGGCGTTATGGGCTGGAATGCAAAAGTAGTACTGAGCAATTTTTAGTAATTCCGAGTATAAGTGTGAGGGGGGTTTTGAAAAAATTCAGCCAAAGCCGATTGGCGCTTAAAAGCTTATCGCCGTCAGTGTTTAAGCTGTACGCTTTTAGGTTGGCCCATTCATCTAACAGCTTTGTGTCATCAATATCTATATTGATTTCCTTGAGGTAAATGACTGTTTTTTCAACATCAGACCACGGAGTACTTTCAGTGATGTTTGGCAACATCATCCAGTTGAATTTGTCGAAGTCCTTCATTGGTTTTTCCCACTTTTCTATGTAGGCTTTCATTTGTTTGTAAAAATCTGTACAATTTTTTTTAAACTCTATTTTTGTGTTTTCGTTTTGTTTATTTACAACTAGCTTTTTGCCCCGCGACTTCGTCCGCGTGGACTTCATTTTTTGCATCCAGTTTACATAATACCAAAATACCGAAACACTATCTCAACTTCTGTTTTTTATATTTATAATCCCGCGGGCATTGCAAATGACATAAAGGACATTGAGGCTTTTTAAGTGATTGTTGGGCGATGCAGTTTGTGACCCATCACTAACAACCTTTATTAACCTATCTTTTATCAATATATTTCCAAAATTGGATGAAGAATCTCCGAAGCTATGGCTACCCTTTTATGGAATTTATGGTTGTTAGCATATATTCATGAATGATTGATAGATGGATTTCATAAATTCAATCGCACCAAGTAATGTAAATGTAAAAAAACTCTATATTAACTTTCATTTGCTATATCAACCCGTTAGGGGTTGAGTTCCAAAAATTCCTTTTTAATTGTTCATAAGAATCATGAAACAAATATACCAAGTTTTTATGTTCAGAAATGAGAATATCTTTAGTAAGTACAGATACGGATAGTAGTTTGGCGCTGCGGCGACGGCCCGGTGCTGCCCCCTACACTGACCGTTGGTGATAGTGGGAGAGCTTGCAGCGATTGGTCGGCAATATAGGGATGATTAGTGGTGGATCTCCTTCCAAAATAATCGCTAAATTGAAGGGATAGTGCTTGTTATTATTATATACTAGTGGATCGTCCCAGCTTCGAACGGGTAGCGTTATTTTTTTTAATATCTGAGGTTTCTTTTTTCAGTCACTGCTCAAGCATTGTGAAATTCAGCGCAATGTTTTCAATTTATTAAATTTATAGCACTCCCTAAACAGTGTAGTTCGGTGATTTTAAATGCGCTTTGATGAACGGTTCAGTATTTCCGTTTAATAGCAAATTTTGGAATAAAACGCTATGAAGTATTTATAACAATCTAAAAAATAAATCATTACGTGATGTAGGATGCAACTACTGGCGCCATCTAGTATGTTATATGTAAATTAGTAACGATTCGGTTTTGGTCACGGGCGCGATGGCTTATTTTATGTATAATTTCGGTGTTTGTCTACCGATTTCTATGATTCTTTTTTTATTCAATAGGTTATAATGTGACCTTTTTTAAATTAGGGGTGAGTGAGAGGTTTACAAACGTAAGAGTAAACAAATATAATCAGAATGATCCGAACTGCTAAGCTATCAGGAATTACACGTGTTATTGTGAGTCAACCGTAAAAGATAGACATAAATTGCTGAGGATTTTTTTTTAGATAATTTTATGAAAAATATTTCCATCACACATGATTTCTATGTAAGTTAAACCATTGAGGCTGCACATGCGACGGAAGCTTAAAAAATGGAGTAACTTCTCCCGTTTTCCCAAAATTTCCCCAAATTCCCTTTTACTACTCTGCTGGAAAGTATACAAAAACCTGCGCAGGTGTATGAAGAATAATTGTACCAAGTTTCGTTAAAATCCGTCGAGTAGTTTTTGTTTCCATAAGGAACATACAAACCGACAGACAGACAGACAGACAGACAGACAAACATTTTGCTGATTGCATTTTTGGCATCAATATCGATCCCTAATCACCACCTGATGGTTATTTTGAAAATATATTTCATGTACAGAATTGACCTCTCTACAGATTTATTATAAGTATAGATAGTGTTATTTTAAGCTAACAAAACATTTTTTTACAAAAAGATTGAATTACCTGAGATACGAACCCGGGACGATTGATTCATAATAGCTCTAATTAAATATTCATAGTAGTTAGTTATACCGCTACGCCACGGAGACGTTACCGGGGCGGTGTCAAATTTTTATTACGCTTTATTTCATATTAGTCTTACTATTGATAAACAAATTTGTCATTTAAATTGATGAAACCCCTTCATCTTTCCAAAATGAACATTAACAAAGTGTCTGATGTGAATTCCATCGATGATAAAAATAATCGCTGCAATATTTTGAGCCATATATGAGTTAAGGTTTTTTGATGTTTCTATGAGAACTCTTGCGGATTCCTTAGTTTCAAGGAATCGTCGTCGTTTCATTTAGCTTCTAAATTTACATGTTAATATTCGTTTGCAATATAAGTAGATGTAAAAAAAAAAGTATACGATAAAAAAATAGTACATCATCCCTCGGGAGTTCCTTATTTTCGGGGATCCATTACCGTACCATTAAGCTTCTAAATTTTGATTTTTATATTAGTTTACAATATTTTACGTTGTTTTAAAGGATACACAGCGCCATCTCCAATGCATTTAGTAAGCAAACAATATTTTTGATTTCCCATGGGAACATATTTTTTTCCGGGATAAAAAGTACCCTATTATTTAATTTAGACTTCTAACTACACGTCTGAAAAATTTCAAAGCAATCGGTTCAGTATTTACGGCGTGAAAGCGGAACAAACAAACAAACAAACTCACTTTCCCATTTATAATATTAGTATGGATACTTTGAGCTTTAAGAGGCACAAAGTTTTCATTTATTCTGTCTTCTAACGT
Organism: Bedellia somnulentella; assembly: GCA_963576735.1. Classification (NCBI taxonomy): domain Eukaryota; kingdom Metazoa; phylum Arthropoda; class Insecta; order Lepidoptera; family Bedelliidae; genus Bedellia; species Bedellia somnulentella. The sequence goes on along the minus strand of OY755186.1, from coordinate 11,027,090 downwards.
TTTATTCAAAAATATCAATATGTTTTTGATTTCGATAATGGAGTTATCGCTTTTCTCCAATTGCTCGATTTTCCCATGGAAAACGTACATCACTGAATGTATCAGAAACATATATGCCTCTGATAGAGGGTCGTCAAAAAATGTACTAATATTTATTTCAAGTTATCGCTTACCAATAAAAAAAGTGGGTTTCCCCTGATGACAAAAGAGTCCGGGTTTCACCCGGACTCTTTTAAAAACCCCGCCCGGACGTCCCCCGGACGCCCACCAAACTAGGACAAATCCGGGGAAACCCGGACGGATGGCAGCCCTACTCCAGTGTCTCAACGCGATGCTATTAAGAAATCAGACTGAACGCTTCATTAGATTGATACACCGTTTTACCGTTGGAATTTTACCTCTGCTTATTTGTTACTTCATTATGATGAGTTGAAAATTTGAAATTATTATACCTTTTTATAAAATAAATTATTTTATTTTTTTCTCCTGTTTTTCTCACTGAATAATACCCGTAGAGCTATAATTTATTTGATGATCTCGTACTATATCGCCATAATATACATGCTGTCAAACATGCAGTTTTAGTAGGTGTTTTCAGATCAAGCTGTTGTTGTCTCTGTCACGCTCTTCGGATGAGGAGGGAGGGGGACTCTGCAAGGAGGGAATCAATAAATTTTAAAAATACCAATTTTTAAATTCTCTCGACTACTTATCATTGACGAACATCATAAACAGGAATATATAAATAAGCTTAAAATATGACGACTATAAATCGTTTCTATAAAATAAGTATTGGAAAGTGGAATCAAAATGCAGCAGATATATATACAAATTAAAAATATTGATCTTAGAGTATGGTCGCATTTCTATAAAATAAGAATTAGAAAGTGCAATCAAAATGCAGCAGAAACCGACTTTAAAAATATTTCAAATGTCTTCAAGATGTTCTTTCATTGACAAACTTCTATCCCGACCGTTTATTCAAACATCTCAAAGCATTTCGTCACACTATCTAAATATTGGTAAGAGCCGAGTGTGCAAGCCACGATATGTACTATGTCGCAAAAGGTGAATGCAGCGCGGTATTGCTCAAACGTACACCGGAACTGTACCTTCCGACGGCATGCCTTTGCGGCGACACCTGCGACCTTTGCCAAGGTCGGATCGGTTGGACACAGCCGAGAAATACAAATCTGAATGACCAGGAAATGTATTCTTTATCTACTTTTGTGAGTATTCCACAACTATAATTATAAAATAATAATAACAAAGTAAAATTAAAATGCAGCAGATTATGACTAAATAAAACAAACTGTTTTTCAGAAATGTTCTGGTCTCTTATATGCTGGTCGAATGTAAATCATATTTAAAAGTATTCTTAATAGTTATTTTGTCCACAAAATTTTATCCCGACTGTTTCTTCATACATCCAAAGCACCACAATTTTTTCACCGATTGCATGCCTTTGCGGCGACACCTGCGACCTTCGCCAAGGTCGGTACGGTCGGACAATACGTACAACCGTGTAATACAAATCTTAATCACAGGGAATATCAATCTAAATGTACATTATCTACGCTTGTGAGAATTTCGCTACACGAGTTAAACAACTTAACATTAAAAATAAAATATATATGATAATTTCTGGACTGAACGAGTATAAAGTAAAAAATACAGATAAAGGAAACGTCTCGTTACAAATGTAGTTGAGAATAAAGCAGCGTGAAATATATTTATGAGATGCTCAGTCGCAGCTACCAATATACCTACATTTCTATGTGAAGTATGCGAAGATATTTTATTCTATGCTAACTTAATTCTATTCTATTCTTTTAATTCTATGCTAAATTTACTTAATATCTTTGACATCGAGCATTATAGATGCAAGAAATAAAATCATGATGCTTCTCATCGAAAACGTTTTTAGAAACTATATACAAATAGCTAATTTCTAAAATATCATCATTTGTCAACTGCGCTTATGCGCAGAACGAAATTAATTAATTTCTAAAACATAGTTCTTGAATGATCAAGTTAGGCATTGAATTCGCGTAACGTAATCTACATATTATACGTGTATAAAAAAACTTTAAGAACGTTTATACGAAAACTTTCCTACCTAAGAGATTAGTAACTTTGGGATATTATAGTTTATATGTCGAAGGACTGCATTAAACTACTTATTAAATGAAATTATGCAGATAATGTATAATTACTTTATCAAGAAAAATGCGTTACACACTACCATTGATCGTGGTACATGACACGCATATGTAATGTAGTCAAACTTTGAAGAGATTGATGATAATTTTATACAAAAACAAAACAAAAACTGTCACCGACTTAATTTCTCAGAACACCATTGATTGGTTACTAAACAAAGCTACAATTTACCACTACAAAAAACTTATCGAGGCCAACCAAATTTCATAACGCTTTTCAAGTTAATATTTATTTAAATGATTCGATGTTGCAATCGAGTATCGAACGAGGTAATTATAATCTAAGCGGCCGGTAATTGTTCTGTTCTGCCGTATTATCATAGTTTCTAAACACGAGATCTTTGAGCCTCTTCAACTACTCATCCATATTCAATAACACTGTTTATCTGTTCAATATACACATACACACGGCTTTAGACCCCAAAAAGGAGTAGTCAGAGCTTCTTCTTGAATCTGAAATTCTTTATGGTAAAAGAATTGCTAAATAAAGGTGGTTGGTGATGGGACAGATGGGTCTGCAACTGCATCGCCCAACAATCACATAAAATCCCCAGTACCCTGAGTCGCCCCCTAAGACACCCGCCGCGTGAAGAAATGGCTATGCTATTATAAACCGATGCTATACACTTACACTACACTTACACTTTTATAAATAAATTAATAAAATTAAGTCATTGTGTAGGATTTTATAGCAATCGATATTTTTTCCCTCCATAAATGAGCAGGCATGATATACATTCATTAGTTCTGTGATTGTTTATACATTTAAAGTTTATACTTTTGCTTAGTCCAGACCAGTAATAGGGAACCGTGAGATAATGTCAATTTGAAGATTGAATTTTTATATTCTGAGTCAGATACTAGTTTTATGTTTGTATGATAACTTGTGGATGAGAAAATATTTGAAGTGCTGTTTTACTGGCCAAGATTGACATTTAAATCCTGGAACTCGAACAATTGAGAATTTTGCAAGTAGTTTTAGTTAATTAATATTCCCGGAAGACTTTCTCCAACTATCAATGCAAGGTAGCCTTTTGTGACATTTGTTTTTACAATGAAATATTTTTCAAGTTTATCGGTTAAACTGATGCGAAATTAATGTGTAGTTAATTAAAGATTTAATTTTAAAATCTACATGAATTAAATGCTGCAATACATACTTGTTCCAGTTAAGTAAAATTTGTAGTTAAACTAAAGCTAAAACGTCTACAATTTAAGACGAAATTCCGTAATGTATGGCTAATTTGATCGTACACACATTAAGCAGGGTCTATATTTGAGAGCTAAAAGACATATCTTACAGAGTAACTTTACAAACACGAGAGACAATTTAAAATCGTTTTGCCATTATTTTGCAGCAATTACGTCTGACAGCGCAGACACTCAAAGGTTATCAAGGTATTTACAATTGAAAAATGTACACAACATTGTCGCGATAGGCGCATTATCATTTCGTTACATCATTTATTGTCATTTCTATTTTGATCACTCATTTCCTTGTATAAATTTATCGGTTCTCTTATCATTTCTAATTGTGTTAATAAATTAATATATTAAATCAGTGCAATGTCTTCATAAATAAGAACTTGTCTGTTTATATGTATCTTCACTTACATTGTTGCTCATACGCACGCTATTAAGTTTGTATGGGGTAGGCAGTGATTTTATCGATCAAACTTCAAACTTCAAATCGTTTATTGCTTCATTGTGGTAGATTAAGATGTTACAAATATTAATTAAGTTCCGACAATGAACCCTGTTAGGGCACTGCAATATCTTATAACTATCTTAAAATTAACATACAGTTTACAGTGTTTTTATACAGAATTTAAAAGAAAACTTAATGATAATAAGAACATTTTAAGAGACTAGAATAATGAATAATAAAATCAATTTGGTAATCTTCTTTCTTAGCTTAATAATATATTTTTCTTAGTGTCTAAATGAGATCTTTAAGATGCTAACTTATAGGTTTACTTATGATAAATTATAATATTGGTAACGAAGATTTTAAACTATGCAGACAGGAATGTTTATTGAGGTAGGCAAGTAATAGAAGGAAGAAGAGATGGAAATGTGAAAGGGTTGTAGGATTTATTTTAAAACATATTTTCATCCAAAAATTCTTCAACCTTATAGTAAGCTTTTTGTAATAATAGGGTTTTTAGTTTTTTTATAAATGCCTGTTCGTTTGTAATATTTTTATACCTATCTGGTAGTTTATTATATATTTTTATAGACATTATATATGTATTTGATGATTGGAGAGCCATGCGAGTTTGTGGGAATTGAAGTTTATTTGGGTGTCTAAATGAGTATAGGTGGTTTTGGGAGGATCTAGTTTTATAAAGGTCGGGGTATTTTCTAACAAGTTTGATAATTTCTAAGATGTAGATACAGGGGAGGGTGAGTATATTGAATTGGATGAAGAAGGGTTTGCAACTGTCTGTAGATTCTATGTTTGCTATAATTCTAACTATTTTTTTTTGTTGTGTAAATAATTGTGATACATTTGTGCTATTGCCCCACAATATGAGCCCGTAACTAAGACAAGAATGGGCAAATGCATAGTATGTGGAAAGTGCCGTGTCAATATTAGTAGATTTTTTTACTTCTTTAAGTGCATACGTAAATTTTGATAGTTTATTTTTAGTTTTTTTAATATGGGATTTCCAATTCAAGTGCGTGTCCAGAGTAATACCTAGTAAGGTAGCTTCTTTAACTGTTTCAAGTTTAACGTTGTTATAGCTAAAATTTATTTGGAGGGGTTCTTTTTGTGGTGGATGGAAAGTAATTAATTTAGTTTTTCGGGTATTTATTTCGAGGTTGTGGTCCGTCATCCAGTCGGATATTTTGTCTAGGCACGATTTTAGTTTTATATTTAGGTTATCAGCATTTTTGTGAGAGGAGACTATAGATATATCGTCAGCAAAAAGGATGCAGTAGTCGCTGAGAGATTTTGGTAAGTCGTTGATGTAAATAAGGAAGAGTAGGCAGCCAATTACGCTGCCCTGGGGGATGGAATTATTAGTTGTTATGCTCTTTGATCTGTAGTATATTATTTCTTTTGTTTTTGTATTGAAGTGTTCTATTTGTACGTGTTGTTCCCGATTTTGTAGGTATGATTTTAGCCATTCGTATGCTTTCCCTCTTATCCCAATACCGTTAAGTTTTTCTAGGAGTATATTAAATTGTACTTTGTCGTAGGCTTTAGTCATGTCTATTAATATACCTATCGCATAATTTTTGTTGTAGAGTATATTCAAAATATCTTGAGTGTATTTAAAGACTGCTAATGTCGTTGATCGATTTTTCCGAAAACCGTTTTGGGACTCATGAAATATTTTAAATTTTTCACAGAAGGAGTAGATACGAACGTTAATTGCCATTTCTAATACCTTAGCGGCTGTAGGGAGTACTGCAATTGGACGATAGTGATCAGGGTTATTCTTAGATTTTTTCTTGTGAACTGGGGTGATTAGGGCTATTTTTAAAAGGGATGGAAACGAGCCTTGTTCAAATGATTGGTTGAATAATAGACAGAGAGGAAGAGTTAGTTCATCGGCGCAGTGTTTAAATAGTATTGGGGGAAAATCGTCAGTCCCACAACTTTTCTTATTTTTTAGTTTTTTAATTATTTTGTAGACTTGTTGGCACGAAACGAAGTCCAGGAACATTGTGTTCGTAGTTGGGTTGATAACAGGTCGGCCGTTTGCGGTCGCTTGGTTATTTTCGCCTATCGATGCAAAATAATGATTAAAGTAGTCAGAAATAACTTGGGGATCTGAAATTTCATTGTCTTTGATATTTAATTTAATGTTTTCTTTTATTTTTAATTTAGTTTTGTTAGTTCGTTCATTAATTATTTTCCACATTGTTTTTGCTGTATTACTTGATGTTTTCATTTGGTTTATAAATTGTTGTTTTTTTGATGCATTTACTGTTTTTTTAAGTATTTTTTCGTATTTTTTATAATATTCAAGAAGTATTTCACTTTTCGTTAGTAAAGTATGTAATTTTAGAAATCTTTTATTGCGACATGATGTTTTGATGCCTGTTGTCAACCATAGGTTTTTCTTTTTAAATTTTAATTTAATTTTTTTCTTTGGAATGCACTCATTTAATCATCACCACTTTGTGCGATCGTAACAAACCTCTCTCGCTGTACTCATACTAATCGATCATACAATGAATGTTTTTTATTCTTCTCACTTCAAACTGTTGCCTTTTCGACCAAACCACGAAAACCAGGAAACCAAAACGAAGTACCAAGAAAACCAAATAACATAACTTTTTTGTATGAGATATTTTTTTTCATATTGGTTACTCAAGTCGCATTGAAAGTTCTTTCGTAAAAATACTTGATGCACTAGTGCGATATTTTCTTTTTTCCTTAATGCAAACTTCCTATTTTAATCAGAGAACACATATGTCGGCTATAAATCCCTAGATGGGGTAGCCAGAGCTAAGGAATTAGAAATTCCTCAGCCACTTTTGGAAAGTTAAGTGGGGAAAAGATGGTAAATTAAAGGTGGTTGGTGATGGGTCTCCAACCTCATCGCCCAAAAATCCCTTAAAAGCCGCATTACCGTTAGTCGTCTCTTACGTACACCGTCCGGAAGAAATGGGGTAGTGCTATTCTAAGCCGACACTACACGGCACAGCCGACACTACACAGCACCAAGAGAACACGATGTATAAAAGCAAAGTACATAATGCTATCCGTTAAGTAGTGTTACTGGTAGTAACTATTTGCTTACTTTTTTATCATTAGATCTATCGATCGATTTTATGTTACATCATTTACCATAGAAAATTATGTAAACCTATGTGAATCAACTTTTCTAAAGAAACACATAAATTATCTTCTTACATAGCCAAGATACACAATCAATCAAATGAAATATCATTATGTTGCATTTAAAGCCTGCAAATGCCATAGGAGTGAGTCTCGACATATTTGTTAGTACAGGATAATTTACTGCTGTCCATTGTATTTGGATATTTAAGTTTACTAAACAGCAGCAATCGTAAAGGTTATTTTAGTACTATTAAAATTGTCAAAGAGGTAAAAATTGTGAATGAGAAATGTTTTTAGGTGTGTGATGTAGACATATTCTGTCGACCGCCACTTTTTACAATCATGGCTAACTCTCGAGATGTGGAGTGCCTACAACAGCATTAAACTTTTTCTTACCGTAAAAAAGACAAAATGTTAAAAAATAATTAATAAAGATTCCAATTTTAAAAATGGAATCAAAACTGCAACGACTAAAACTTTTATTTTAGCATTTTCAGTGTTTAGGACCTACATTTGATAAGAATATTAGAATATAGTATATTTTCATAAGACCCGAATATTAATCTTGGTATGTCCTGTATTAAAATGTACCAATAATGATAATCAGAATAATTATAATTCATATTTTTCATGCCTTATTTTTATATTATAATCCATCACCAACCACCATCCTTTATTGTACAGTATTTTTTCTACTCAACTTACAAAACTCGCAAGTCTCCCCGTTTCTAACTATAATTATAGAATCTCTGGCTACACTAATATACGTAAGTATAAGTAGTTAGAGTAGGTAATTATATACATTTCTCTTGATTAACATATTTAATTATAGATTAACTTACGGTGATCTTATAAAAAAATTACCTTTAAGTCGGGCGTACAAAGTCCGGTAAGTATAGTATAAACATATTTATCATGTTTTTTTATTGGATTATAATTTTAGATACTATCTTGGTGCCTAAAGCCTCAAATTATATTATTTCAAGACGCAAAAAACCGAATTTGCTTCATCATAAAAACGTGTTTTACAACTAAATTGTTAGATTTCCGTCATTAGCAGGATGTTAACAGGAGGCTTTAGGAGGATGGGTCTCCAACCACATCGCCCAAAAATCACCGTCACCAAAAACATTTATATTATTACCATCTTTCAATTCATTCAAATTTAATCATTTTTTCCAAAAGTGGCTGAGGAATTTCTCATTCCAAAGTTCTGGCTACCCCGTAAGGGATTTATAGCCGTGAGTATATGTATGTTATGTTATTTACTTAGATACAGGAAATAAGAAATAATCCTAGGGATGATTACAAGATAAGCAAATATACAAGTACTAAATACATTATATCAAGCGAAATGCTCGTAAGTAGTTGTCAAACAAAAAAGAAAGTAAATTTACTTGCTACATTACTGGCATATAATAAATAAAGACATGGAGGTCGACACAGGCGGGAAAAATATCTACATAGTTTTCAAAATAATAGCCATATTGAACCAATTCAATACTCCACATTCTAATTCTCCGGCAACTAAAGTTGCTATGTGCTATTCTACCATTGAGCTCATGCCTTTTCCTGTGCATATCGTATATACATTGCGCCTTTTAGTATGATGATAACAAAAGAAGGTAAAAATAAAATTCAAAGAAGTAATAAATTCAAGAGCCTACATCACACAAATCGTTATCGAATGGTTTATCGATGATATGGTGTAGATGGCGTGACCAGCGTGCATATGAAGCCCGACGTCCGATTGTTCCTAACCACCAAGGACGGCCATTATATGATAATGATTTCATCGAAATTACATTGTTTTTGCCATAAAGTTCGGTGTCCTCTTACTCATGTCAAACCAACCATAAATCTGAATTCGTAATCATAATGATGCAAATGCAACATTCTGAAATGGGCTATCAGTGAGTAACGATGAAAAAATCATAGAATACTCTTGTCATTTATTTTAAATATGTCTTTTAGTGAACAATAAATAAGTCATAAACATGGGTATAGTACACAGATCAAGATAGCCCCAAAGTGACTGCAATAATAATACAGATTTAAAACGATAAAAATAAACCATTCGCTAAATTAGAGCCGCAGCATAGATAAATAAATAGGAGTACTTTCCTTTCAGTTTGGTATATGTTGCGCGAGATAAGTAAATAAACTAGGGTCTCTCCTTTTCTGTTCCTAAAAATCCCAATCCCAATCAATTAAGGTGAAAATCATGAAAAAGGGAGGGGCGCTCTGTGCCATATTTTTCGTCTTTTGAGCAACCGTATAAATATGTATATCAAGAATTATTTTATACTTTTAAGTTAAATGTGCTTCAAAAGCATGTTTTTCAGTTTTTTCACCTATATTTATTTTTAACGTTTTAGTTCTAAATCATTTGAAATTATTTAATCTTGACGACCCTAATCATGATAATTGGATTATAAATAACCTATGGAATTAATATATTGTCCCTGATTGTCGAAAAGTGTACAATTTTTTTATTAAATCGATCCGTTTAAGGTGGGTCGAAATCGAGTTTAAAGGAGTCGGTTACATACATACAACTGAAGCTAATATAGGCGTGTTAAAAAACAACTCACAAAAATAAAATACTTCAAGTTATCATTAAAATAAACCTAAAAAACTTAATTTGCATTCTAGGCTCTATGTTTTTAATAAACCATTATTACTAGGAAATAAACTTTGTACGTATACAACCTTGAGAGACTAAAATTAGTCGGCAATAATTTTTATTCTTTCAATAACCTTGCGATGTGAAATTTAACCAAACTATCATGACAACAAGCTTGCATATTATTTCAGAAAGGCGCTCCTAGGTCGCACGTCTACGCAACTATTGACTAAAGTAAATAAGTCTTTTTGTTCGCTATTCAAAGATAGGTAGAAGTTATGAGATCTCTTCACAAGACCAGGAAGCCACCGGCAGTCATTCTACTGTTTAAACGCCAGTCTCTAAATATCAATGCATTGAAGTATTTACTAGTTTATTATGCTATTAGTAACTACAATGTACTCGATATGTTTTTGAGCAATCCTTTTCAAGTTTTATGTTCTGTCAAATTTCACATGTTTGAGTCGCCTCGACCGCCTTGCTAATATTGACTTTTAATATTTGTTCCTATTGGTAATTCAACAATTGGTATATGGTATCCTTCTATTTGGCGTAAATAATTTAAGCGGCTTGTTGCAATGTAGCAAGTACATATTATTTTAGTATGGTTTATGTAATTCCACGTATAATTGAAACCTTAACATTATCTCTGGTTTGGTATAACACTGAAATTAATGAATTGAAATTATTTCTAATTAATTATGCAGTTTGTACCAATCAGTTGGTACGAACATGTTTAAACAACCTCAGTTGATGTTCTCGTGGAACATTTGGACTGATAATTTCAAAGAAAGCCCCTTAAAAAGTTATTTAAATAATGCTTTTAAAATGTATATATAAATGTAAAAAATATATATAACTAAACCATAAAATGTTTATTTGAAATTGTAACCATCTCAGCCGATATAGTTTGCTGCAGTTTTAAAGATTATAATGATTATAAGGCATCTCAAATTTACGCCATCGATCTTGCTGGCTACATCCATCGGCTTCCCGCAACAATTATTATTTGATTTCATACACTGCATGTAATACATAAAGTATTGTACCATGGTATTAATGTTGCTACATTTAGTAAGTTTCAGTATCGGATGTTGCATATATGTGTGTGTAACACAGTCAGGGTCAGACGGCACGCACAGAAGTAACATGTAACAAAAAATACTTTTATAGTCCACTCGTTATTTGTTTACAGAACAGTAATTTGCTCAAATTTTTGTTTTGTTGGTTGTCTATTATCTTTCGTTTCTGTAATAGAAACTTTTCAAATTAAACTCTTTGGAAAGCGTTAGTGGCCTTATCTAAACGGTGGTATGGTATGCGTGACCGAATGTGGTAATTTTGGCATTACGTAGATAAATACGTCGGTTGAAAATATAGCATCTTCTTGCAATAAATGATTACTATGTATTATCTACTATATCATTTTCCTTTATAAATCGCGGAAGTAAACAAAAAACAACTTTTAACTAAGAGTTAAAAACAATTTAATCATATATGTTTTATTCTAATAAAGTACACGATTTTGTTTGGTTAGGTTTGGGTGCATCAAGTTATTTTTAAGATTATGAAATTATTTATGGTTTGCAGGATAATTGCAATTTCGTGTCATTTTGTGAAAATTAATGTTATGTAGGGAAATTGTATACAAAACCAAAGTTTTGTTAAAAAATCTCATAATTTTTTACCTTGTTTTACTGAACAGCCTTACAGATTAATCTTATTCAAAACAGCAAGAAATACAACTTATCACCTAAAATTTTCATCTCAAAACAAAACAACAAACGGATTTTTGCGAGTTGATATCCGTAAAAACCGGTCAGAGGTTGTTTATATAAATAATATGATTAGTGAAGTTTGATGAATCCGGTTTCAAATCAAGTGAATTTTGGCAGTTGTACTGTCTTCTTAGTGACTTTCTCTCGTGCTTTCACTGGACGCTGTATCAGACTTAAACCTTTTGACCATTCCATCAAGTGCATTGTGTTGTAAAAACTAGCACCATTGGTTCATATGATTTAAGTGCTAAATCCTGGAATTAATTGAATAAACAGTTTCAAATTAAACTGCGTGTATTTTTTTTAACTATGTCATGTGTCATAATTTGTATAAAGAAACTTTGTAGAGCTCATTGTTTGAGTTCACCGTCCACCGTCAAGTCACAAAAGACATTTTAATTCAAAGATAGTAAAATGTTTCAGTTATTTAAGCTAATTAATTTAAATTTTATAAATCAATATTGTAAAGATAGCAAAGCAGACGAAAATATAGCTCAAAACCTCATATGTCGAAATTTTCCTTTCCTTTATATATCCTCTAAAATAATCTTAGTGGTAGCTCACCAGTCCATCACTACACTCGGAGCTCGTCAATGTTTAAGTAATCTTCGTTGTCTCTTGAAATGTACTAGATGCTAATTAAACTATATGTATTTTGCAAGTTAAGACCAACACAACTAATATTAACGTGTTGTATAGGTACACCATACTTTTGCGTAATAGTACCACAGAACGAATAATACCTTTGAAAATCACGTGACACTTATCATCTTGTGCTTCATCCCCCCACCCCCCTTTTTTCTGGTCTCCTCATATCTTCGACTCAATTTTTCCAATAAATACATCAAAGATATATTCATACACATGCAATCAATGGGAAATATTTCGTTTTTACTAGAGCGTATAAATTTTACATAAGACATTAACCCAACAGCATTAATTCACATCAATAATCAGTAACCTATTGTGAAAACAAGATGGCAACACGATTCTACACCTCTTATCAGTTTAATAGCGATCAAAGTTATATAACTAACCTTTGCCGGTTTTTTATAAGTTAGAACTACATATTCATCTCTTTGAGCGAGTATAACAATGGTAATGGAAACCGAATAAAAAATATACCATTTATTCATATTACAACTTGTACTTACATAGAAATAAGGATAAAGTTAACGAAATTATAAGAACGAGAAGTTCCGCCAAACCTTCAGAAGAACAAAGAATGAATCATTGAAAATTATCATAAAATATTTCCCTTTTAAACCAGCTTCTGGGACGCAACGCAATTTACTAAGGATATTTATTTATTTATTTAAAACCTGTAATTTAAACTATTTTTCTATTTAGGACATACAAATATATATCATATCGGTTCCATTTCTTAACCTCTCTTACTCTTACGAAAGCAGTCAAAAAAAGGGTTGTTCTGCGAATTCAAATATCTCCATATAAAAGAAACCCTCTTCACTATTTTTATCTGCATCTTGTTGTTTCAACAAATTGTCTGATACAATGATGAACAAAATATCAACAATTCTTAAACCGTTTTAATTAAGAAGATATCGATCAATTAAAGTGTTTATAGGTATTTTCAAATTAATCACAGACAAGCGCACCAATCCATTTGCATAATAAGATTAATATGAAGTTAACAAATTGTCCAATATTAATGTGACCATCGCATCGACTTCCACGACCTCGTGCGACACACAGATGCTACCAGCGAATGCCCAGTTTCCGACCACTGATACACTACTTACCATAATCGAATCGTAAATTTCTCTGTAACTTAAATATATATAAAGCGTACAAGATAAAAATTACAAAATACTTAATATTTTAGACACAGTTATCAATCGAATTTGAGGTGTAACTGATAACAAATAGATGTTATATTCCCACTGCAACGTGCTAAGTTGTTCAGGTGCGCCGCGCAGACCGGGTGGCCTTCTACCTCCGTTTCCCAACTCTACGGCACACGAATGCCTCTACACTTCATATGATAACATTGGGAAGGACGTTTATCTACCTCGGCTCGGACAATCTCATCTCTTGTTTATTACTTCATCTTAGGAAATTTCGAATCCGAATGTTACTGATTCTTATTGCTGCCAATACGGTATACATATACTCACGGCTATAAATCCCTAGAAAGGGGTAGCCAGAACTAAGGAATTAGAAATTCCTCAGCCACTTTTGGAAGCTGCATGAGGAATAGATGGTGGAATAAAGGATCTTGGTGATGGGTCTCCAACCGCATCACCCAAAAATCCCTTTAAAGCCCCCAATACTGTTAGTCGCCTCTTACGTACACCCACCGGAAGAAATGGGGTAATGCTATTCTAAGCCGACACTACACAGCCTATTACAAAAAAGGGATAAGATTTTACATCGTATCTTGAACCCTTTAACCAGCACCAGCATGCACCAGCAAAATGCACCAATAACAATGCACCAGCTTCCAAAATGTTGAAAAAACTGGTTTGATCCTGATTTGACTCAATTTGTTCCACATGAATACACAGTATGGAGCCGAATGCAAACGCGTTAAAACAAACTCGGCTTCAAACCTCTTTTTATGAATGCAAGTATCATCTTTAGTCGATATGAAGTTGCAAGTGATAATAATAACTTACACTTACACAGTTACACTGCCTTCGTAAATTTATAATATCTCCTTTTAGCACAGTGCCTATATATCAATATTTGTGCATAAAATTATATTAAGTCAGTCATATTTTTGACCTGCACTATCCAAAAATATACCTCACACCTATTGCCAAAAAAATATATTTATTTTGTCTAATATCGTTTCCTATTTTTTGTATAACCTATTCTAATCAATAGTGCTTGTCTATATAAACGTACCTAAGTAAAACAAAACTAGAAATGACCATAATTTAATTTAAACAACAACAACACTTTAAGTCACTCAATATATTTTGTCAAAAAAAGTTTAATTAACCTTCTAGACTCGTGTTAATTTAGACACAATTAAATGTTGACTCAAAATGCCTTCTTTGTACACCTCGTATGTCAAAGAAAATAATTTGACGACTTATTATTTGAGCGAGACACATTTGCACTTACGCGTCATCATTAATTTGAATCCAGTTTCCAATTAAATAGTGATGTGAAAGAGTCAAGTGGACAAGAAACTCGATAGTGTCAGTATTGATTGACACAAGAACAGGTCTCGGCTCACGTGACACCCTTGCTTCATCTCTAAGACAGGTCTGGTTTGACGAAGCATGAATTAAGAACAACTCACACAAAATATGTGCATATTCAGTCGTCAACATGTGGAAAACATAACATAAACATAAACGTTCACGCCGAATATCCCCGAAGGGGTTGGCAGAGGTACTAATACTTCTGAACATCACGTGACTTTGTCACCTGGTGTTCAGAGTACCCACGTTTTGCATGGACAGTGTACTCACGTGATAGGGGGCAGGCCTATCGCCGTTTTGTACGAATACACTGTCACATGACTAAGTACAACTCAGCCATGTGGGTTTCCTCACGATGATTTCCGTCACCGTTAACAACCATGATAAATTAACCACACATATGTCTTTAGAAAAGACAATTTGGTGTAGGCCCGACCCAGGATTTGAACACTAGTCGTTTGCACGATAACCGAGTGTTCTACCCACTGGGCTATCACGGTATGTGGAAAACACCCTTCATAAATACAATAGAGAATTAGGTACTTTACTAGAATTAAATTAAGTATTTTGACATAAATATCATTACGTAAAACAGATTTTCTTTACAAAATATTGTACGTAAATTATACGTTATATCTTATTATTGATGATTTAAATTATCACTTACTTTTCTTTCCCCACAGGTGTGGTAAGAAGGAACTTAAGGTTTTGGGGATTTATGAATTCCATCTATTTGCCTTAAGACTACTAAAGCTAATTGATAACGGTCGATTTCGAAAAATTTATTGATAATGTTTACAAATATTTACTTTAATTATCACTCTACTTCTGGAAAGTTCTAGCCAAAAATCCTAATCACTTAGTAAATTATCATAACGTAAACATTTCGCTGTTTGTAACTGCGTACTGTAATGTAGCAAATGTCCGTATTTGATATTCGTTCAATAAACAGGAATCACACTTCTGTTTACTAACAATTAACTAAACTTCGATTACAATACAAACTCATTATTCTAACGATATTTGTTTATACCGTCATTATATACATACATACATACATATACTCACGGCTATAAATCCCTAGAAGGGGTAGCCAGAGCTAAGGAATCAGAAATTCCTCAGTCACTTTTGGAAAGATGAATGGGGAAAAGATGGTAAAATAAAGGTTGTTGGTGATGGGTCTCCAACCGCATCGCCCAAAAATCCCTTAATAGTCCCAATACCGTTAGTCGCCTCCTACGTACACCCACCGGAAGAAATGGGGTAGTGCTATTCTAAGCCGACACTACACAGCTTATATGTTGTATTTAAATACGCTTCTTAGGGGTGAAGGCATTCGAATCTATATAATAAAAATGGATCGCTAAATGTGTTGCTAAGCGCAAAACTAGAAAAATAGACCTATTCCACTGTTTCTTTTTTATTTAAAGTGTTACTTGAACAGGAGGTTTCATTTGTTTTTCTTATCTCATGACAGGGACCCGCAGGGTCGGTTAAATATGTCAATTTTATGACATCCAACAAGTGAATGTTAATAAATGTTTGACAGTACGAAGTCTGTCGGGACAGCTAGTATTACTATAAAGCAGCGTAGAAAGGTTTAACTTATAAGAGCTAGTATATAGTGCTAAATTTGAGTGTCACATCCCATAAAACATCCTCGCCGAGGGGATCGTGCCGAATCTGAATATGGTAATTATCCAATAGTCCACCACGCTGATCAAGCGCGGGTTAGACTAAAGACTGCTACTGTGATGGAAGCCGGGACTAACAGCTATGATTACCCTCGCATTTGCGAATTCATGCTTATACAGACAGCTATAAATCCCCAAAAGGGGTAGCCAGAGCTTCAGAATTAGGAATTTCTCAGTCACTTTTGGGTCTTGAGTAAGGCGTGAGATGTAAAATAAAGGTTGTTGATGCTCTTCAGCCGCATTGCCCAACAATAAGTCCTTCAACTTCCTAAGTCGCCTTTAAGTGAAGGTTTTGGGACTTTTGAAGTGTCCATAACCAATTATCAAGTAACCATCTTTTCCCCACGCAACTTCTGAAAGTGGCTGAGCAGGAGAGGCCTTTTTGAGTTTACAGCCGTTAGTATATGTATATGTATGGATGTACATAATACAGCTGCAAAATTATTTTAATCAAATTAAGAGTTACTGGCCATAATAATGAACGATTGTGAATAGAAGAACTCATGCGATTAAACGGTGATGGCTAAGTACTATAGTACGTAATGTGAGCGAAATCTCGATTGCGATGTTCACGAATCAAGCGTGATTCTAATGGCAGCGTACTTGTACGGAGGATGTACGGTTTGGAAACTACTTCCGTTCAGTCTGCGCTCGCACCTTCGCCTGCACTTTGCAACTCATTCTTCATACACTTTATGCCGAAACATTGCAATATGAATATTATTAGGATTAAGAAATTCGTAATTATGCTGATTAATATTTCTATCATAAATATCGTAAGAGCGAAAATTTGTGCATTCGTTTTAGGGCGACTGAAAATGCAACCTTTTCAAAAGCAATTGACAGATCGCTTTTGAAACCATTATCACGTGTTTGCGAATCTCGTATCGTATTTGACTTCAACTGGATTTAATCTAAGACGGCAATGCAGCTACGGAGCTGAGAACCACCTGAGCATGATCGCCTTGAAATACTTTCAAACCCTCGTGGCCTATGCGAAAACGTTCAACTTAAATGGGTAAACATCACATTTTAATAATCCACAGCCGATAGTTAACTTTAACTCACCCAATTAAGGTTTCCTTTTTGGAGTGCGTTACAGAAGCCGGTGATCAGCTGATCGCACACACTGTATATCACATCGATTTATTCGAAGTTATCGTTGGTTGCTTGATTCGATTCAAGACGAACGATGTTTTTCGTAGTTATTTCGCCGGTGCTCTCGTGCGAGTGTTTCGGCGGTGAGGAGAGAGCGGCGTGGCGCGCGCGAGGTTTCCGATCGACTGGCGGAGTGGAGCCGGGGCTGCGCGCGACGACCCTCGCCGCCGCCGCACAGTGATTCGCGTAGAACAAGCTAGGTGGACAAAAGTCATTGTCCAATTTCCTGGAATTGATCGTTTTATGTTGTCAAGAACAACCCTATTATCTCATTGCCAAGAATTGATTGTGCAAAGTCCCGTTATGGCTTGCTAATGAGGTGTTAAAGGGTAAGTAATGACGATTATTACTAATTTGTAATCGTCTCAGTTGCAATTTTGCCACACATTCGACAACACCTCATGACTTGTGCAGTAAACGAATCAGTGTTTTGTGCTATGGATCCTATTAGTACAGGTAAGAACATTATATTTTTATATAAATCTTACTCCTAGGTAACTAAATCCAATAAAATTTTACGGTCTAAAGGATAGTGGGAAAAACACAAAAAAATAATTTCATTTTAAATGTTTTATAGACTGCAACTTTTTGTCTCCACATGTCTCCGGGTTAGATTTTATATATGTCGTAGATCTAAGCCTAAACTTAATATTAAACATCATTCTCCATGCTCCTTTTTTGCTCTAACATTTTTTTTTATTTTTTTTACAGAGCTTGTGCTTAGTGTTTCGAAAATTGAATTTTTCGAAGAGTGGATCAAACAGGTTTGCCAGGATCGTACAAAGTGGCGATCGATAGTCTCTGCCTACCCCAATGGGAACTAACGGCGTGAGAATATGTATGTATGTATGTATGTATGGATCAAACACGATAAAGAAAACAGAAATTCACGCATTTTCGATTATCTTTCGGTTAAATTTGATCTCTCAAATATAACCGAAGTATCCTTGCGTGAAATCACCAAGAGCATCGCTGCTAGTGGCACGAAAATAGCCCAGAAATGGAAAAGTGCTAGTCGCATTAGGGAAAGGTTTCTCTCTATGCATAAAACATGGCTGGAAGGCACAGACTTTCATTTCAAGGTGTCTGTTAACCCTCCAGTTGCCACCACTTCTACTGAGGGTGCTCAGCGACCGGGAAGACCTCAAAAGAGCTTTGAGGAGTCATCATATAAAACAAAAAAACGACGTGTGGACGGCATCGTTTCTGAATGGAGTGCAAAAGAGTTGGCAATTGCTGCAGAAGTAGCTAGTAGATCGGAAGGCAAGCGGAACGTTGCCCAAGCTATAAAGCGAGCGAGTGATGGAACAAGTGTTGAGCAAAATGTATCCTGCCCTAATGGAAGACTTCTCACCAATATTGAAGCGTGTGCCTATTATATGGACGCTAAGTGTACAAGTCACACGTACAAAGCTACGAGGAAGTGGGAAATGAAGGCGGGACATAAAGTGTTTCCATCATACTATAGTATACGTAAGTGTTTTTTATCCTGTTATCCCCCTTCGGAGCACATTTCTGTAACGGAAACACGCGCAGAAATTAAGCTACAATCGATTTTAGACAAAACTGCTGAGAGATTAGTAAAAACACAGGAAGAAGTTATAAGAAGTGTGCTTCCACAAAATTCGTCATTCACTTTAATAAGTAAGTGGGGCTGTGACGGTAGTTCCGGCCACAGTACCTACAAACAGAAATTTGAAGATCATGAGGCCGCAGATGAGTTCTTGTTCGTATTTTGTTTCGTGCCATTACGTTTATATCATGGTGATATAATTATTTGGCAAAATCCCCACCCTTCTTCGACAATGAACTGCCGTCCTATAAAATTTATATTTTCCAAAGAAACCACCGATTTCACTGTAGCTGAAACTAATAAAGTGTTGGAAGAAGTTTCGCTCCTACTTCCAACACTATGTTCAGTTGGTGATACTCAAATTTCTGTTGAACATAATTTTATCTTTAGTATGGTAGATGGTAAGATTTGTAACGCGTTGACGGAAACACGCTCTTCTCAAACTTGTTATATATGCAAAGCAACACCAAAAATGATGAACGAGCCCTTAACGGACACTTTTAGCGTAGAACACGATTTTGGCTTTGGTTTGTCCACTTTGCATGCTTGGATTCGTAGCTTTGAGTGCTTGTTACACATTAGTTATCGCCTTGACACCAAAAAATGGCAGGCCCGAAGTGCAGATGAAAAACAAAGTGTGAAACAGCGCTCAGACAAAATCAAGTTGTTATTTAAGAAAGAAGGGTTGATAGTGGACAAACCAAAGCCAGGATACGGAAACACAAACGATGGAAACACAGCGCGTAGATTTTTTGCTAATGCAGATAAGAGTGCAGAGATTACAGGTTTGAATGTTGAGCTCATAAGAAAATTTGATATTATCTTAAGAACCCTTGCCTCAGGCTATGATATAAATTTAGAGAAATTTGAAGAAGCTTGTCGTGAAACGCGTGAGCTGTATCTAAGTCTGTATTCGTGGTATTTCATGCCCGTTACCGTGCATAAGATCCTTGTGCATAGTGTACAGGTAATAAAGACAGCACTTCTTCCGATTGGACAATTCTCCGAAGAAGCCCTAGAAGCGCGTAATAAAGACCTGCGCCGATTTCGCTTGCACAATACGCGAAAGACGTCTCGCATTGCCACGAATACAGACTTATTACACATGCTTTTAACTACATCCGACCCTTTAATTAACGCCTTCAGAGATATACCCAGGAAAAAACCTGAAAAGTTAAATTCGGAAGTTTTAAAATTAGTGCCCATTTCGCGACCTTATGTAAATATCCCTCGTAATGAAAATGATTACATAGAGTCGGATTCTTCAGATGATGATAGTGATAGGGAATGATTGTAACATGTATAGAATATTATTTTTTAAGTAACTGACTTGTAAACATTTGTTTTTTATATTAGTTTTAAGTTTAGAAAAATGTTTAATGTGGGAGAATACATGATTTTTGCATTTTTTTAAATATATATATATTATTTTTTCATTCTTTGTGTTTTTATTTACACTACCCCCCTCCCATTTACCTTAAGTCATGAAATGCAAAACAAAGTACAGAATACGTATGATTAAGCACATATAGAGCCATTCGAGTCGAAAAATAATTTTGTCCATCTAGCTTGTTCTACGCGAATCACTGTGCGCCGCCGCCATCGCCGCCGCCAGCCGTGACCTTCACCCGCGCATGGGGTGCAATCTGCATCGCGCCGTGTAGAGTGTACTCTATTTCTGTAACTAGTAGGAATTATTTTATTCAGTTTTATGAAAAATATTTGTGTATGGGTGTTTTAGTATACTTGTGTATGGACAACATGAGTCATAGATATAATTACAGTTCATATATATAACTCATAATTAGATTTTAAAACTGTTTTATTTTGTGCTTATCTACTTTTTATATTATAAAATCATTCACCGCATCAATCAAAACAAAAATATACGACCTCGAGACCTAAAAGCTAATCACTAACCATCTAGGTCACGGACATCGGAAAATATTGATCAATGTAAATGAAACTCGGAAGGCTCACCAGGTTCGTATAAAGTGGCGATCGATAGTCTCTACCAACCCCAATGGGAACTTTTGGTGTGAATATATGCATTTATTTACCTAGTTAAGTTTCAAATCTATAACCCACATCATAAATACATTTTTGGATGCAGTAACAAAACCAAAGTTGATCGCGTGGGAAAACCACTGCTTTTAATATGGTAGGATAGATTTGAATCTCGAGTTGGGACTTCAATAATGTTTCTTTTACTTCAGTCAAATGTATGGTTTATTTATCAAGGCTGTTAACGGTGCAGAAAACAATGTGAGGAAACTTATATGGCTATATAGTATACATAGTATTATTATACATATATGTAAATTTTAAAATATTTGGGTATATTTATATTATTTTATAATATTTATATATATTAACCTATTTACATTATATTTTATTACATAAAGCACTATAAATATTTATTTACTGTACATATTTATTTTACTTCACACCTAGTTTAAGTTTCCTTTTTCTACAACTTCTGTGTTTTATAATATCTTAGTAGTTTTTTAATTTGATGTAATTCATTAGTTTAGTGCTTAATGTTTTTTTACGCACGCAGTGCTTATATTGTATTCTTAGCGTCACTGATGTTTTTTTACCGGTACCTATAGCACAGGTTACCCTTTATTAGGTATCGGTTGTACCATTAATTAAGTACTATTGTGAAATAATAATAATAAAAACTCTTTATTGTACATCACGAAAAAATAAATATTGAGTAAGTAAATATTGAGTTTGACTTTGAGATAAACTACATACATACATAGAATAGAATAGAAAACTCAAATATGGAAAAACAATTACAAATACACAGAATGAATTAACAAAAGTACAATTGGCGGTCTTATCACTAAAAGCGATCTCTTCCAGACAACCTTTGAATGGAGAGGTCAATAAATTAGAGTCATGTGAGATAGATGTACATACATACACTCACGGCCATAAATCTCAAAAAAAGGTAGCCAGAACTTTAGAGTTAGAAACTACTCAGCCACATTTGGAAGTTTATAGGAGAGAAAATGGTAGAAATAAAGTAGCATAGGTGATGGGGTTCCAACCGCATCGCCCAAAAACTACTTTCAAAGCCCCATACCCTTAGTCGCCTCTTACGACACCCGTGGGTAGTAAGGAGTAGTGACATTCTAAGCCGGCACTGCACGGCAAAACTAGTGCGAAATTTGTGACATGAAAAAAAAACGCTATTTATATTTATTACAAACAGGAATACTTTTTACATTTACAATTGTGAACACGCCCAGGAGTTCAATTGAAAAAATACAGTACCTGTTTTTTAAAATATTAGGTACTTTTTGATCTCACATTTGTATATTTTACTATACATTATCTGAAAATAGCATGTATGTACATTGCATCACACACACTACCACGTATTAAACTTTGTTTTTAAGTATTGATCGACTCAAAATAAGGATATTTTTTTAGTTTAATGTTACTTGTCTGAAGCAAGGAAGTCACATTAAACTCTCACTGAAAGCATGGTCGAATTTGGATAACTGGACGACCTCTAGTATCGGTAAAAATACGGAAATAAAAAAACTTTGTCACAACTAAAGTAACAGTAAACTGGTTATGTACATTTTACTTATTCTTCAAACAACCTATAGATTCCCCTACAATCCGAGATATGGATTGAAGAAGCTATTCAAGAATCTACTATCTAGAATATGTAACTGTGATCTAGAAACTATGATAAAATTGAAATGTCTCAAGTTTTTTACTGTCATTCGTTTCTCAGGAAATGCATGTACTCGTGCAAGTGCCCATTAAAGTCGTAAAACCGCTGTAGCAATTATGTGCAACCTTGCGAGATGGGACAATTTGCGCTCCTGGGATACAATGTTGTCCTCGATCCGCGGCAGTCCGATGTCAAGTGCGGTGTCTCTAATGTCTTCGTCTTGTTAGTTGATTAATCAAGTAAATGGAATGGTTTAGCACTAGAAGCATGAGGCTTGTGAGAACGCGTAAGTCACAAGAGAAGTAAAAAACTGATAGATTGCTCATACAAAATCTGACAGTATCTCACTCCTCACATGACATTGCTACTAGTGGAGGAATAGACAAAGAACTGTATAAATCATAAATGTGCCATCTTTCTTTATACTGTTTTCGTAGGGCAAACTTGTGATAAAGAATTACTGTGTTATCGCTAAGAAGGAAATAATCGCTCTTTTTAGGATAACGTGGGTTAATTCATGAACTGATTCTTGGGTTCTTTATTTTAGGGATGTATAAGCATGTTATTTTGAGAATAGGTTTGTTAAAATAAGTGGTTGACTATTAATCACGTTGCTACTTCTACTATTTCCTTTACACTACTATTACTATACTGTTAATAATATCCTAATTTGAAATGGTTTCACACATGTATAGACTTGAAACCACTAAAATTTTATGGTTATTGTGGTAGATTTTAATCTGAATGGCCAATATTTAAAAACTATCACGTGAGATTTCTCCACAAGTCTAATCGGCTATATCTTATAATTTCTTCCGAATCGCTTGCACACTTCTTTTGAGCCAAGTGTGATTGATATTCTACATTTACTAAAATCCCCAAATTATTAGTTAGTTAACATAATACTTTTTTATGGTTACAGTTATTACATACCTTTCAAACATCTCTACGAAGACTTTGAAAGTATCCAAATTTCAATGACTTTAAGAAACTAGGATATATTTGAAGTATACATGACTGTTTTAAAATTAAAAGGATTATAAATATCGGTCAGGAAGGATTTTAACAAAAAGAAATGGGCTTATAGTATGCGCACATCGATCGAACCTTGACTATTAATCCATCGTCATCTAAGTTTTATTATCTAACTAGTGGATCGGCCCCGCTTCGCACGGGTAGCGTAGTTTTAAAAATATTGGAGGTTTCTTCAATCACTGCTCAAGCGTTATGAAATTAGCGCCTTTATTACAACTTACAGCACTCATGTCTGTATATAGTGTTACTTTGTGATTTTGAAAGCGCTTTTATGATCGGTTCAGATCAATATCTCCGAAATTAAGCTAATTTTTAGGTTTTAATTGATGCAACTACTGGCGCCATCTAGTACGTAATATGTAAATTACTAAGGATTTGGTTTTGATCACGTGCGACTATTATGTTGGGACTATTAATTTTGGTGTTTCTATACCGATTTCTATGATTCTTTTTTTATTGAGTAGGTAATAATGTTAACTTTTGAAATAAGGGTGATTGAGAGTATATTTCCGTCATACGTGATTTCTATGTAACTTTGACCATTAAGGCTGCACACGCGAGGGAAGCTTAAAAAATGGAGTAACTTCTCCCGTTTTCCCAAAATTTCCCAAAATTCCCCTTTACTATTCTGCTGGAAAGTATACAAAAACCTGCCCAGGAGTATGAAGAATAATTGTACCAAGTTTCGTTAAAATCCGTCGAGTAGTTTTTGTTTCCATAAGGAACATACAAACCGACAGACAGACAGACAGACAGACAGACAGACAGACAAAAATTTTACTGATTGCATTTTTGGCATCAGTATCGATCCCTAATCACCCCCTGATAGTTATTTTGAAAATATATTCCATGTACAGAATTGACCTCTCTACAGATTTATTATAAGTATAGAAGATTAACGATACAATATCTAGAAATATATGAATATAATTTTATGAATATAACATACTTACTGCACTTAGACAAACTAAGTTTACAATCCCCAATAAGTCATTAAAATTATCGTAGTCATAGTATTATAACGAAAGTATTTGCAGATAATGTGCGAATGAAAATTCGCGTAGACAATTCGTAGCATATTCGTAGATAAGACAACGTAGTCCTGTGTAGGACTCTGGTTGTGTCTATGATACGACACCATTTAAAGTAAAAGCTTATGTTTTGAAGCAAATTTTAGATATAGTTTTTTCAAAAATGGTTAATGTATCGTATCACATTTTTTTTCTAAGTAGCTGAATGCAGACATTTTAAAAATTTTGCTACTTAAAATTTCTCCACCAAATAAAACGCCTCTTGCCAAGAGGGCAAGAAAAATTTAACAATGAATAATTTTATACGCTTTTACTTAAAAAAAGATAATCATAAATAAATACTAACAAATTATAAAATAGTTAATAAAATAGAAAAGCAATAATTACTTTAGTAAACAAACTTACTAATCAGATTTTTTAAAACTTAAATATAGAGCTGTTATTACTGGCATTAATTTCAACTAATTTAGATATAATGATCATATTTGTAATCCAATGTTAATGAAGGAAGTAATGTTAGTAGAAGTAATATTGATTGAGGATGATTGAAGATTTTAATAAAAATTTGTTTACCTGTACGTGTACTTACATTATTCACAGATTTTTATAATTTATTTATTTAACTTAAAGGCACAAAAATAATACAATTACATTGATATACGTTTTAACATAAAAAAGAAGACATTTCAGCTGAAGTACCTTAACGATGAACACTGCATTTCATACAATGTAAAAATAAAGTTAAATTAACATAACATGACGGCATAACCGTAAAATGTCAAATATACATATACATACATACACATACTCACGGCTATAAATCCCTAGAAGTGGTAGCCAAGCCAAGCGAAGTAAAGGTTGTTGGTCATGGTTGGAGAACCGCATCGCCCAAAAATCCCCAAAAAAAAGCCGAAAAAGCCCAAAAGCCCCAATACCGTTAGTCGCCTCTTATGTACACCCACCGGAAGAAATGGGGTAGTGCTATTCTAAGCCGACACTAAACAGCAAATACGACATACGAATACAAATAAATAAATAAAAATAAAAATACAAATTTACATATATTTACACCATTAGCTTCTATTGGGGTAGGCAGAGACTACCGAACGCCACATTGTGCGATCCTGGCAAACCTCTCGAGCTCGAGTAATGGATTGGGGTGAATACATCAATCTTTTCAGACGTGCTCTTTTATCCTTCGCACTCCGGACGCCTGCCTTTTTATGTATATTCTCTATTTCATCTAAATGTGTCCTTCGTGATTGTCCTCTACTAACATTACCTTCCACATTGGCTCTACAAATTTCTTTCAAAAATTTACAAGCACTCATTCTCTCTATGTGCCCAAAGCATCTCAACAGAACTCTTTTCATCTTTCATGCCACACCTTTCACGAATCACCTCATTTCTCACTCGATCACATAACTTTACATTATAAGCTTTTCTGTGGGGCTTCATCTCTACTCTACTGCATTCACTCTTCTTTCATGCTTCTTCTGCCACAATCAACATTCGCTGCCATATATAAGCGCAGGAACCATTTAGGCCTTTTCGGAGACCGGCTGACTAGACCTACGATTGTTCAGACTTTCAATTTTAAAATCTCTAGTAAACAAACTTCCCAGATATACAAACTGTTTCACGTGTTCTATTTTCTTACTATTAATCTCAAATATGAGTATCAAAATCCAATAAAAGAATAATATAAAATAAATACATACACTCACGGTTAAAAATCCTTAGAAGGAGTAGCCAGAGCTTCAGCGTTAGAAATTCCTTACCACCTTTGGAAGTTGAGTGGGGCAAAGGTTGTTAAAGGATGGTTCTTGGTGATGGTTCCTCAATCTTCATCACTGAAAAATACATTAAATACCCCAATACCCTAAGTCGCCTCTTACGAAATCCGCGGGAAGCGGACACTACACATAGTGTGATAAACTGAGTAAGTTCACACACACCACACGTTGACTTGCTACCGTTCTCTTTGTACCATGTCACATAATACCCACTTTACCCACTATATCAAAAAGGGTCATAATTAAATTAAAAGTTATATTTGGCTCTCCGGTGTCCACCCCTTACATCTTACCTGTCTATGGCTCCTTGTATTATTCAATTGTATTCTTTCACTATTTTAGGTTATCAGTCAAGAAAGAGTATTACTTTAACGAGAAGAAAGTAATATGATCATTGCTACTATTCCCGTGCTTATGTTGAAATACATCAACATAAAACTAACAAAAACAGCTTCAAGTTGTATGTCTGTTTGTCTGTGATCTATGGGGAAACTGTGATGACGACAAAAGCACCACAAGTAATCAAGAAAATTTATGAGCAGGAATTGTGTAATAGTTGTAAACCTACGAGAAACATAAAATTAGTACTTATAATATAACATTCACATTCATGTGTCAATATGTCCTAACTCAGTTTGGCTTGTGATGAAACCGGCATACTTTGATAGCAATAGTAATTAAGAACATTGAATAAGTACCAAATTGCAATATAGAAAATTAAACAACAAACTGAGGACATTTTGTTACTTTGGTTGCAGGAGCGGATTCAGCCCTCAATTTAGGTTATGGGCATAGCTACCTAAAGTTATTGTAGCCTTATTGTATCCCTAATAGACCACGAAACTAAGCAAGGTAATTAGGGTTGTGGGCATGCCTACCTTGCTCATATCTGGAGGAGGCTGAATCCGCGCATGTTTGGTAGTGTACGAGGGGCATGCCAATAGAAGTTAGATACTCTTTTCTCATTTATTTGACACTGGCAAGCTATACACTATCTTATAGGCTGGTTTTTATTGATATATTTGAATATAGAATACCCTTCCTTTATGACTTTAAAAAAGGTTTAAAACCTCAAGAATGTTTTGAACTTTTGGCTCCTACTTTTGGTGAGGCTGCTTGTTCCCGAGCAACAGTATTCAATTGGTTTTCTGAATTTAAAAGAGGACGGGGATGTCTCGAAGATGAAGCGAAGACAGGACGGCCGCCAACCGCGGTCACGCAAGAAAACGTTCGTGCAGTCGAAAAACTTATTTTATTTATTTATTTTATTTTATTATATTTGGGGGGCTTACAGCTAAATTTACAATATATAATAATAGCATAGGCAGAAATAGGCCAATAACAAGCTCCCACATATGCATAAAAATAAAGAACATCGAAAACAACAGAGAAACAGAAGGCTTAACTAAAACTAAACAAGGAACTTAACTAATTAATAAAACAACAGCAAGAAAAATGCACTGAAACAAATGATGTGATAAACCAATATTCGGCAACAGCAACCGCTAATTTGAAATTATAAAACTTAAAAAAAAAGTCATTTGCGAATGATCGCTTAATGTGAGCTATATTGTGATGGAATAGATACAAAGTGAGTTTATTATTATGATAATTAAATTCATTGCAGGATCTGATGAGATAGGCATTACGTCTGTAATTTGTTTTGGCTGGCGGGACATGAAGCAAATCATTGCTACGCAGTTTTTTTGAAGGAACTCTCAAGCAAATTTTACTGGGGAGTTCAGGACAATCAATATTACCTTGAGCAATCTTGGCTAGTAGACAGATATCTGCTATATTCCTACGCAAATGAAGAGGCAAAAGGTGTTGAACGATGCAACGCTTATTATAATCTAAGTATGCAAGTTTAAATTTGAAAGACAGAAAACGGGTCAACTTTTTTGAATTCGTTCGATTCTATCAGAGTATACGCCATAACAGGGATTATTCGTGAAAACCGACGAATTACATATGTAGAGCTAGAACGAGAACGAGGAATTGGATCAGCAGCAATGCAAACCATAATTCACGACCACCTTTCTCTCCGTAAACGCTGTTCGAGATGGGTGCCGCACAAACTTACCGATGAGCAGAAAGACCGTCGGGTGGATTGGTGCCTATTCATGATAGGTAAATTCAACGGAGGCGAGAAAAAAAACGTATATGATATAGTGACTGGTGACGAAACATGGCTATATAACTATGATCCCGAATCAAAGCGACAGTCGACTGTATGGTGCTTTGAAGACGAGCCAACTCCAACGAAATGTCGCCGTGCACGAAGCACACAGAAACAAATGGTCGCCTCGTTTTTCTGCAAATCGGGTCGTATTGCTACTGTTGTGCTAGAGAATGAAAGAACGGTGAACTCCGAATGGTATGTGACAGTTTGTGCTCCAACAGTAATATCAGCTTGGTGTGAAAAGCGACCGAAGTCAGGCATCCGGCACCTTCTCTGGCACCACGACAATGCGGCGCCGCACACGTCTGCTAGAACACTAGACTTTTTCCATTCGAAATATGTATCAATTCTCCCTCACCCGCCATATTCCCCTGACCTAGCGCCTTGTGATTTTTACTTGTTTCCAAAAATCAAAGAAAAAGTAAAGGGGAAGAGGTTTGAAAGCAAAGAAGATGCGCTGGTTGCCTATAATTTCAAGATTTCTGAGGTATCTAAAGAAGAGTGGTCACAGGTATTTTACAATTGGTTCAGACGTATGGAAAAGTGTATACGTGCTCAGGGTGAATACTTTGAAAAGATCGATACTTGTAATAAAGAATAAATTTTATAATTTTTGAGTATCTAGTTTCTTTTGGCATGCCCCTCGTATGTATATTGTATACTCTTTGTCATCGCTTTCTGGTTTTAAGTTTCGCTGATTATGAATTATTTATTTTTTGACTTGCTTTTAACTGAATGTGAGTTGGTATGGCTCTACCCAAGTGAAAATTATAAAAGTTAATTAGATGTTCACTTAGATACCAATTTCAATGTTATCACCATTATTCGACTAAATATATTTTTGATTGATGTTAATGGAAAATATGCTATGTTTTTTAAATTGTTTTCAAAACAATTTTCAGTGTTACACAACACATGTTGTATTATATTTTAGCTGATAAATCAAAAGTGACATTAAGACGATAAATATTTTCTTGTAAAATTTTGCCAAGACGAAGCCCTATGACTCACACTTACAAAAAGTAATCAGATCTCATGTAGAGTCAACCTTTTTCACTCTACACGCCCTCTTTCAATCTTCACAAACTCTACACCTTTGTAAAAATATGTTGCTTGGCCATTTCGCTACATTCACACAGGCGCAAGGTGAACATAAAAATACATTTCACTAATTTTCTGTTATACAATACTTCTTGTAGTGTGAAATGGTTAGCAGTTTACATCTACTTTACCAATTTTCAACTACTATGTCTTAATATCTTCGGAAATAAAATACTGTGACATACGGGCCATACGCCCAGATAGGCGTATGAGTCATGATTTATTTTATTTTACCTGTTCATGATTGATTCAACACTCAAGAGCCAAACGTTCACGCCGTATATGCCCGAAGGGGTGGCAGAGCTTTTAATAATTCTGAAACCTACCTATACCTACCTATACTCACGGCTGTAAATCCCATGAAGGGGTAGCCAGAGCTAGGGAATCAGAAATTCCTCAGCCACTTTTGGAAGTTGCGTGGGGAAAAGATGGTGAAATAAAGGTTTTTGGTGATGGGCCTCCAACCGCATCGCCCAAAAATCCCTTAAAAGCCCCAAAACCGTTAGTCGCCTCTTACGTACACCCACCGGAAGAAATGGGGTAGTGCTATTCTAAGCCGGCACTACACAGCAAAATAATAAATAATAATAATACAAATTCTGAAAATAACGTTATATTTCCATCTGATGATCAGAGCACCCGTGTTTGAATCGCCCTTGTCTACGAAAATAGTGTGACATGACTAAGTTCAACTTCAACCATGATAAACGAACCACACTTATGCCTTGATAAAATAAAATGACCAATTCGTGCAGACCCGACCAGGGATTTGAACCCACGTCGTCTGCATGATAGGCGAGTGTTCTACCCACTGAGCTATTACGGGAGTAGAAAAAAGCAAAATCTTTCCACAAGGGGACCCAAGGAATAAGATACCATAGAACCAAGATAGTTAAGACTAAAAAAGCTACTCATTATTGAATAATAACATACATATACTCACGGCTATAAATCCCTAGAAACTGTAGGCAAAGCTACAGAATTCAAAATTCTTAAGTCACTTTTTAAAAGATTGCAAAAGTGAGGGTTGTATTGATGGGTCTACACCACAACCGCATCAAATAAAAACACTTACACTTATTAATATTTGTATTGCTATGGATTTCCGCAAAGTAACGCATGATTCAATCCAATATCAAAAATCACTTAAAAAGCCCCAATACCTTTAGTCGCCTCTTACGGACACCAACGGGCAGTAATGGGGTAGTGCTATTCTAAGCCGACACTACACAGCTTATCATACATACTCCTCATACATTATTAATACACATTCAGATAGTAAAAGAAGATCAAGGCCGGCCAAGATAATTCTCTAGCCTCACTGAATAAACATCTAATTGTATAGTATGTTGCTGTCATGTCATACATTAGTACTTTATCACAGCCTATTTACAGGTGGCCTAATTCAATGTTTTATTATAGAGGAGTCTAAAACCATACGAAGGTCGGTTCTTAGGAATCATTTCATTGAATTTTCTAGAAAAAAAATTGTTACATACTGTATATCCGAAACTTTTAAACCCGAATATTATTTTACCGAAAACTAATCGACTTTTTTTTAATTGCCATAATATTGTTTAACCGAAATTTCAAATATCATATTCTTACATTCCAGATTTTCGATTGACTTTTTTTTTCTTTACTATCATTATGATTAACCACTAGAACGGATTCCCACATAATCAAAAAACCAGATATACCTTAATTCCGCAATATTGCTTTTCCGAATAATCACTATTCCAAAAAATCATTTTCCATACATTAGCAATACAGATGTATTGAGTGATACCCACTGCTATGAATAATTTTGCAGGCATATTTTATGTAAGTAGTATACCCCGCCGTATAGCAAGCATGCAAGCAAGCTGCAAGCAAGCAAGTATGCATACAGGTATGCATCAGGCATTTAGGTGATCGCTCCGCTGCGCTGCGCTCGCTCGTTTTATACATAATCTAACCTAACCTAACCTAACCTAACTAAATGTGACCTAACTTTTCTTTGTCTGCAGGGGGCTTTCGCCCCCCGACCCTCCCAAGCAGGGGGGCTTTGCCCCCCTGCCCCTCCCGACATGCAACCAAGCATGCAAACAAACAAGCAAGTATACATACAAACAGGCATGCATCCGCGTTTTATTTATACAGTTTTTCTAATATAAATAATATCTAGTTAAAGAGATTTACGATTTGTAAGACTATAGATAAAGTTACTTCGATCTTTTAAACCTTTGGAATAATGAGATTATAGTAAAAGATATAATTGGTAAAAGCAAAAAATTCATTTTAATAATCTGGGTTTAGTTTTTCTGGGAAGTGATGTATTTATGTACTAATGAAGTTGTGGAAAATAAAGCATCTGTGATACGTAAATTCTGTGAACCGTTTTCTGAATGTTGAAATTCGGATTTAAATTATTCGAATATTCGAAATGTTACCAAAAAGAATACATACATACTAACTGCTCCCTAGCTACCTAGAGCTCAAGCCTACCCCGAATAGGTCAATGACCGAAAGAATGGTGTTAGTATGTTGGCAAGGCGTATGTTGGCAAACTTACTACCACTACGGTTTTTTCCGCCGGAGCACGGAATCGGAATCTGAATTCCAGATTTTATTCGTAGTGAAAACATTGTTATTAAAATTTAAACATTATTAAGTTAAGAAAGTAAGAATCGTTATTTCCTGGTAATGTTTGCTAGATATTGATTACGGCGAAGAATGATAAATCATATCTATCATTAACTTCAAAATAAACAAATTATAAATATTAAGGGGGCTCTAAAACAATAGATATGATTTTCTTGCGTTACATAAACAAGTAAATTTTATAAATAACGGTACGAACCTGCTCGTTTGCGAGTCTAACTTTTTTAATTTAAAAAATCGAAATCTATAGTTTTGTAATCTTCTTATTTCAATATTGTATTGACATCTTTGCAATGTACTGGGTACTAAGAAAACTCGCACAAGAACTTATTTTCTTTACTTGTCAATGCTACTTTGCAGTCGATAACATGATTGCAAAAAAGGTTTTGCAGTTTACTGCAAGATGGAGCTACCTGCATTTAGTCATGCCACATTTATAAATTTAACTCGTTAGCTTTGCCATGACATGGAGGCCTCGTTATCTTGTCGCACTTACGTCAGTTTATTAAGAGATTGAACAATTATCGACTCGTCATATCAATATTAGTAGTTCTCTGCCCGTGACTTCACTCGCGATAGCCATAATAAAGTCATGTCACTTGTCACGGTGATTTATTTTTCATGAGTAGCTCTTCTGTTTCTGGACATGGGCTTGTCTTAAATTTTTCCAATAAACAATTATTAATTATTTACTTCACTTACACAGCACTAAGTGAAGTAAATAATTTTGACTTCACATCACGCGTTTAGAGTGCATTTGACTGGTCAAACGGGAAATTTATTTTTTTACTATTTGTCATGGTAAATAGGCAACTTTATCATACAATATTATGCACCTATATTACACGGTTTTTCACAAAAGCATACATACATATACTCACGGCTATAAATCCCTAGAAGGGGTAGCCAGAGCTAAGGAACTAGAAGCTCCTCAGCCACTTTTGGAAAGTTGAGTGGGGAAAAGATGGTAAAATAAAGGTTGTTGGTGATGGGTCTCCAACCGCATGGCCCAAAAATCCCTTTAAAGCCCCAATACCGTTAGTCGGCTTTTACGTACACCCACCGGCAGAAATGGGGTAGTGTTATTTTAAGCCGACACTACACATAATAAAATATTTAAAAAAAATCCCGCTTCGAACGTCCGAAATAGTCCGGATCCATCTTAACTTATAAAAATTAAAGTCGCAGATTCTTATTAGTTGACATTTATTAACATAATTTTTCCGCAAAACTTACACTAACTAACTACAGATAATGTCTCGTTCACTCGTAGTGGAATTTATCAATAACAAGGAATATATGCATCAGAGAACGGACTGCAAAAAAAAGGATCGAAGCGAGAAATTGTTCACGCGCACCTTTTATTTACAATTTTCCTATAAGCCGGCGGCATACCTATATTCTAATGTTTGATCTATTTTGAACACTTGTGGGATTATTAAATGCGGTTCCGATCCTTGCCTATGTTTGCCAATAAATTAGCTAAGTACTAAGCAGGTCAAGTCTTCACAAAAGTTGTCCAGTGTCTACAGTTATAGCTTTATCTAGTGCCTGTGTAGACTAACCTATTAGAGACATTATAGAGATCTTTAAATAGATATATGTAAAATCAAAATTGAACCCACGTATGGTATATATAGCACGTCTGCCGTTTTGATTTGTTAAAATGTACACAACAAATGTGATACGTTATTCGTAGACACTTACTTTAGTCCTGACTTAGAAATAACCAAGGAAAAATGATACGCCTAGCATAAACGTTATAGCAATTTTCCAATACGTGGGTCAATCGATAAGTTTTGAGCAGGGATGTTAAACGGGTTGGTAAAACCTGGCTGATAAATATCAAAATACAGATTTCTCCTCTGGTGAATTATAACCGGCTAACAAAAAAAGGTTTCTTCTCTTTACAAAACATCTAGTGAAGCGACGGTAAGTACAAATTCATTTTAGTTAAATTGACGTTGAGTAAATAACATTTTTGTTTTTTTTACAAATTCTTTCACTAGTTATACTATTTTATCATCAACCTCAATCACGCATCCTGACACATTCACCACTCTCTCAAACTCTATCGTTTTTGTATTATTTACATTCTCACACTTTCAAAAGTCGCACATGCTATTTTCATGCAACGGTTTTACCGATGATTTAAGAAGCAATTGAACGTTAGAGTATGAGACGCATTTAATCGCTTACATGCAATTCTGTCAAACCGTTATCAAGGAATAAATTTAAGAGCGGACACTTTTAGAAATTCCGAATCAGACAGTGTTTTCCCTGTTTACTCTTACACATGCACTGAAATCCTCATCAATTAACACCAATGCATATAGGTTGACTCATCATGCGGAACAGCGACAACACATTCCACAAAAACTTTCTTGCTACCTTATCATACGCCTCCTCTAAATATACGAAGGAGCAATACACCTTTTGGTTCTTTTAGAACTTTTCGATGATGCAACTTAAAGAGAAGATAAAATTCACTTATCCCATTTCCTTTCTAAATCCTGCTTGCACATCCCAAATGTTCTTATCAGTTTCATTATGCGATGTAACAATCATCAGCTTTTATCTCATATTTCAGCGAATAATTCATTATGGTTTTCAATGTACATTGTAAGGAGAAAATGGTTAACAATGCAATGTAACTGGACTGCTTCACATTGAGTGATTTGCACGAAGTTATTGAACTAAAGCCGTTTTAAAGTAAGGTGTATAATTCATGCTACAAGATCTCAGTCAGAAAGATCAGCGCCCAAAGAGTACAGTATGATTAAGACACCGCCCCTAGAGCTGAGAGGTTGGTTCAAAAGTCATATTTGTAGTTTTTAGGTGTTAGTTCAACAGTCATATGTGTAGTCATTAAAAACAAAAGTTATCAATAGTGACGGATATCATCGGGAGGATACTCACATGGCTGAGGCTGAGATGTTCTTTGTAATGTGACAGTGTATCCGCTTGCGCAGAGGCGCAGGTTATTTTCAATTTTATAACGTGTTTCACAAAATTTACTTGAATACCCTAACAAAATGAGCTCTATTTAGGGTAACATTTCGAACATTCGAATTTTTTAAGGCCGAAATTCAACATTTAGAAAACGGTTCTCAGAATTTACGTATCACAGATGCTTTATTATCCACAACTTCATTAGTACATAAATACATTTTCCAGAAGTATCATTTCCAGAAAGACTAAACCAGAATCTTAAAATGTTTTTTTTTCTTTTACCAACTATATCTTTTACTATAATCTCATGATTCCAAAGGTTTAAGGCCAAAGTAACTTAATCTTTAGTCTAACAAATCGTAAATCTCTTTAACTAGATATTATTTATGTTAGAAAAATTGTACAAATAAAACGTGGATGCATGCCTGTTTGTATGCATGCTTGCTTGCTTGGTTGCATGTAAGGGAGGTGCAGGGGGTTGAGTCCCTATGCTTGGGGAGTCGGGAGCGAAAGCCCCCTGCATGCAAAGAAAAGTTAGCTCACATTTAGTTAGGATAGATTATGTATAAAACGACCGAGCGGAACAAGCACCTCAAAGGCATGATGCATACCTATTTGCATGCATGCTTCCATGCTTGCTTGTTTGCATGCTTGCCTGCTTGCCTGTGTTCTTGCATGTAGGGGGCGGGGTAAAGTACCTACATAAAATATGCCTGCAAAATTCTTACATACACCTTTATTTTAAATGTATGGAAAATGGTTTTAATGGTTATGCTTAGCATATTGTTGTGACAATATTAAACAAGAATGAATAGATTATATTCCTGCAAATATATTTTGTAAGACTTTCATGCTAAATGATAAAATCTTAATCATTTAAAGTGGTGAATTGAATCTTGCTCAACATTTCCATGTGAGGTGAATAAAACCACCCACTAAAAACATTTTCATGTAAAATGTTGCCAAGACGAGCCCATATGACTCGCACTGTCAAAAAGTTATCAGATCTCATGTAGAGCCAAGCTTCTAACACTACACGCCCTAACTCTACAAGGCCTAACTTCACAAACTCTACACCTTAGTCAAAATATGTGACTTGGCCGTTCGTTACTACAAGAACTATTGACGTAATGAACAGTGAATTGATTTTTCACCTTACGCCGATGTAAATGTAGCGACTCTTCTACCTTTACACGCCCTAATTCTACAAGGCCTAATTTCACAAACATATAACATAAACATAAACATAAACGTTCACGCCGAATATCCCCGAAGGGGTTGGCAGAGGTACTAATACTTCTGAACATCACGTGACTTTGTCACCTGGTGTTCAGAGTACCCACGTTTTGCATGGACAGTGTACTCACGTAATAGGGGGCAGGCCTATCGCCGTTTTGTACGAATACACTGTCACATAACTAAGTACAACTCAGTCATGTGGGTTTCCTCACGATGTTTTCCCTCACCGTTAACAACCATGATAAATTAACCACACATATGCCTTTAGAAAAGACAAATTGGTGTAGGCCCGACCCGGGATTTGAACACTAGTCGCTTGCACGAGAACCGAGTGTTCTACCCACTGGGCTATCACGGTTGTTCACGGTTAATTTCACAAACCTTAGTCAAAATATGTGACCCGGCCATTTCGCTACATTCGCATCGGCGTAAGGTGAAAAATTAATTCACTGTTCATACAATAGTTCTTGTAGTAACGAACGGCCAAGTCACATATTTTGACTAAGGTGTAGAGTTTGTGAAGTTAGGCCTTGTAGAGTTAGGGCGTGTAGTGTTAGAAGCTTGGCTCTACATGAGATCTGATAACTTTTTGACAGTGCGAGTCATATGGGCTCGTCTTGGCAACATTTTACATGAAAATGTTTTTAGTGGGATTTCATTTCTTTTTGTAAGTTGTTTGTAACAAATTTTTTTTCTCCTTTTTTTGGGGTGTATTTCTTACACATCAGAGACGCCTTTTTTTATAGCCCACTCTCTATCTTTGCCTTTTTTCTTTGTTGATTTACTGTTTATAATAAGTGATAGATCAGGGCGATACTTGGTTCTTAGGCGATTATATTCGACTATAGCTGACTGTTGTGCTTTAATACTACTAACTTTTTTTCTATTTTTAGCTACTGTGTGGACGTAAGAAGCAGGAGACGTTTGCACAATTCTATTCATTCATATTTATATGATCTGATCTAAAGTATAGGTCTTAATATGTCGATATCTCTCAATATATGTCGATTAATTTTTATTTTTTTTATAACAAGGAGTACCTATACATATATATATCTGAGGGCACCAAGTTTTAGATTATTATTAGATTAGACCTCTAGCGTCATCAAAATTTAATCTTTTAAAATTACAGGTCTCATACAAACTCCCATCCCCTAGTTTAAGGGGTTGGAGGATGAAAGTTACAAGTTTTGTTGTTTGTGTTCTAATACTAGCTTACATACAAAATTTCAGCTTTCTAGGACATTAGGAAATACCTTAATAATTTTGATGATCATCACATCAGTGAGTCAGTGACGAAATCAGCGTTTTTTAGATATAAATAAAATCTGAAGTATAAAAGCTAATGTAATTAAAACTAAATATGTTCAATAAGTCCGCTATTGACAATATATCCCGAAAATTTTGTTGATCTAGCATAACCCAGATATAAATAAAATCTGAAGTATAAAAGCTAATGTAATTAAAACTAAATATGTTCAATAAGTCCGCTATTGACAATATATCCCGAAAATTTTGTTGATCTAGCATAACCCAAACCCAAGTTATGAGGGTTCAAAAAAACGACGAAGCGCTTCGAGAAAAGGTAGGTAGTGCCCGTGCGCTTCGCTTGGCTCGTCTTTCAACATTTCCATGTGAGGTGAATAAAACCATTAATATGCTTAGCAAAACTCAAATTGTTTCTATAATTAGTTTCTTATGTCACGTGATGTTCGGAAGTATTAGTACCTCTGCCAACCCTTTCGGGGATATACGGAGTGAACATATGAGTTTGAGCTGTGTTTTTAGTTTTTCAGAATTAAAACAAACAATGGAAAATGAGCAAATAACTAAACTCTTCAAAATATCCCTAAATCTATTAATCCCTCAATAATCTTCAATCAATTATTTTTCTATATAATTTGCAACTGAACTAAGAATGTATACCGACTATGAATGTTAATATATACGATACGATAGTATTTAATGCTCGTATTCTGCCTTACAAAACATAAATATCTTAGAACCATGACCACAATTATTTCAACACCATGGCAGCCCGCAATAGTACAACCTTCATTCACAGTCACTGCGCAGTCCTCTCTAAGTCACTATTATTATAAAAATTACACACGCAACTAGCTATTATCCCGACAAATACATTAGCAAATACACAATATACCAACCATAAGACATTTACACCATAATTAGTGTAATTAGTTATTAGTACTCTATAGTAGAACATAGATCAACATAAGGAGCATTGCCCCAACCAAGGTTAGAGTGAGTGCAAATTTAAACACTAATAATGGCAACACAATTGCAAATTAATCGCAAGTTGTATGATCATTATTAATCAGATTGAACAGATACTACACCTAACTATTCATTAATCTGCTACATGAGAGGTACATTTACATTACATTAATAAAACATCACATAGACTAGGGTAACTTTTTATTGATTTATTTGAAGTCTGTAATCTTGGCCCGCCCGACTCAAATTTGCACAATTACGTAAAGAATATGAAACCTTTATAACTAAATAATCATTGAGTCTGAAACGAATTTCTTTTGTATCACAACTATATTTTTTTCCTATGTTTAGGATTTGATCATACGCGGAATATATATTAGATGCAGATGAAAATTAAAACACAAAATAAAACCGAGTAGGTACTAACCCCAAATAGAAATTAACCTTTAGCTAAATCATATTAAATTCATATATCAAAACAATCAATTTTCATTTATCACATTTCAACATAACACCGTGGGCAATAGAGCATGCCCTTGATTCCCTGCATCTAATCCTGCATACAAATCACATACAAATGAAGACATTAGAGGTCTATCGGAGACATCTTGTGTAATCAGGATTAGCCTCACGTTGCTATAGTGCTAATAAGGGTTTAATGAGGTTGTTTTATTGTTGATTTTGCGCGGTCTGTCTTAGCCATTCGTTACAAGTATTTATCATTATCACACATATCAATTTGTTTATTGTTTGGCGTATTCTAAAGATTTATAATATATATTATATTTTAGTCTATTCCAACTTTTAATTGAAAATCCGTGCTTATATATTAACGGCGATAGCTAAATATGGAGAACTAAAGAAGAGAGAAATTGGTTTAGGCCCAACTGAGTTGAAATCCTCAGTTGGACTTAAACCAATGTGTTATTGTTAAGTCATATGGATGCTTAAATTATTTATATGGCAAGTAGGAAAGGCATCATGAGAAGGGAACCCACATGGCTGAGTTGCTCTTAGTCATGTGACATAGTATTCTTACAAAACAGCGATATTCATGCCTCCTTTCACGAAGTTACACTGTCCAAAATGTGGATACTTTACTAGGTAACAAAAGGTGTCAGGTGGTATTTAGATTTATTGGTACTTCTGCTATTGTTTCTGGGATATACGGCATGTGCGTTGAGTTTGAGTTGAATCAATGAAATTATAAATTGAATATCATTAAAATTTGCCATCTTATTCAACCAAATCCTGATCCATTCAGTTACACAGACATTGTGTCTAGTCTAGAAACTCCTAACTGACCTTAATTAGGCATACTGGCCAGTTAAGAAATAAATAAAGACCTGCCCTAGAGAATAAATGTCACGAGTTGTTGTCAATTCAACTTTATATCGCTTAATTATATCATTTTAGTTCATTTAGTTACGTTGTCTGACTTAATTGTAAATAGACCGCAAGTAGAGCTATTGAAAAATAAAAACTTTATGACGTGAATTGCTCTACCGGGATTATGGGCGCCGCCGCCGCACCATACGCTGTAAAAACTTAAGTAATGAAAATGGATTCTTTTTATGAATGGATGCTCGACTAGAGCCGTTGATATCTTATATTTCCAGTCAAAATTTCCATCATGATTCAGAAATTAAGTACGACCACAACCTATAAATATGGGGGCAACCAACGTAATATTAGAATTGGATTAAATTTTGGGAAGGGGTTCAAATATAAGCAGTGTTTCAGGAGACAAGTTTATTAGCTGCATTACCCACCAATCACTACTAGAGTCAGCTCAGAATAGCACTATAATATTACTATCCGTGGGCGCCATATGAGGGGTCTAAGTGCTTATTAAACAATTGGGGTGCTTTTGGAAAACCTTTATCTCTTATTTGAAAATTCTTGCGTCAATCGATTTCCGAAATTGGCTAAGATTTTGCGATAATGAAACTATGGTTAGTAAATTGTTCGGATCTTGTTTGGGATTTTACTATAACGGTAAGGTAAAGATTAGTTTTAATGAAACCAAATTAAAACTGGTTCGGTCGTCTAATAATTATACGATATGATATAAAAAAAAGTTTTTATAACATTATAAACTTTAATTTTAAAAAACCAAAGAGACTAAGTAAATATTTATTAAGGTGTATTTAGTAGCTTCTTTTATATTTACTTTCGAAGATTATATGTAAGTTCTTTACAATATGATAAAGTGTAGCTAACTTGTAAAACTGAAGTTATAGAAACACTTTAATTTGATTAGAAATGAAAAACTCCAAACAGAAAAGACATGACCTGCGTAACAAGCTTTATTTAGTTTATTTTATTGAATACTAATATCCAAACAGCATTCGAAGGCACGTAAATCCTCTCATAAATATAATTAGCATCGATCGCAGTGTAGTAATAACGTAGGAAAAGGCCGCATCGACACCGTTACTCGGAGAAAGCTCAATTGTAGAACAAACCTGCGGCCGCGCGCAGTCTAACATAACTGGATACCGCGGATTGACGTTCAAATATTATACGGAAACTTGTGTTTAGTGATATTATATTAAATAAAATGGATACCATGCAGAAAAAAAAAGTGTAAGTAGATTTATGTGATTTGTGTGAATTGAATTAAACTTGTATGAGATTAAAAATGAGGTAGGAATAAAAAAGGTGTTTTGTGCATATAAATATGTGATAAAATAGAATAACAAAACTTAATAAGGCACATAAAAAAATACAGTTTTAAAATATAAACGTGTAAGCGGTCTTAGTACTAAACATGCTATCATTTCCAGACAATCTTTAATAACCTTTATCATATTTTTATAATAAATTCATCATGCGGTTAGTATATATTTTAATTAAAATCTTTTCATTATTTACTTTGCATTTTTACAAAAAACTTTTCGAAGTAGAACTTTTGTAAACTAAAATTAAAAGGACTTAAATAAACTTTCTAAATAATCTGGGTCGGTCGCTGTGGAGGTAACACAGCAATAAAGAACCACGTCCATAAACATGAAGACAATATTCTAAACGATGCCATAGAATAATAAATTATATTGGCTACATTAAATTGAAAACAAAGCTACGTACTAAGTACCTTACCTCTTCGAAATATAATTTTGGAACTCTTTACTTTTTAAAAACTTCTCCTTATCAGTTTCAGTCTTAGTAATTTTGTAAGAGAAGGATGATTATTTACTTTATTTATCAAAAAGAAAAAATATAAGTATATCTTTTCCGCTGAAATAATCATTGAGTTCAAACAAAACATAATTGTAAACTCGCACTTAATCTCATTTTATTTCGTATTTACTGCCACTTTCAATTTGTCTAACTATGGCTCCGGGTTTACTTTATGATTCATTACTCTATAGAAATGTTGAGTATTTATAAAATTACAAATTACGATTTAAATTAGTAGTTTTCGGGGAACAATCTATGAGGCAATATTCATTACGCTAAATTTGCTAATTAATAATCAAATGCTAAGGAGGATATGGGTCATCGAATCATGGTTATCTACTCATTTGATATTTATTAATAATTAAATATTGTGTTTAATCACATGATTCAAAAGCTAAACAGACAAACTTTCGATCGATCATGTCGATAGTTTGCTCTGCTTACCTCAATCAAAACGAAAAACGTGGTTAATGTATGTTAATAAACAGAAATCTACACAAGAAATTAAACTTACTTCTGCATTCGTTTTTGGCCCTCTTACTTATAGTCGTACATTGCGTAGAAATTCAAAATGATCTACTAACATAAATTCTGACCTCACATAACCAATTAAAGTAAATGAAATACAAATAACGTACCTACAAATATGCACTGTCTTAGTCAGAACCTCGGAATTTACAATTCCGTAGCAACACTTGGAAGCTGATAGGGTCAAAATTGATCAAATCAAACATTGTGGACTATCGGTCCAATCTCTTTACATGACTCCTACATACACACATATACTCACGGCTATAAAAACCTAGAAGGGGAAGCCAGAGATAAGGAATTAGAAAATCCTCAGCCACTTTTGGAAAGTTGAGTGGGGAAAAGATGGTATAATAAAGTTTGTTGGTAATGGGTCTCAAACCGCATCCCCCAAAAATCCCTTAAATGCCCCAATACAGTTAGTCGCCTCTTACGTACACCCACCGGAATAAATAGGGTAGTGCTATTCTAAGCCCACAGTACACAGCTCCCATAGTGACTGACTAACCTACATGACTGACTCCCATTGAAATATATGTAAAAATAAAATTGTGTGTAGATGAATTCTAAGCCGTCTCTACGGATTAGTAAATAAATAAATTTTCTTTACATTTCAGACCACTAATAACATTAGAAGGAAAGGAGTTGGACACACACTCTCAAATCTCGAAAGTGTTTGATGTAGCGAAAGACACCGTACTGTTTCTCCTGTTATCATGTTACTATATACTTGAATCGATATTTTGGACTCTTATACCAAATGCAATAAGGCCTATGAAGAATTTGAAAGGAGATATAGTGTTAGTGACAGGAGGAGCGGGTGGGGTAGGCAGGCAGTTGGCCTTGAAATTGGCGAGACTAGGAGCCAAAGTTGTGATTTGGGACATTAGTAAAGAAGGTCAGTATTTTTCCGATAACTTGTTAGTTTGCTTGATACATAGTTAGATTTAATAAATATACCTACTTCTGGTATTATACACATTGAGCTCATTTAAAAGTAACTCAGAGTAATTGTTGTCAAGTATTTAAACGCACTATTTCGCCACTTATGAAAATTAAAGGAGTCGTGCAATCTACAGCTTATATAACAAAATATAGAGATAAAAATAAGACAA
The DNA here is from genome assembly GCA_963576735.1 of Bedellia somnulentella. NCBI lineage: Eukaryota > Metazoa > Arthropoda > Insecta > Lepidoptera > Bedelliidae > Bedellia > Bedellia somnulentella. The sequence goes on along the minus strand of OY755186.1, from coordinate 10,983,325 downwards.
CAAACCACAAAACATAAGAAAAAAATATATAATTTGAAACCCGCTGAGAGCAATATTTATATGACGAGCATTAATTTAGATTGTTCCCAAGTCTTGGATGGAAGTCTTACTTATTTTGGAGCTACCTTACTCTCAAACTATATAAGCTATCTCAATACTACAATGACGAACCAGAATAGGAGTAGGCGAGCAATAAGAAATCAGCCAATCAGCATGAAAGATGTACAATCTTACTAAAACAACTAGTTTTTTCACAAAAAACCTAGTAAGTTAAAAAAATATTATCACCGTTGTCTAATTATCCGTGTTTTTGCAAAATCCCCAGGTATTTTGAAAAAAACCTAAACATCAAAACATCCTACGACATATTATATGTGTAATCATATATATATGATATGATTACACGCGAATGCACGTCAGTCAGGGAGGTATTATTGTAACGTAATACTCAAAAACGAATCTATAATGTTACAGTACACGTGAATGCTCCCGGTGAGGGAGCACCTTTACAGCCCATATTGCATCCCCACCGAGAGGCTCATGACTTCTCTGACTGAATAGGGTAATGGTGAGGACATTAACGCCTACTCCTGTGATAATAGCTGGTACCAACGGCTTTAGTACGTACCCTTCGAAGCGTGGAATCTTCTTAATTGTCAGATAACCAAGTGATCTAGCTTGTAATATCCTGATCAAACTAGGATTTGTCACAAACTCTGAGAAATTATTATTAGCTTGAAATGACAAATTGAGTATTTCACCCGAGAAGGGGTAGCTAGAACATTTTCATTCGTTATGGTAGTTTAGAAGAGATGAGGTATGGGTATGAACATACAATTATAATATAACTTATTGCAGGTCTACAAAAGACATGTGAGCTGACCAAACAAGAAGGTTTTGATGTTAAAAGTTATGTGGTGGATCTAGCTGATAGAGAAGCTGTCTACTCCACTGCTGAGAGGGTGAAGAAAGAGGTACGTCACACTAGTTTTTTATAACTAATACGTTGATTGAATTTGATTACGCCGTCCGCCATGCACTAGGCCCTAGTACATACATACATATACTCACGGCTATAAATCCCTAGAAGGGGTAGCCAGAGCTAAGGAATGAGAAATTCCTCAGCCACTTTTGGAAGTTGCGTGGGAAAAAGATGTTAAAATAAAGGTTGTTGGTGATGGGTCTCCAACCACATCGCCCAAAAATCCTTTAAATATCCCAATACCGTTAGTCGCCTTTTACGTACACCCACCGGAAGAAATGGGGTATTGCTATTCTAAGCCGACACTACACAGCAATAGGCCCTAGTCAAATAAGTTAACGGATGATAAGTGATAAAATACTACAACTTATATAACTGCTGTGTAGTGCATGCTTAAAGAGTCAGTACCCCTTTCTTCTCTACCCACGGATGTCGTAAGAGGTGACTAAGGGTGCGGGGCTTTTTAAGTGGTTTTGGGCGATGCGGTTAGAGACCCATTTTCAACGATACTTTATTTCTACCATCTTGTTCCCTATCAACTTCCAAATGGGGCTAGAAAGTTTCTAGCTTTAAAGATCTGGTTACCCCTTTTCTTAGTGTATGCTACAAAGCACATTATCGTCGCACCAACTTGAATAGATACATGGACTGTCACGTGATGCAGCGTGCAATACCTAAGCAAACTAGGATAAGCCTCACAGAATGCTGAGCAAGGCAATAGATTTCGGAACCCGCGGATTGTGTAAATAGCCCTCTAACTGTAACCGTATCGTCGCGTTGGACCACACTTCCTATTAATTCTGCGTACTGTTCTTATACGTTCAATGTAAATTATTAATGTACAAATAACAATATAAATTGTGTATTGGACAGGTGGGCAAGGTGGATATCCTCATCAACAACGCGGGAACTGTCTTCGGAGATACGCTGCTGGAGCTCAGCGATCATGCCATCGAGACGACATACAAAGTCAACATTCTATCTCACTACTGGGTACGTATGTAGTAATGTACTGAGCATAGTAATGTATAATAATTTAAACACCGATGGACATGACCTTTCTTTAATATAGGTTTGTGTTGTGGTATTCGTGAACGTGATGATTTGTGCGATATGTTAGTAAACATTGCGTGATGAATATGCTTGGGTTTGGTGGTTTTTTTAACTTATTTATAAATGAGACTTTACAACTATAGGTATTTTAATACAGTAGAAATTCTAAGGAAAGGATGGGTTGAGAGAAATTTTATGTAAGGCCTTGGCTCACTCATTCAAGGATTTTTTAAAAGTTTACTTGTTAATATACCTACCTTTCATGTCCTCGATAAGTCAAACGCAAAGACTCTCTATCGCCAAAATATTTTTTACAATTTTCTCTGATTCCCAGCGATTTCTTCCGACAACCTCTGCGCATAAGATTTCTTACTTTGTATGTAGACAAATATCTAAAGTACGCGCAACAAACAAAATGAATGCGATCAAACCTTGGCAGAAAATATTAAAAATGTTGGTATTTTATCCGTCTCGATACTCATCTAAATGCAATATTAAAAGTTTTTACCCATCTAACATAAAGTAAGGTGGAGTACATAAAGTTACCCATTACTATTTAAATTGAAAAAGTCATATTAAAGATCTATTAACTACAAGTATAATAATAGTAAATTGTGTTCGTGATTGATCTACTATATAAGTATTCAAGTAGGTAATGTACTTCTGAACAGCAATTTCAATTCAATTATAACAAATTTATACATGGCTTTTTCACATAAATATTCGAGGTGCCTAGATTAAACTAATTTCACGCTTTTGACCTTTGCTGCGGTAAACAAACTAATAGACCGGCCGGCAAATGCACACGAACATTGGACAAATATAGGATCATTGTATTAAAAAAAAGCATGTAAAAAGATTTTCCAACATTAAAATCAGTAAATCTAATCTGCAACATAAGATTTCTTAAATACTTATAAATGATTTTGTTCTAGGTAAATTTGAACATCCTAATTGTAATTGTCCTAGTAAAATTAAGTAGGACCGATATGTGCAAACTAGGACTTGTAACTAAATGGTTTAAAATAACTATAGTCGTTTTAAAATTTTAACTCATTCAATTAATCTTTTAAAAATACTGTATATTATTCTCAGTACAATATATTCTTGGTACTTGTTTCATTTATAAGTATTACACAATTTATTTTTGTTTAGTAAGGTATTTAATTGCATTCCATCATATTGAAAATGTAATCGGTAAGCTAAGGTAACATAAACTCCGTTTCTGACCACTTTATTATGCACCAGGTTTACTTATCAAATTCTTGGCCTACTTATGACAATTCGTTTCGTTGCACGGCATATTACCAAGTACATAACTACATGTCTCACGGCTATAAACTCCTAGAATAAGAAATTCCTCAGCCACCTTTTGAAGTTGAGTGGGGAAAACATGTTACAATAAACGTTTTTGGGGATGGGTCCCCAACCGAAACGCCCGAAACTCCCTAAAAAGCCCCAATACCCTTAGTCGCTTCTTCTAACATAGAAGTTCTAAGCGATCGAAACAACGCGGGTTTGACATAATTAAATCAGATGGTCCAACACAAGAACCAACACTTTATGTGGGTGAAATAGTCCTCACCAGACAATTATTCCTAGGAATAAAGAGAAAAGAAACATATCTATAAAGGTAAGGACATGTGCGCGTTGGGTCCCTATAATTTAAAAAACCTTTAGAATCTTTTTAAAAGATCCCATGAAGATCATGTGAAGGGATGGTCCCATAAGAAGTTACTTACTTTGTTTAGTCTCAAACCTGGTATCCCATATATTTTGGGTTTTCCGCTTTTTAGTAAGTATTTTTGATCACATCTATTATATTGCTCTGCTATTTGGGGATAATTTATAAAGCCGCTAATAATTACCTTTTTATGAGACAGTAGGTATTTCATTTCATCTTAATAAACATACATACATAAACTCACGGCTATAAATACCAAGAAAGGGTAGCCAGAGCTAAGGAATTAGAAATTCCTCACCCACTTTTGGAAATATGAGTGGGGAAAAGATGGTAAAAATAAAGGTTGTTGGTGATCGATCTCCAACCGCATCGCCCAAAAATCCCTTAAAAGCCTCAATACCGTTAGTCGCCTTTTACGTACACCCACCGGAAGAAATGGGGTAGTGCTATTCTAAGCCGACACTGCTCAGCAAAATCAGCATTTTAATAAAATAATTATGTATTTATCTTTTGCCGTATTCGCGAAATGAGATTAAAGGATATTATATATGTATAGCGACATGATAGTCCAGTGGGTAGAACACCCGCCCGAAAACAGAAGGGCGTGAGTTCCAATCCTGGGTCGGGCCTACACCAATTTGTCTTTTCTAAAGTCATATGTGTGGTTAATTTATCATGGTTGTTAACGGTGAGGGAAAACATCGTGAGGAAACCCACATGGCTGAGTTGTACTTAGTCATGTGACAGTGTATTCGTACAAAACGGCGATAGGCCTGCCCCCTATCACTGAGTACACTGTCTAAGCAAAACGTGGGTACCTTCTCTGGAAACTAGATGGCGCTGCCATGTGAGTTTCAGAAGTATTGGTACCTCTGCCAACCCCTTCGGGGATAAACGGCGTGAACGTTTATGTTATGTTATGTATGTTATATATGTATATTATATTATGTATGGTGAACGAGTATTGCGCGATGTGTTTGGCAATTGACCAGCAGACCCTATTTATCACCATAATCAGGTATTTGCTATTACTTCAAGCTGGTTAAACCCTCATGCACAATTGTCATGTGTCGGTAGATAAGCATACACTAAATAAATATAATTTTTCATACCAGACAGTGAAATCGTTCCTCCCCGACATGATCTCATCGGGTAAAGGCCACATCGTGACGGTGGGTTCCGTAGCCGGTCTCATGGGCACCTACCGCTGCACAGACTACAGCGCCACCAAGTTCGCCACCGTCGGATTCCATGAGAGCCTTTTTACTGAACTGAGGGTAAGTGCAAAAGTTTTTCCTAGGAATACTAATTGAGATTAAAATCGATCAATTCATAAAAAAAATATACAATAAAACTTTTATTGTATATCACAATTGTCCTACTTAAACCTAATCTTTAATATTTCATTTTTCAATATTGTTCAAATTCAACGACAAACGAAAGCGCTCAAGTTGCTGCATCCAACGTACCTATATACGTAAGCTTGTGTAGGATATAACCAATAACTATACCCGCATCTTTTCCCCACTCAACTTCCAAAAGTGGCTAAAGAATTTCTAATTCCTTACCTCTGGTTACCCCTTCTAGGGAAATATAGCCGTGAGTATATGTATGTATGTATACCCGCACGTCAAAGATTTTATTTTTAAAACTGGCATACAACACGAAGTTAAAGACTCAAAGTCAAAGGTTAAGACCATTTCGTTTCACAATAAATATCTCATTCTATAACTTACTACGTAACTTTATATACTTTTCACTAGATAAGATTTTTACTGACAGAACATCCCCTTTTTAATTTATATTTAAATAATTGTATTATAATTCTACATTTATTGATCCATTGTACGGCACTCTTTCGTTTCATGTTCATATTTTTTTTTCAACTAAACTTCCAGACACACGGCCACAACTCAATCCACGCGACATTAGTGTGTCCATACTACATCAACACGGGGATGTTCGACGGCGTGTCCCCGCGGCTGATGCCGATGCTGGAACCAGAGTACGTGGCGGAGACCATGATACACTCTATACGGAAGAATGAAGTTAATTGTGTTATGCCTGGATCTGTGCGGTATCTTTTGCCGCTTAAATGGTATGTTGTTTTTGTGTTAATTCGTAGGGTTAGCTCGTAAGTCTACCTTTTCTATTCTCCAAATATTTATCTCTTATTCTATTGAAACTACCTAAAATATTTTTTTTGCCAATACACGAGTATAAATGATGGTGCGTATAAAATAAAGGCCTATGCATGTACTGGCAGTAAAACGTGCAAATTTTAAACATTAATTTATAAAAACCAATTGAATTAAAACATCCAAAACACCAATTGCGATCAAAAAGTCTCAGGTTTACAAACAATCGAACGGATTATATCTATTGAACAGAACACTAGGCGTCAATTTTTATTGTCCGAATTTTCGGTCCTCAGGAGTAGTAGCTACTCTGGCTCAGAAAGGACTTATTTGGTACTAAGACAAAAAGTAAAACTTCCGAAAATAACATACTTAAACATAACATAAACGTTCACGCTGTTTATCCCCGAAGGGGTTGGCAGAGGTACCAATACACTCCTGAACAACACGTGACAGCGCCACCTAGTGTCCAAAGTAGGTACTCACGTTTTGCTTACACAGTGTACTCACGAGATAGGGGGCAGGCCTATCGCCGTTTTGTACGAATACACTGTCAGTTGTCACATGGCTGAGTACATCTCGGCCATGTGGGTTTCCTCACGATGTTTTCCCTCACCGTTAACAACCATGATAAATTAACCACACATGACTTTTAAAAAAGACAAATTGGTGTGGGCTCGACCCGGGATTTGAACTCACGCCTGTCTGTTTATGGGCGGATGTTCTACCCATTGGACTATCATGTCGTTTCCCGAAAATACTAAACCATTCAATTCAAACAATCTCCATTTAAATCATTCGACGCACAGACAAAAAATTTCAAAACATTTAATACCCTTTTTTATTATTTCAGCCTCCTACCAGCGAAAATGTGCTGGGACTTAATGAACCGCGTCATGAAAGGACCCCAATCAATGATGGAATTCAAAGGAAAATCAAGGGCTTCGGCGTGATAAATAAGTTTTATTGAGTAATGTATGTATGTGAGTTAAGACTTGAAATATAAACATGTAGACTGGTTTAAGTTATAATAAAAACATGAAAAATAATATATTATTTTATTAAAAGCAAACATGAAATCACAGTTATTTTTTCTTATCACTAAGAACATTATATAAGATCATAGAAGTAATCTAATCCCTGGCCAAGCTCCCATATTGCTATGCCGGTACCAAAATCTTTGGCTAATTCCAATCTTTTTTGTATTGAGTACAAAGTTGGAAAGAATATTTTTTTAGTTCCCTGTGAGGTCCTGTAACAAATATACCTAAACTTAGTGTTATGCTCTAATTAGTTGTACCTAAAGAGTTGGTAGAAATATAAATCATTTATTAAAAAATAAAAATGCCTAATAACTAGTATTCTGACATCAGAAGGAGATTACGATTTATGCTATTATAGTTCAACTCTAAATAATAAATAGAAATCATTCTATCAGATTTTTTAACAACATATCAATCTCTTCACTGTGTATAATAGTAATATCTAGGCGTAGTAGTACAGCACTGCGCACTTATTTAGACCAAAAACAAATAATTAAATTTCATATTATTATAACTGTGTAGTGCCGGCATAGAATAGCATCATCTCATCCGTTTCTTCTTTTCGTTTTTGTAAGGGGCGTCTAAGGGTATTGCAGATTTTTAAGTGATTTTAGGCAATGCCGTTGAAGACGCACCACCTCTAACTAAGCTTTATTTTACTTTTTTTTCACAACTTCCAAAATCAGATGATGCATTTCTTTGTAGCTCCAGCTCCCCCTTCTAATGATTTATATCTGTGAGTATGTGTATGTTTATTATTTTAAGACAAAGTCACGCTATAAGATATTTTCTTACCTAACTTCAATGTAATTTTCAGCTGTATTATTATTATATTGGAGAGCTTGATTCGTTTTTGCACTTTTCAAGAGCTCAATATATTCTGTGCCTATGATGGGACCTCCTCCATTAGCCGTGTAAGAGTTGCCATAGAAGTTCAGTCCTAAGAGTATCTTTGACGTCTTGTCAGGATTTTTATCAAGACCTATTAGTTTTTCTAAGCACAACTTCATCCATAATATGGGTGCATTTGGACCTGAAAATAAATAGGTACATTATATTTTTTGGCCTTATAATGTCTGGGACTGAGCTCCGATTGCATTTACCACATTATGCCAGTTGGAGCTAGAGGGCTTGCAAGGCTGTTCCAGACTCCCGGTCTTTTGAGGTTGTTGATGCAATAAAAAACTTATACATTTTAAAAATAAACAAAATCAATATAGTTAATTGGCATAGTAATTTGGAAATCTTCGTATGTGATTTTCTTTGATATATGACCAATCTGAAGGTAGTATCCATCAAATGCAATGAAAATATCTGAAATCACTTTAGAAATGAGGGAGATTTAATGTAACAACAAGCATTTAAAAAATAACAATATTTAGATGAATTGATACCTCCTTTTTTTGAAGTCGGTTAAAGTAGCCTATATTTATCAATGGAATTAGGATTTATTTTTTCAAAACATACCACAATCTTCAGAGATAAAATTAAAATAATAATATTACTAAACAAATTGTAATTTAATTATAGATGAAGCTCTGCTGTACCATTGTTAATTGCTTTAAGTGATATTTTAAGTAATAATGATATTGTTTATGAACAGAGGATTACCTGGCTTTTGAGGGTTAGAAAAATCATAAGTCATCACAGAAACTGCAGTGACATATGGATAGATTTCATTGAAAGCTTGTACAAAGAATTCATCACTAGGGTAACCTCTGAAAGGTGGATAAACTAGAATTGTGTTGAGTTCTTCCTCAGCCAAAGCTAGACCTGAAATAATAAAGAACACACTTATTTATATACAATAAAAAACACACAGCAAGTTATAACAAAATGGGATATGGCTAGTCATTACAAATATGTTTGTATGTATGTATTGTGGTGCAGCATTGGCTAAATCTTAAATAGACATTGTGATTTTATTAAGTCACTAGCTGTACCTCATTACCTGCTTAAAAAATTACAGCTTAATGCAGCACATTTTCCAAGAATAATTCTGTGTTTATATTGCTGTAATTTTATACTTGTGCACCTAAATTAAATTGATTTTGTAGTTATATAAACAGAGTTACTGTCACATTGTTAATAATAAGTAAGGATAGTTAGTATTATATTTAAATCTATTTGTTTACCACAAACACTAAATTTAAGATATAAAGAATCACTTCTGTTTTTTACCTTAACCCTATATATCTTTGGCACATCAGCTAAATCTAAGTATCTTGACATATTTTCTCAGTGCCATGTGTCTTTCTGTTATTGTTAAATATAAGAACTTACCAAAGTTTTGTATAAACTCAATAGACTTCTCGACATAATTGCCTATTTGTGATAGTATTTCCAGCACCACACCATCAAACTTCCACTGCTTGCATGCTTTTTTTACCTCCTCTATTAATGCTTTCTGTTCTGCATTAGCAGTTGGCTCCAAGAAGAATACTTTCAGGTCTGATGGCTGCCAATCTTCAAATATCAGCCTTGGCAATACTGAAACAGTAGTTTAATTTAGCTAAACACCTTATTAAATAAGAAAATAAAAATTGTGAATTATTTTTTTTAAGTTTTTACTGGATACTTTTATTCTATACCTACTTTTCAAATCATTTGCGATTCCTCTCTGTTTCACAGTTTTCCTCCAACCATGATCAACATCATGTAGACCCGTTATTATGTATATACTTGGACTCTGTCTTTTGATCTGAAGCCAAACTGGAGAAATAAAACTAAATTTTCCAGCCCATCTTTTAGCTACATCATAGCCTTTGCTGTTCCACTGCAACATTTAAAAAATCTATGTAATGAAATTATTTGACAGGATAGCTACAATTGAAAAAACTGGTGTAAGTATCACATACAGGTGTAACATATCCTAAGACTAAGTTATCAAAGTTTCGATTAGTGACGTCTTGATGATAAGTGTTGTGATATTTGATGATATCCGTAACGAGAGGTGTTTCTAAAACTAGTTTCCGATCCAGAACATTGTTTTTTCTCGGTCCTTCTTGAGGTTTTATAGATTTCTGGCTCTTTTTGTTAACAGGAGGCGATAATGTGCTTGAACAAGTTTGAATTAAAAAAAGCAAATTAATAAAAAATACTGAAGTGTGGATTATCATTTCTATAGCATTTAAGATAGCTATCACTGGTTGATTCGTAACTGTACAAATAAATTGTTATATTACACTTTTTTAAATATATTTATCAACAAAACCCAGGAATATTTATGATACGACATGCAATGCAACAACTAACTACCAACGTATAATTGGCTTTTTTTTGACAGTAGATGTGCCGGCCGGCTTTGTTGACAGGAAATATCTCAGACCAACTACCTATATACAGATAACGTGTCTCTCCTTCACACAATCGGTGTTGACACAAAATCAATTTTGCCTCGCTTGTGGTAATTTGGTAAGGCTTTTCTCATGCTTTCAATAACGACAAACATATAATGTTACCGAACATATATGGCAGATATCCTAAATTAATAAGTTTATAAATAGATAAATTATGAGCAAACAATAAACTAAAATACAACACATACTACTAACAATGACTAATCAATAAATAGACAACAATCACCAGATTTTTGTGTTTTCTTCCCAACGAGTACCACCAAAATCTGTACCATGGCTACTCGGTGCGAATAAAAACGTAGTTTAAAAATCATTCTAATACGGTAATAGACTAATAATATTTTTGTTAAAATAAAACAACTCTTTAAATCAAGTCGAAAAATCTAAAGTTAGATTTTTCGAATATCTAATTGTACTAATAAAAAATATATGATTGAAGCTGTTGTTTATATTTTTAATGTATGTGTTTTTTATTATCCATCTTTTTATTTAGAAGCATTAAATAATTCACCATTATGTTCAAATATCGAAAAAGAACATTTTGATATTTCAGAAAATTTAATTTTACTAATAAGTTAAAAAACTATTAAAGCTGTTGTTTTATTTTTAATATATGTTTTTTTATTATCTTATCATTTAAAAATATTAAATATTTCATGTTTTTTCTCAGATATAGAAAAAGAACATATTAAATAATTATTAGGAGTTTGGTAGAAAATATACATTTGTAGACTGGCGATGGGTTTAAGCTTGCAACATTGCGGGGCGTGAAGTGCAGTGAGAGCGGGGGGATTATTGGACCATACCATATTGCCGAACCGATTTTGTACTGACTACGGTGTCTGGAGATATGATTTATTTCACGTATTTGCACAATATTATCTAAAATCGATGAAGTCAACAAAGTGTTTATTATTTCTCTAACAAGATTGTGGCAAACTGTCACTTTGGACAGTTTGCCACAATCGAAAAACAGGTTACACCGTAAGGGACAAAAAATCACAGTACTAGCTCTTTCTATCCTTAAAAGTTTTATAATTAGCTATCTTTTTCTTGCTCGTCGTGACGTATTCTTTATCTCTCTAGTTGTGTATGCTCTAAGACTCTTATTACTTTAAGACAAGTTGCAAAATGCAAGTGCATGGTTTAGCGCGCTTACGATTCAATTAGTCGACTGTCACTTTGATCCGGGATCATGGTTATATAGCCATGTTTCGTCACCAGTCAGTATATCATACACGTTTTTTTTCTCGCCTCCGTTGAATTTATCTATCATGAATAGGCACCAATCCACCCGACGGCCTTTCTGCTCAACGGTAAGTTTGTCGGCACCCATCTCGAACAACGTTTACAGAGAGAAAGGTGGTCGTGAATTATGGTTTGCATTGCTGCTGATCCAATTCCTAGTTCTCGCTCTAGCTCTACATATGTAATTCGTCGGTTTTCGCGAATAAGTTTTTCGACTGTACGAACGTTTTCTTGCGTGACTGCGGTTGGCGGCTGTCCTGTCTTCGCTTCATCTTCGAAACATCCCCGTCCTCTTTTAAATTCAGCAAACCAATTGAATACTGTTGCTCGGGAACAAGCAGACTCACCAAAAGTTCAAAACATTCTTGAGGCTTTAAACCTTTTTTAAAGTCATAATAAATCATAGCGTGAAAATCACGTCGACTGAGCTCCATTGTTCCAAATGAATTTCCGCCAGATTCTCGGAAAAATGATGCTCATTCAAATAAAAAATAAATAAAAGAAGTGTGGTCTATATTCAAATATGTCAATAAAAAACCAGCCCATAAGATGGTGTATAGCTTGCCAGTGTCAATTAAATGAGGAAAGAGTATCTAACTTATTGGCATGCCCCTCGTAATACTATAGCCTCGTTAACACTGCTTCAAGTAGTCATCCAAAATTCTCGATCCAAGTTGGATCATTGGAATTTCGTAATCCAAATTCATAAAAATGATCTGAGGTAGGGAATGCAATCCCGCACTAAAATTTCTATTGCTGGATCCCGCGGTATTGAGAGGTTCAATCCCGCGGGATCCAGGTATTTGTGGGAACCCGCGTGTTTTTTTAAAGTAATTGAAAAAAAGATCAGTAAGCAACCGTGATAGCCCAGTGGGTAGAACACTCGGTTATCGTGCAAACGACTATAGTGTTCAAATCCTGGGTCGGGCCTACACCAATTTGTCTTTTCTAAAGACATATCCGTGGTTAATTTATCATGGTTGTTAACGGTGAGGGAAAACATCGTGAGGAAACCCACATGGCTGAGTTGTACTTAGTCATGTGACAGTGTATTCGTACAAAACGGCGATAGGCCTGCCCCCTATCACGTGATTACACTGTCCATGCAAAACGTGGGTACTCTGAACACCAGATGACAAAGTCACGTGATGTTCAGAAGTATTAGTACCTCTGCCAACCCCTTCGGGGATATTCGGCGTGAACGTTTATGTTATGTATGTTATGAAAAAAAGAGAGGAATCCTGTATCATAAACGAGACTTAAAATGAAAGTAAAAAACATTATTAAAACTATTTATTAAGTAATCAAATCACTATTCAGAAATAACAATCAAAAAAACATCAAAAACTATTACAAACAAACAAAAAGCAACTATCCATTATTTTGGAAGTAGCTGCGCAAATGCGCATGAAACCTAGCTCTCAATAGTTCAAATCAATCAGTCACTAATTAGAAATAAAATAACTATTACAAACAAACAAAAAACAATTATTCATTATTTTGGAAGTAGCTGCGCATAAAACACAGCGTGTCAATGGTTTTGTCAGACATATCATGTCAACACATCCCGCGGGATCCCGCACGATTTAGGCGCGGGACTGGTCCCGCAAAAATGGTGCGGGAGCCAAAGTAAAATGCAAAAAGTTGTTCACTATCCGAGTAGCTTACGATAGACGTCAAACTTCCTTGAATTCCATATAAATATAATCGTGTTCAAAGAAACGCGATATTGACTTTAGGTAGAAGTCGTCTAGTGATCGAAATTTGACATTCATACATATTACACAGTTAGTTCCCATTGGGGTAGGCAGAGACTATCGATCGCCACTTTGTACGATCCTGGCAAACCTCTCTAGCTTCGTTTACATCCATCAATCTTTTCATACATGCTCTTTTATTCTACATACTTCGGACGCCCCGGCCTTTTTAAGCACACACTCTATTTGGTCCAAGTGTGTCCTCGGAGGTCGTCTTCTACTAACATTACCTTCCACATTGTCTCTATAGATCTCTTTCACCAACTAGCTATCATCCATCCTCTCTATGTGCCCAAACCATATCAACATCCCTTTTTCAATCTTCTCGGAATCGGAATTTGAACCCACGCCTCTGTGCATGATAGGCGGTTATTCTCCCCACTACACTACACTACACAACTACGAAATAAATTCGCATATAATATACATCCAGTTATCAAAATTTATATATATTCTTAGCTACAACAAAAAACATCTCACAAAAAAACCAATTTTAATCGGTTAATAGATAGCCAAAAAATATAGTCAGTTATACCACAAGGCCACAGAGACAGTTGAGGATGCAGTAAAATTTGATACTTTTATTGACAAACGAATCATTTTTCATAATTTTAAAAATAGATTATACCTCTATTTTTCTGGAATAAAAAATATCCTTTACTAATTATAATAAATTTTAAAAAAATCTGGAATAAAAAATACTTAACTTCCTGCCAAATTTAATTTAGGTATATACATTTTGTAATTGAGGTGCCAATTAGCCACAAACACACAACATACATACATAAACTCACGGGTATAAATCCCTTGAAGAGGTAGCCAGAGCTACGGAATAAAAAATTCCTCAGCCACTTTTGGAAGTTGCGTGGGGAAAAGATGGTGGAATAAAGGTTATTGGTGATTGGTCTCCAACCGCATCGCCCAAAAATCACTTAAAATCCCCAATACCGTTAGTTGCTTCTTACATACACCCACCGGAAGAAATGGGGTTGTGCTATTCTACTTTTAAACTTTCTATTACTAAAAAACTTTCACAATTATAATATTAATAGGATTAAGTCACGTGACAGGGTGAGATAAGTGAGGTTCGTGGATGACTTGGTGTAAACGCTAGCGATATTTTAATATGGTTAAGGCTCAAAGAGTTGATGGATTAAAGAAACATAACATAACATAAACATAAACGTTCACGCCGAATATCCCCGAAGGGGTTGGCACGTTTTGCATGGACAGTGTACTTACGTGATAGGGGGCAGGCCTATCGCCGTTTTGTACGAATACAACTCAGCCATGTGGGTTTCCTCACGATGTTTTCCCTCACCGTTAACAACCATGATAAATTAACCACACATATGTCTTTAGAAAAGACAAATTGGTGTAGGCCCGACTCAGGATTTGAACACTAGTCGTTTGCACGATAACCGAGTGTTCTACCCACTGGGCTATCACGGTTGCTAACATTAAAGAAACATTTCCAGATAAAAACAAATATATACATATACTCAAGCCATTTGTTGTTCCAACTGGGGTAGGCAGAGACTATCGATCGTCACTTTGTGCAATAAAAAGTAAAAGAACTAAAAAGAAAAATGATGCATGTATCAGCAGAGCACAGAAACAAAATAAGAGTACTAGCTACTTAAGTGTTAAATGTGTACCACTTCGTCCGTGTACGTTTCGTGTACATTTAGAGACGTCGTTTTAACTTTATAACATTTAGACACTTTGGGTCAATAATAATATACATACATACATATACTCACGCCATTAGTTCCCATTGGGGTAGGCAGAGACTATTGATCGCCACTTCGTACGATCCTGACAAACCTCTCTAGCTTCGTTTACATCCATCAATCTTTTCATACATGGTCTTTTATTCTTCATACTTCGGACGCCAGCCTTTTTGAGCACACTCTCAATTTAATATATACGTATACGTACATGATTCGGTAACATCGATAGAACGTGCACCGAGGTTTACATATTTTATTTATTCTGACTATTTTACACGTAATAAGCGAATAAAGGTGAACATATTATTCGTATTTGAGTGCGTTGCATTCTTGGCAAAAGACAGGCAGGCTGTGGATTGTTAGGGTATTATTTTTAGGTAACATATTGGTTTTGAAACACAGAAGCCTTAAAAGTCGTAATTGTTTCTAAAATAATGATATTCAATCACTCAAACGTTCACGCCGTATATCCTTGATTGGGTTGGCAGAGGTACTAATACTTCTGAACATCACATGGCTTTGTCACCTGCTGTTCAGAGTTCCCAAGTTTTGCTTGGACAGTGAACTCGCGTGATAGGGGGCAGGCCTATCACCGTTTTGTACGAATACGTTATCACATGAATAAGTACAACTCAGCCAAGTGGGTTTCCTCACGATGTTTTCCCTCACCGTGGTCGTCAACATGTGGTCAAATCACAGGACGTTTTTGTTTTATTTCAGCGGAGGCTAAGAACCTTACTATACTTTCTCAGTTTGATCTAGGCAGCGACACTTTTTAATTATTTATTAATTATTTTGAAAATTACAATATTTTAGATAAGCATTCCATAGGCAAAGTTTTTTAGTTTGATGTCTTCAATCGATTTAAAATATAAGGGTATGTTTTAAAAGCGAGATCCAGGCCAATTGCCATTAACATTTCCATTTTAACCCATATACCTAGTATGTGTTCTTTATTGTTCCCGTGACAAATGTAGGTAAAATATATTCAGATATTTTTAAAGGGAATCAATAAAGAATCAAACTCAAAAACAATGTTCAGGCCGTACATATTCGAAGCTTATAGAAAACAGTATACGTCATAGTTTATTGAGGAACTTTTTAGTTTTGCGTAACCAATAAAAATAGTAGATCGCATGATAATGGCTATGATAATGTTGGACGGAAGTTGATCAATGTGAGATTACTACCGTGAAGTTGTTTGTTCGTGTCTGTCTAGTAATGTGTGACTTTCACGGCTGCTGAATAAGCGCTTGAGGCGCAAGATCATCTATTATACATTAAGTTTTAGAAATTTGATCGTTGCTTAATTGTCCGCATCTTTTAAAAGCTTATGAGAACCAAATCCCAATAGCTTTGCTTGAAAACAGCAATAGTGAAGTCAAGCTTTGACGTGGGTAGCAACTTACCATAGTAGCAGGCAAAAGGTAGTTAAATAAATAAAAGGCTCCAAATAAATTATACCCAAGTGCAATCCCTGAGTATTCATTGGTCGGAATTAGATCCATGCTTGGACCACGGGCTGATCAATAGAATGTAGATTACAAAAAGCAATTCCATATTATACGTAGGCTGGCAATAGATCTATGTATAATCTTAGTTAACTTGCTGTGTATGCACATAAATACATACATATACTCACGGCCATAAATCCCAAAAAGAGGTAGCCAGAACTTCACAGCTAGAAACTCCTGAGCCACATTTGGAAATTGATAGGGAAGAAGATGGTAGGAATAAGATATCGTTGGTGATAGTCTCCAACCGCATCGCACAAAAACAACTTAAAAAGGCCCCATACCCTTAGTCGCCTCTTACGACACTCATGGGTAAAGAGGGGTAGTGACATTTTATGCCGGCTCTACACGGCACAACTTGCTGCGTATGTATCAACATTTATTTCGAAAATTAATTTTATTGACGATATGGTCACGAGCGCTTGCGTACTACCAAGCTCGTACATTTTAACAATCTTTATTTCAAAGTTACAAATCCAGGGGGTCTTGAGGATTACGTTTTGTGACTTGCTGTACACGTGATCACCAACTGCTAGTAAGATTTTATTCCTCGTATTCAAAAATAATATTATATTTAGTGCTAATGTTTGTGTCTTAGAATTTGGTGTTCGTAGGTCACCCGAAGTAATGACTGAGAATAACATACATACATTTACTCACGCCATTATTTCCGATGGGGGTAGGCAGAGACTGTCGATAATATGAGAATAAATATCCTGAAAAGCTCCTATTAGTGGCAAACGCGCTCAATTCTGATTTTATCTAGCGCTTTTTCAAATAGCAATAGCAGCGCCTTTTTCATACAAAATTAGTGAGTAGCATCAATATCTTTACTCCGGAGTATCGCCAGTACCACTAAAGAAGCCGGCCGCTCGACATGGCTCTACTTTCACGAATACTGGTTTCTGTTATACTCGCGACGTCTGTCTTAGGTGCTTTTTTATAAACTTGTTGAACTCTTGAATATTTTTGGATGCATTAGAAAACTATTTTCTATTCATTTGGATAAGATTTTATTCTGCGATATAGCCAAAATTATTAAATAAATAGATTATTATTTTCTAAAATCATGTGATGAATTAATAATTATATAAAGAAAGTGATATTTATTTTAAGTGTTTTGTGTATTTACAGAATCGGAAGCAGAGAAGAGCGTTAACCTTATAAAATGTCATGAAAATGGCAGATTTTACAGGTTTGTTTTTATTGATTTACTAGTGGTCCACCCCGGCTTCGCACGGATCATGTTAAATATTTTTTACTACTTATCCCCTTCGATATTTAGCGTGATGATATATATCCTATGTCCTTTTCCTGTTTCTAAGCTACCTCTCCAACAATTTTCAGCTAGATCGCTTTGTCTGTACTCGAGTTATAAATAGTGTAACGAACACCACTTTCTTTTATAGTATATGTATTGATTTATACGCAATGATACATACTTATACAAATAAAGTATATAATTTAACTAAACAAGCAATTTTAATTATTTTATATCTGTGGGTATACATATGGAACACATTCAACTTATTTAAGAAATACGTAATGTAGCCTCAAATAATTTTTTTATTCCGATACATCCGACCCTATAATCATATACAACAAAAATTTTAAACAGTAACGAAGTCGAAAATGGAAACAAATGTAGCACTTTCTTATTCGATATTCATATAAAATTTCTAATGATTAATAATTCACTAATGATAGTTTACGGTGTCACGGTTGACAAACTCTTCGGTCATAGGGAAACTACAAAACTGACATTGGTAAAAGTTGACTGATACCTACACTACTCTAACATTTTCCTTTGACTAGCCGTTCGTTATGTAATTACCGTGGAAAGTGAAAATAACCCGCGGTCACCGCAGTTGCCAGTAATGCTTACTTGACACTTAACAACCGACTTATACCGGCTTCATTCCGAAGACGTAATCAGTCTCGAATGAGTCTTAAAAATCCCGCCTTTCACCGAAAAACCATTATGATTTTGTGTACCAATATTAACCTAATTTCTTAAAATCAGGCTACTAAACTACTAATAAATTAACATTTCCTTTTTATATAACAATATATGGCACGCAATAAAATGTACTGCGGTTGCATTTGTTTCCGCAAAACATTGCATGCGACGCTGCATCCCTCATTTCCCGACGCACACTTAAGTTCATTAACCTTTCACTACTTTCGCCTACAACCTTGACTATATGAGTTTATTTTAATCTAGCATTTGACTGTTTCATATTTTAGCATTAATTATAGTTTTTTGGAACGTTAGGAAGTTAAGAATTTAAAAGTTTACTTATCTATGTTAAGCTTAAAGCATCTCTAGTACAGAATTTCCGCTGCTTTCGCTTTCAATACTGAGCAGTTTTAAGTAAGTGTTCGAAATCAGGTGTAGCATCATCAGCATCTGCAGTAATAAAAGGAGAAATTGCGTAAATTTAAAGTTGGTTTTGGATATCATACTAAATGAGGTTTCATTTAAATAAGATCCTTTTAATAATTATAGTCCGTTTTTCAAATAAATTTACATAGCCAGTAGTTGTAGTAGTCAACAAATTAAAGGTATGTAGTACCTTAAACCTTTACAGCACAGTGCATTATTATGATTTATGACCTCCAAATATACTTATTTGGATATGTAAATTCTGGAAGACATTCTATATCCGTTATAAATTACCATTAAGAACTGCAAAATTAAAATTCAGCATGGTAGCACAATAAAACCTCTTTTTACTATTTCTGATATGATATGATTCGATCAAATGCCATCATATTTTCATATTTCTTTAGAAAATAGTTGAACAGGTTGTATTAATTATTAACTATCAACAGACTAGCATAAATGTTACCACGGAACATTTACTCCTAAGAATAGTCATCCATATATTGACCATGTACTGAAGTAGGAGCCACCCCGCTAGAAGTAGATTTTTGAACTGTCCCTAAGCGCCTGGCGAATAATAAATGTTCGTGCAGCACGTCTCACTCTCACTCCGCACTCTGGGTATTGGTCGACTTGATATGGCCATGAGATTTCTATACTTGTACTATTATTTATTCCGTGGTCAAAGTTAAGTATATGATGAGATGCCATTCGCCTGTAAAGTGTGAATTTGGCCGCCCCCTGAACTTGCCGCCCGGGGCATAGGCCCCGGCTTGCCCCCCCCCTAGATCCGGGGCTGGCGCTCGCCTCCGTATAGAATCCACCTCGGCTGTAATGAATGACTGACTTTGATTACTTGTATGTTAATCTACTATTGCTGAAGTTAAGCGTGGTTGATTGGTTAGGATATCAGTTAAGATCGGTTTTCATTTGAGCAAACAAAAATCTACAGTTTTGTTAGAACTACTTCACATGCCTAAATTAAGTGCAGTGCAAAAAAGTTCAACATACTTTCAAGTTTCATATATGATTCCGTTGTTATCAACTATTTTGAGTGAAATGACTCATAATTTAATGTTTTTTGACATGAATTCCTCATGTGGGGATTATTACTCATAAATAAAAGATGTTATTAAAGGAAAGAAAAATTTCGACACTGGCGGGGTTCGAACCCGCGACCTTCGGGTATACGCCCCCGTCGCTCTGCCAACTGAGCTACAGTGTCAGTTGGCATCCAGCGCGAAATTTCTCTATCCTTTGTTTCTTTTTTACACGTTCAAGTAGTGTTTGCGTTTCCTACCTCCGAATTTTAACTAATTCGGACGGCCACTTGTCTACCTTTTCAGATTGAATGCAAATGTTGGAAACGCCTAACTATCACATAATTTAATGTTTTTTGACATGAATTCCTCATGTGGGGATTATTACTCATAAATAAAAGATGTTATTAAAGGAAAGAAAAATTTCGACACTGGCGGGGTTCGAACCCGCGACCTTCGGGTATACGCCCCCGTCGCTCTGCCAACTGAGCTACAGTGTCAGTTGGCATCCAGCGCGAAATTTCTCTATCCTTTGTTTCTTTTTTACACGTTCAAGTAGTGTTTGCGTTTCCTACCTCCGAATTTTAACTAATTCGGACGGCCACTTGTCTACCTTTTCAGATAGAATGCAAATGTTGGAAACGCCTAACTATCACATAATTTAATGTTTTTTGACATGAATTCCTCATGTGGGGATTATTACTCATAAATAAAAGATGTTATTAAAGGAAAGAAAAATTTCGACACTGGCGGGGTTCGAACCCGCGACCTTCGGGTATACGTCCCCGTCGCTCTGCCAACTGAGCTACAGTGTCAGTTGGCATCCAGCGCGAAATTTCTCTATCCTTTGTTTCTTTTTTACACGTTCAAGTAGTGTTTGCGTTTCCTACCTCCGAATTTTAACTAATTCGGACGGCCACTTGTCTACCTTTTCAGATAGAATGCAAATGTTGGAAACGCCTAACTATCACATAATTTAATGTTTTTTGACATGAATTCCTCATGTGGGGATTATTACTCATAAATAAAAGATGTTATTAAAGGAAAGAAAAAATTTTTTTTTTCGACACGGGTTTGAACCCGCGACCTTCGGGTATACGCCCCCGTCGCTCTGCCAACTGAGCTACAGTGTCAGTTGGCATCCAGCGCGAAATTTCCCTATCCTTTGTTTCTTTTTTACACGTTCAAGTAGTGTTTGCGTTTCCTACCTCCGAATTTTAACTAATTCGGACGGCCACTTGTCTACCTTTTCAGGTAGAATGCAAATGTTGGAAACGCCTAACTATCACATAATTTAATGTTTTTTGACATGAATTCCTCATGTGGGGAAAAAATTTCGACAGAAAAATTAGAAGAATTAGTCAAAATTCGGAGGTAGGAAACGCAAACACTACTTGAACGTGTAAAAAAGAAACAAAG